>CM042139.1:121905058-121925058 GCA_023376005.1 Doryteuthis pealeii
CTTCTAAAGTTAAAAAAAATGTTAATAAATGATTAAAAGAAATCTCAAGATAAGGACTGAACTTGAAAAACGGTCGGAAAATTAGGGTGACCCAGAAAAAACAGAACCCAAATTATTTTTTTCCCCATTAAACTAACCCTAAACCCCAACCCTAACCCAAACACTAACCCTAACCCCCCTAGTTAAAATTAACAGTTTTATTACAAAATTTGTGCGTTCTGTTTTTTCTGGGTCACCCTAATTTTCCGACCGTTTTTCAAGTTCAACCATTTACGAAATTAGTAATTATATAATTACTACCTATTTTTGTAAAAGGCTTTTTTTTTCTAAAACTCTTTTGTATATACGAAAAAATTAAATACTGATTAAAAGAAAAGTTGAGTTAACTACATCGTATTTTTATTTAAAAATGTTGTTATTGTTATTATGTACCTATTTATGAAATAAGTAGTTATATAATTTAACTACCTATTTTTGTAAAAGGCTTCTTTTTTTTCTAAAACTCTTTAAATTAAATACTGATTAAAAACAAAGTAATAATGAATATTTGTAAGATAGATTATTTCATTTCATTTCTAACTAAATTAATATTTTAAAACAGGAATAAAAAGATTGCGATATGAATAAGATTTGATTTTTCGTTAAAACATACTTTTGCTGCCCGACGCAAAATAATTTTTTTCTAACTCGCTATAAAAATAATTCAATGGATAAAGACTCATATAAATTATATATTGAGAAAGATTATTTTCTCTTCTTTCCAACAATATGGATATTTTTTAAGATTGGCCTATAAATAGGCGATAAATTCCGAGCTGAACGGCTTAAGACTGCGAAATTTATTCACTAAAACTGAATTTTTATTGCTGGTAGTCGCTGTAACAAAAAGTCAGCCAGCGGACAATATTTTATAATCAGCAGGAGTTGGTATACGGACAGTTTCGCAAATTGGGTGATTTTGGCTTAATTAGTTAATTATATCCCTTAATCAGTAAAAATCAATAACCAAATTTGGCGTGTTTCTTATTAGAAGGATATTAATATGTATGCAAGATTTCAAATCAGAGTGACCTCCCGTTTTGAACTTATACGTCGACACATAAATACCAAAAACTTGGTCTTATATATTTAGATGTATATATAAATGTCTATAATATATATTATTTGGGATTTAGTGTGAAGCACTGGGTGTGGAATATACAAGAACCTCAGTTTGTGGAATGTTAATTTTCATTTTATTTCATTCTAATATTTCGGAGACATGACTTCTTCAGAGGAATGTAGACTAATATTAAACATGAGTTTCTTATATATTTCACACCCCATGCTTCACACTAAATCCCAAATAATATATATTATAGACATTTATATCTACATAACATATATACTAATATGATATATACAAACCGAAAACAAGACTCACCATATATAGTCGCTGATTCTAGAGACAAAAGGAAAAACATGGCTGTTACTGACTAATTCCGGAATTTTTTGAACATATATAGTTATGCACATTTTTAGTAGGCGTGTTTTAACTTGGGAGGGTTAAATGGGGATGGGCTAACGTTATTTTTCCTTTGTTTATTTACTATATTTATTTCTCCGTTCTCCCGCACAGAAAAACACACAACGAGCACTATATATATATATATATATATATATATATATTGAAGGCAATTACAATGCGTATATCGTATAGAATTCAATAATTATTGAAATAATAATAACAAGCAAACTCGGCAAATAACGTGTGCGACGTATGGAACACTTTACAGCTGTTTCAACTTTATTAGGTCTCATCTGCACTGTATACCTACGATCTCCCTCCGACAGAGATCGAGCCGGAGAACTCAGAACGCAGAGTCAGAGACTCTACCCCTGGGCCACCGGCACGCCACACACTAAACACGCCAAATCAACCTGTCAATGATAAACATGTGGCTCCCGGAGGGAGATCGTAGGTATACACTGCTGATGAGACCTAATAAGGTTGAAACAGCTGTACAGTGTTCCACACGTCACACACATTATTCGTTTGCTTGTCGTGATTATTTCAACAATTATCGAATTCTATACGATATATGCATTGTAATTGCCTTCAAAAATATAAATAATGATATACTTTACTTAACAATGCTTCAAAAGCTAATGATGAAATACTAATATATATATATATATATATATATATATATATATTGAATCTGTGTGTGAGTTTTGTGGTGTACAGAGGTATTGGTAAAGAACACACTGAAGCTTTTTGGAAATTGTGAAAATAACATAGTAGAAAATCTCCAACTATAATTAAGGAAGCATTACAAAGAAAAAAATGGTCGAAATAAAGGAAAATGAAAACAAAGAGAAAAAACTCAAAGTCAGCATTAAAACAGATGAAAAGGGAGAAATATGAAAAGAAAAACTAAAAGGACAAAATTGTAAGAACAGAAGTCAGCAAGATGATGAACAAAAGAATAAGAAAAGAAAAAAATATGAAAAAATATGAAAAAATAGAAAAAAGAATTCAGTGGTATCCACCAGAAAAAAACCCAACTTCAAACAAGCTCGATCTTCAGGTAGTGTTGCTAAACAATAGTAAATTACATTTAAAGACAGAACCAGTAGAATAAGTAAATCTAGAGATGAGATAATGAAAATAACTGAGGAGGGCTATGTAAGACTATATGCTTAAAACGTAAAGATATCACCACAAGTCACAGTGGTAGAAAGTGATGACATTTTAGATATAGCGACAGAATAAACATTATTTGCGCTAAAGAATATAAACTGCAGAAAAGACCCAGGGGAATATGGCATGGCAGCAGATATTTCAAAATGCAGAATAATTTAACAGAAACTTAGATCAGCTATTTACCCAGTGTAGACGAAAAAGAAAGGTGCTTCAAAACTGTCTAGGGATTTTTTACGATAACGAAGAAGGAGGTATCTTCTGACTTTATCAGACAACACCGGAAATCGTTGACTCAGCACATTCTTTCTCGGACGTCGTCGGAACTCGTTTAATCAGTACACTTTCTCTGACACAACCGAAAATCGTTTACTCAGCACAGTCTTTCTCGGACGACATCGGAACTCGTTTAATCAACACTCTTTGTTTGATGACGCCGGAACTCGTTTTCTCAAACCAAGGTTCTACATGCCAGACAAGATCGAACCATCTTTCCTTGATAATATGGTAAGTCCTGTTCATTTCCGCCATTGGACTCATGTTCACCATGTCTGTTACAAGATTGGGATTCTCTTATACAAGAACTAGAACCGGGAGGTCAGAATTGTTTTTGCCAGGGTAGAGGAAATGACATCACATATAAAGTTTTAGTAAAAGATTTTAATTCAATGATTAATATTGTTTTAAACAGATAAGATATAAATGAGGCGATTTGTTAAATGAATATTTCAAAGAAGAAAAAAACGTACAAAAATACTACATTAACATTATATAACATTAATACAAAGCGTAGCCGATTGAATATCAAATTATTATAGTATATTATCTTTTAAATCAAAGTGCATTGACATGAAATCCTCCTGCAAAGAAAAAATTAATGACTCCGGTTTAAAATATTAAATGCAAAAAAAAAAAAAATAAATAAATAAAAATAAAAAATAAATAAATAAAATGGCTTGACATAACTAGCTGATTGATCTGATGCGGCTTCTCCGACTGCATTCTCGCCCAAGTAAGGGCTGAAGTAGAGTATTTCATGACACGGGACTACTTATTACCCCGATCGCGGAATGTTCAGCCACCACGATTTTGTCCTCAGGCATTACGGGTTGCCAATCATAACTAGCAGGTGGCCCTATTGGTGTGTGTGAGGGGTCTAACATCACTGCAGAGGTACAGCCGGCCTATTCTACAGCCCTATCTGACATAGCGGTAGTGAATATAAGCGGAGAATATTTTAGCTATCTTAGATTTGCTGATAACATAACTAACATCAGCAAGTTAGTAATAATATTGAAAGATATATGAAAAAAGAGTATCAAAATATGGTGAAAGATGAATAGAATTAAGATGAAAATAATTTTCAGCGTTTACATCACGAACACAGTCATAAAAGTAAAGAATGAAATTGTGGGGAAAAATAAAGAATACAACTACTAAGAACAGATGAGAGAACTAGAGGAAAATCTTGCAAGTGAAATAAGAAAAAAGAAAGATTTATAACACAATTTGAAAGGTATTCATTAAAAACAAACGTAATGGTGAACACATTAGCGATATGCTTAAAACCTAAATAATACAATAATTGTATAAAATTAGTTCTAGTTCGTGGGTTTAAAATATCGAAATTAACTAAATCACCTGACGAGTGAAGTTCCTCGTGGCGTTGTGGCTAACGTGCTGGACTGCGAGACCGAAGTAAATAAGTTCGAACTCTACTGTTACGTTCCCTTTGAGAGTAATACTGGTGGAAAGGTATGAACCTCATCACCCCCCCATATACGGATTAAATACTACAACCACTGTTATTATACAAGGAGTGTTTTGGCATTAAATAACTCACGAAGGTTGATATGACGTTAAACAAATTAACGAAACCAAAATCTGAAGATGAGTCATCGTGGTCGTTGCTGTAGCATTGCTTCACGTGAAATGGACGTAATCTATTGCTGGAGTAACTACACAGCCCAAGACACGACAAACAGGCTCTATAAAAATCATTTTAACTTAAGGCCGAGAGTAGGATGGGGATCCATTATTTTCTTGTTTTACGCTTTCATTTCTTTTTAAAAACTAGTCATGTGAGTATTCTTTAAGATAATAGTTTGATATTTAGCATGTCTTTATATCTCGCGATCAACTGTTAGTGTGGGCCATTGGAGGTTTTCATTTTGACAATGGCTTTGGCATTAAACAACCAAAAAAGATTAATATGCTATTAAATAATGAATACTGAAATCGAAATCACTAGAAACTTAGAACCACAGAAAGATTAATGAATACAGCAATGCCAGGAATAAATCTAAAAGATAAAAGGGTCATATAGGGCCAAAGAGCAGACTAAAGTTGGAGATGTCAGAATTTATTAAGCAACAAAAAATCGAAGTCGTTACGACACATAGCTCAAAGGGAGAAGGGCAACTTATACAAAAAGTTAGGAGAATAGAGTGTGAGGAATAAAAATCCTAGAAAAAAAGGGGACCATATGACCTTTAGCGATCTCGATTCATAAGGACATTTTTTCCATTTACACCGTCAAAATCCGGTTGTTTGTTAGGGGTTAGTGTTAGGGTTTAGGGTTAGGGGTTAGTTTTATAATTTAAAAAAACTAAAAATCGTCTGTTAACAAACAACCGGATTTTGACGGTATAAATGAAAAAAATGTCCTTATGAATCGAGATCGCAAAAGGGGTGCCTAAAGATCATATGGTCCAAAAAAGGCTTGGCAAAATTTGAATGGATGAGATATGTATTTACCTAACTGCACAGCCACGAGCAGGATGCGACATAAGGTCAAATTTTTAAAGTAGATATCAGCTTCATCGGCCATTGTTGATTTGATTTGATTCTTCTTCCTTTTTAAAGGCTTTTTCAGAATTTTATCTTCTGTCTTTTCAGTTAAAAATGTGGTCATTGTTATCATTTTGCACGAACCAAAAATGTCCTGTTCAAAATTTACGTTCACTAGGTTCTTCATATTTACCTTACAAAATTCTCAGCAGAATTCACCAACCAGTCTTTATAGATATAATGAATTTAATCTCTAGAAAATTTATGCGAGGAAATTCTTAGGCGTAATCATAAATGTTTCACTTATATATCATTTATGTATTTACCCAACCCCTCCGCACAAACAGGACGCGAGTCAGTTTTTAAGCGCAGTTTAACTGGTTTTAATTCGGAGTTTTCCTTCTGGTATACCAATGCCAAAGAACCAAGTCTACCCAACTATTTTACCTAGAGCTGGAGAGGGTATGATTTCCTAATGATACCTGCGCGATATGAAATGCAAGCAGCCTCGTCCCGGATTTGAACTTGTATCGCCGTGTCCATTTCTATTCTAAATTTCTAAACTTCACATTAAAGGAATAAATGAATTGTCTAATTAACCACGTCGCAAACTGAGAGACATTTTTGTAGCCAACAGTACACAACCAGAGCAACATCTTTGTCTATATTTGCTATTGCACAATGTAATAAATTTCTTTTTTGCTGTCTGCCCTGTTGGCTGGGGCTGTAGAAAACGCCGACTTTACCTCAATGGTGCCACCTGTTGGCCGTGAGTGGTTACCATAATGCTCAAGAACGGAATCCTGGTGGTTGAGTAGTCCATGACCTGCAATACTTTACTTTGGTCCTTACTTTGGCTAGACTGGCGCTCCCATCAATCAGCTGGTTACGTTAAGTCCTAGCACCTATACGATTGTCCCGACTGTATTGTTCTTATGGCAAATCTCAGACCCTTTTTATCATATATATGCTAAAAGGCGGTGTCGGAGGGTCATAGTGTCCTGCTATGACTTTAAACTGCTTCTAGTAGTGAAGTTCCACTTCTGGAGCTTCGGGGATGGTGAGTGCCCCTTTATTGCCATTACTCCCAGGTCGACTGGGACCCGAAGTGGTAGTACTAGTTAGGGTTCTGTCTATGGGTTATATAGATAATTAGTTTAAAAATGAGTTTTAAAAAACCTGAAGACCCAACGAGAATGAATGAAACAAAACCATATTCGGCATAAAATGACCGAATGATTGACATGCCTGTAAAACCAACCAACCAACCAGCCAACCTATGAAGTGCTCATTAAACAATTCAATGTCAATGCATAGAAACATTGCTAGGAGGTTCCATGTAGATAGTGTAAAGATAATTTTGCAAAATATAATAATTGTGAATAAAGTGAACACTTTATTGTGTTCATGCTATTGTACTATGGCACACAATTGCTGATCAAATTATCATGTTTTTTTTCTTCTTTTTTAAAAAATATAATTAATTGATTTGTTTGAATATACTCTTTATTTTTTATATTTTCTTGAAATAATTTTAAATCAATCAATCTCTGAAGTTTTACTCATTTGAATATTTAAAATATCTCTACTTAATTCCGTGATTTTCTTTCGCACTGCAATATTATCTTACAAAAAAAGGTAAAAAAATCTAGTTGAAGTAACCCTGAAAATTCCACATTCATAATGGTACTGACACATTTTTTTCCGGCAAAGTTAAATGATACTAAACAGTTTAATATATATATATATATATATATATATATATATATATATATATATATATATATATATATATATTCTGGAAAGTTCAAGAATTTTGTGAAAAATCATTGTTTGCACACACCTTGAACAATGTATTGTCAATATTATTTTAGTATTATTTAATAACACCGATATATTACTAGCATCGTAGACAGATACAGCCACACAACTACGGGTGCATGCACTTATGTGCACATGAACACACACATACATATATAATTTGATATATTTATAAATAAAGAGTATTTAATATCAATATTGGAGCATATATATTTAAGTTAAGATAATTTAGACACGGAGTTTGCTGACAGTCAGTTTCTCGACTATGTGAACATAGATTTGGTCCAATGATCTCATAGACGAGAAAGTTACGGCCACCAAGTGCCTGCAAGAATTTGAGGAAAGACTTCTGTTCAAATCTGGAGCCCTATGTTTTATTTGATGTTTGAATAGCCTCAAAACAAATATTTTTGATAGACTAAGATAATTGTTTCTATAAACCAATTTTAAGTAATATAGAGTTTACATCTAGATGGTGTGTAGATGTGTTTGTACCAAATATCGATATTTTCCATCAACATTCTTGATACAACATTATTTAGCAAGTTGTGTAGTTTAGCAAGTTGTGTAACAGTTGTGTAATTTCATGTCAAATTATCCAGGCCATGAGCAATTATCAAACTATCTTTTTGGTCTAAATAATGTTGAATATATGGGAAATAACAATAGAAAAATTTGTTGTCATAGATGCAGTGCCACATCGGGATATTGATCTTGCTATGAAAAAAATCAGAAATCGTCAATAACTTAAAATTGGTTGACTTTAAGAATTTTTTTATAGCATTTTTGAATTTCACGGGGAAAATGCTTTTATAAACCAATTGTTAATAGTAGGGAAGCTCTAGAACTCATTTTACAGACAAAAATAGATTACAAAAGGTCGCCATTTTCGCCAACACCACCAAATTTGGAGAGTTAAAAATCGACATAACACTGCCAATTATTGGAATTGGAAGATCAAATTTTGGGGATTGTCTAATGGTAACAGACTCCACATCTGGAAAATATTGAAGTGGGTGGGTGACAATTTTACTTTTTCTGGATGATTTGACATGAAATTACTCACTTTCAAAAAAGAGCAATACTCTTCATATCCCAGTTCCAATTTCTTGTACGTGTCTGTATTTAGATATAGATGCAGATACAGCTCTGGGTTAAAGAGTGCCATTACATTTTTCGAAAATGCCAGCCTTGGCGTTAAAAATACCACTAAGATTTATATACAGATTGATAGAAACCAAACCCGTGTATGCAGTCTAACGATTAACATCTTTAACTGTTGGACACTTATAAATTGTAATCGACGAGGTGCAACGATACGGAATGATCACAAGGATACTACAAGCAGATAAGATGAATTCTATGTCCTCATCTTTTATATTAAATTTAAGATTAATCCCATTTAGATTCGGATATATGACACTTCAGATTTATAATATATTAATAGAGATAGAACAGCCACAGGGAAAATTAGCAGATATGATTTTCGAATAACCTCGTTCCTGCGTGAGGAAATGTTTTATATAATTTCCATTTGATCTTTTTATGGTTTATATTTCATACATTTATGTTCACGTCATATATTCGATAGAATATCTCTGGAGATTAGATGACAGCAAATCTCCGTAAATCTAAAGTATTTTCTCTGGCATCCTTTCGGGGCATTACATTCAATTTTCATATGTCTAGTTCACCTGAAAGTGTATAAAGTATTATAGGTATGAATTTAACCTTCAGGTTCCGTTGTCTTGAGCAAGATTGTAGTATTTCTTTACCTTGTAGTTCGCTAGCAGAACTAGGTCTCCGGTGTTATAGACTTGATTTTCATTTTAGTTAGAGTTAGTTAAACTTAAACTCATGAACTAGATTTTGACCTTTTTAATTTTTAAAAGCTTTAGTTTTTAAAATGACGTCAGTCCTAACATCTCTCTACTTCCCTCCATCCCCTACTCTCTCCCTCTCTTTCTCTCTCTGTCTCTGCCTCTGCCTCTGTCTGTCTGTCTGTCTGTATTATATATATATATATATATATATATATATATATATATATATATATATATATAAGAACTAATTAGTATGTTGATCTGTTTGCATGTATGTTTGTTTGAACATTTTTATAAAAAATGTTGGAGCCTAGCATAGATAAAAGTTCTATTTTTGTCTAAGAGGGGTTAAAATTCATTTTAACCGTTCTTTTCCCGAAGGAAAGATAAATTAGAAAAATGATAAGAGTATAAATTAATGATATATTTAAGAATTAATTTTTAAAAAATGATTGAAAAAAAAAGGATAAAATATAAGAGAATAAATAAAAGATAAAATAAAAGTAAGAATACAAACAAAAATACAAATAAAAATAATGATAATGAAAATAAACAACTTAAAAACAAGAGTTTATATAGAATAAAAGATGATAAAACAAATATATACAAAAACGAATATTTATTAAACTATATATAAATATTTATAAGAAATTCACTTTTAGTTTTTTAAATTCCGGGTGATGCCTGGTAGTTCTCCAACTATTTGTATATAATGAGAATAAATTGAAACAAATTGTTTTTTTGTATATTTCTTTCCGAATTCAGTTTATCTATATACCGTAAATAATGCGAATTTGAAATACAAATAATTTGATTTTGTTAAACCTTTTCAGGTATCTGATATTTCATTGTTAAAAATCTAACAATTGCAAATCCGATTTTCTGTCTTAGTTAAATGTCATCAATGACATTTGATATATAAAGCAGCCAATAAGATTTTCTAGCGTCAGATTGCTAATAATAAAATTAGAAAAATTTCAGACACGTGCTTTCAGTATATAGTGAGCGTTTGGGCAGGAGACCGTAAAATAACGTATAACAACATTGCTTATAAAAATATAACGGAGACGGGAGTTTTAAAGATGTGAACGACCGCAGAGGTTCTATTGTGATCGGCGACAACCAAAAGGTCATGATGGAAATAGACCCACGCAAAACAATGAGAGATATTGCAACAATAACTAACAAGACAGACATAGAACCCAAATCCAATACAAACTTACTCAGATGTAAAAAAACCCACTCAAGCTAGCAACATTTAACGTTAGAACGCTAAGAACAATAGCCCAACTCCCTGAGCTTACGGCGTCCGCAGCTGAAAAAGATATAGACATCATATGTGTGCAAGAACACAGATTTGACCATAGAGATATAGAATTAAAATACCATGAATCTGGGAATGGGTGGACACTCGTGTCAGCATCTGCATGGAAAAATTCTGTCAATGCCAGTATAGGAGGTGTAGCAATACTTCTCAGTCATCGTGCACTAAAATGACTTAATAGCATAGAAAAAAATCCAACCGAGAATCATGAGTGCTACGTTTAATGGCAATCCTTGCATAACTGTAGTATCGTGTTACAGCCCCACAAATGCCAGCGAAGTAACAGATGTAGAAACATTTTACAATGGGTTATCTTCGCTACACAGACCCCCCCAAACATAATGTACTGATCATTGGAGGAGACATGAATGCACAGATAGGAAAAACCGAAAACAATAGATTCAGCTTACACAACACCACAAACAGAAATGGCAATCTCCTAGCTGAGTTCTCCCTTGAGAACAGACTTTTTTGCTTAAACACCAAATTCCAAAAACGGAAGGGCAAACTATGGACATACACATACCCAAATAGCACAAAAGCTCAACTTGATTACATCCTAATAAACAAGAAATGGATAAATAGTGCAATGAACTGCGAGGCATATTCCTCCTTTGAAGGAGTATCCTCCGACCACAGAATAGTCACTGCGAAATTACGACTAAGCTTACGTAGAAATAAAAAGCAGACAAGTAAATCTATACGATACGAATGGTCGGCACTTGCCAACAGCGATATATGCAATCGCTACGCTGTCACAGTAAGAAATAAATTTGATATCCTCCAGGAGACATCTGAAAGTCTCTCACCAAACGAGGAATAAGAAAACTTTGTCTGTGCTCACCTAGAAGCAGCAGCAGAGTGCGTACCAACCAAACTAAGAGCTAAACACACTGTTCCCTGGGAGATGGAAGAAGTCAGAGAAAAAAGAAATGATATCAAAAAAGCAGCCCAACATAATAAAACAAATCCAACTAACACCAATTTACATAACCTTAGGAAAGCCCAGATAGAACTAACCAAAACATACAAAAAAGAACAAACAGAATATATACAAACACAAATAAATAACATCAGACAATCAGTGGAAGATAGACAGTCGCGATAAGCATGGCAAATCGTAAATGATATTAGTGGTAGAAAAAGTACCTCTAGATCAAAGCTAAAGGCAACCAGCCAAAAAGATAGACTACAGAAATGGAAAGACCATTTCCAGAAACTACTGGGTAGCCCTCCTAAAATCATAGAAAATAACACTCAAAATATCATAGATAGACAGCTAGACATAAAACTGGGAGATTTTACAACAGAAGAACTCGACGAAGTCTTAAAGAAACTAAAAGGTAGAAAAGCAGCAGGTCTCGACGAAATACCCCCAGAGATATGGAAGACCAGAAAGTTCAATGACATATTGCTCAGGCTATGCAATGCTGTATATAGACAAAATAGAATAGATAAATGGACGAAAGGATGCATCCTCCCATTCCCAAAAAAGGGAGACCTCGGAATCGTTAAAAACTACAGAGGCATAACTCTTACTCCTATTGCAGCTAAGATATATAATGGCCTTCTTCTTAATCGCATCCGACCCAAAACAGAAAAAATCCTTAGGAAAAATCAAAACGGATTCCGTAGAAATAGATCCACAACCTCTCAAATCCTGACTATACGACGAATTATAGAAGGGGTTCGAGCAAAGAATCTAGAGGCAACGCTACTATTCGTAAATTTCTCTAAGATATTTGATTCCATACACAGAGGGAAGATGGAACAAATACTACAAGCATATGGACTCCCCAAAGAAACTGTTGCCGCCATAATGATGCTCTACAAAGACACTAAAGCGATGGTACGCTCACCTGATGGAGACACATATTTCTTTGACATTGCCGCTGGGGTCCTGCAGGGAGATACTTTAGCCCCATATATATTCATAATATGCCTAGTCTATGTACTCTGAAAATCATTAGATACCATAAAAGAAAAACGTTTCACACTAAAAAAGGCAAGAAGCAGGCGATATCCCGCACAAACTGTCACAGATGTAGACTATGCTGACGACCTCGCACTTCTTGCAGATACACCGACAAAGGCTGAGGCACTACTACACAGCCTGGAGGAAGCAGCAAAGAATGTGGGCCTCTATGTGAACTCTGATAAAACTGAGTTCATGAGCTTCAAAAAGCAAGGAGACATCTCTACACTAGACGGTAGGCCTCTTAAACCAGTAGAAAAATTCACATACCTAGGTAGTAATATCTCATCCACAGAAAGCGATGTTAATACACGAATAGGAAAGGCATGGTTGGCCACCAACAAATTATCAGTCGTATGGAAATCCGACCTCCCTGACAAGCTAAAGAGACGATTCTTCCAGGCTGTGGTTATATCGGTACTGCTGTATGGCTGTACCACTTGGACCCTAACGAAGCGCCTTGAGAATAAGCTAGATGGGAGCTGCACAAGAATAAGTCGTGGAAACAGCACCCCACAAAGAAGCAATTGTATGGCCACCTGCCTCCCATATCACAAACCATACGAGTAAGGAGGGTTAGGCATGCAGGACACTGCTGGAGAAGCAAGGATGAGCTCGTAAGCGACGTTCTACTGTGGAGGCCAACACATGGACATGCTAACGTGGGCCGCCCAAACCAGGACCTACATCGACCAACTATGTAAGGATGCTGGCTGCTGCGTGGAGGAGCTCCCAGAGTCGATGAATGATAGGGAGGGTTGGCGAGACATCGTCATGGATATCCGTGCAAATTTCGCGACATGAGGATGATGATGATATATATACTAATAGTAAACGGTAAGAAAAGAAAACGGCAAATAATTTGTTTGTAAAAATATACCACAAAACATTGCCTGGGGAACAAAATGAAAAAAAGAAAATACCAAGAGAGTCGCACCAATCGAACATAATCGATTAACACTATATCACTTGGCCAAAAGAAAAAAATATATATGCGAATAGGTTTGTCTAAAACTAAAATATAAAGAGTGCTCGATACCTAAGTAGAGCAAATAGTAATATTAATCATAATAAATCAGATATACCAACTAATAGTTTCGCTTACCATCTCATCAGGGCAAGAATCTGACGAAAAAGACATGGAGCAACATTACTTTTAACCCTAAAACCAGTCCCAATGTAGTCCAAACAAATTAGCATAAAAAAAACATAAGAAAAAATCGACAAATAAACTTTTTACACATTTTTATTCTATTTTTACTGTTCGTATCTTTTTTCCTATTCTCCATCCCAACTCACTTACCCATTTCAGTTTGTCGTATTCATATATTCTATCATTTTAAGTTAAATTTGGTGGTTGGTTTTGAAGGCTATCACAATGAAAGTGTAAAGAAAAATTAGGCATCTATGATGTTGTTTGTTTACCTTTGATTTATTCTTAATATTTCGAGATAAAAATCTCTTCGTTAGAAGATTTTTGAAACTGAAGCTGTTGCTAGTAATCGTTTCTTCTGCTTTGTGTCAAATTCTCTGCGTGTGTGTGTGTGTGTGTGTGTGTGTGTGTGTTTATGTTAGTGTTTATGTGTGTGTCTTTTCAACAATGTTTTATTATTCCAGGTTTGGCCAACACTTTTTTGTTTTATTATTAAGCAGTAGTTTGTTTGTTTATTTGTGTGTGTGTATGTGTGTTTTTAAGTTAAATATTTTCTTTTTCCTTTAATTTTTCTTCCATGCATAGATCTGTGTATGGGATCCATAATTGATTTGTTGACACGCACTTAATATTTTCGGTTGACCGGGTGATGGTAGGTGTGGAGCTCCGCCTCAGACGCAGAAACAATCTCCCGGCCTAGCTCTAGTGAAAAGGGGATATACTCCTTTGCTGAATGACTGATACCGACTTTAGGCCACCCCAACGACGACTTTTATTTCTTTATCACTCCCTAACATAATGTAACATAAGTTGAGATGTACGACTTTAAATTATTTTTTCCATAACCAAATTTGTATATGTACAGATATGGTCATGAATATACCAGGGAGATTTAAAAAAATTAACCGTGCCTTTGTTTTATGGAAGCCGAGCTCATTGTAGATAATTTGTAGAGAACAAGCTAACTCATTGCTAATAACTTGCTGGTTCACCATTACCATCTCTCGAGCTTGCTGAATCTTCTCATCAGTGGTGGAGATTGACGGGTGTCCTGCTCCCTCTTCGTGTGTCACGTTTGTCCGGATACTTTTAAAAATCCTCTATCCACTCATTGACACTTCTATGTGGTAGTGCACTGTTCTTGAATTGTGTTAAAAGTCTCCAATGAATGTCAGCTCTTGACACTCCTACCGACCAGAAAAATCGGTTCACTTCTTTGGTGTATACTGCTAGTTGCGCGGCTTTGTTTACACTGTAACAAAATGACGTGATCAGACTCAAACTTTGATCACGTGACCATAAGAGTGCCAGCTATAAGCACTCATAGTTTGACATCAATAAAGATATGTTATGGCAAAAGTGCGGATAATTTTTGACTCTCCTTCGTAATTAGCAGTTAGATCTTTCTTAGAAATCGCTATAACAGCTTGAAAAGAGAATTATTAATTTGTTGCTATGGACAAGATATACTTATATATCCCTAAACTAATAATTATTTATCTATGTTCATTTCTTTGAAAGTAAGTTTCAATACTTAAAGTTCTATTATTATGGTCTGAGAAGTGAAACATTATTTAATGTCTTTCCTCCAGCAACAGACAATGTGGTAAAACTAATTATTCGAAGTATTCTTTATTCCAACACAACTCGTAATATTTTCACACTAGGAATGAAGTGTTTTTCGGCTATTGTAGATCGAGCAAAGTTTGCCTTACACACACACACACACACACACACACACACACACACAGACACACACATACACACACACACACACACACACATATATATATATATATATATATATACGTTCACAGACACCACACACACACACACACACACACACACATATATATATATATATATATATATATATATATATATATAGGTTCATACACACATATACACATACATATATACTAGATTCGGCAACGGTAATAGGAGTCAATTATACTATGTTGTTTTATTCTCTCTTAGATCTTCCCGATGTTGTAGTCATTTACTAAGCTTACCTTAGTTTGGCATAAGGACAGGAGTATTCGGCCTCCAATGAAAATAATTCGCTTACATTTACACCAATCAAAGCTCTCTTGACTGAACCTGGATGTATTTAAGGGATCATGCGTGCTCTATATTTATTACATGTATATTTGTATTCACATAGAGATATCCCTTCCAATCAATCGGCTGGTCACGTCAACCCATAGCACCTATATAATTGTTCAAACCCTATTGCTCTTATGACAACCCCCAATCCTTTTCATCCTGTATGTTCTAGAAGGCGGTCACTGAGGGTCATCATGTCCTGGGTATGACATTAAACTCTAAATGATGGTGAGGTTCCAGTTCTGGAGATCTGGGGAATATGGAGCACCCCTTCATCACCATTATTCTCAAGTCCACTCTGACCTGTTAGTGTCCCATCTATGGGTTAAATAGAACACTTGTTTACATAAAAATTGAGTTTAAAAAATTGTCTTCTAAACTATCGCTTCGAATCTTCCAAAACTTTGCAGGCCAAAAATGACCCACCGTGGTTGATATGCCGTTAAACAAAACAGAACAAACAAAAATATAGCGGTACGCAGCGTCTCTGTTATCGTCGTAGAAAATGGAATTGGCGACCTGATGTTCACTTGCTGAATGAGGCTGTTTGCATTTCAGTTTGTGCTCATGTCCTTGAGAAAGGTATGAATTCGTCTGTTCTCCCTCTAGCTGTGGGTAAATAGCATAGCAGATTAGGTTCTTTATCTTTTGTTAGGCAACCCTGTCTAGGAGTAGGGAAACTTTGAATTCAAACCAGCTTTACTCCGCTAAAGGATTGACCTTGTATCACATCCTGTCCGTGGCGCTGATGTTAGGTAAATACATGCGTACGCGGGTGAGTCAAAAAGTAATGCAATTTTGTTTAGGACAGGTATAATAACCAACATAAGAACATTTTTCATACATCAAAAAAAAGCTGGTCCTCTGTGGATCACATCCCAACTTCTCCACATAGTCACCGTTTCTCTCAATAGCAATGTTCCACCTTTGAATGAGAGCATGTATCCCTGTCTCGTAAAATTCTGTTGACTGTTCTTTGAGCCACTTTTTCACTACAGATTTCATTTCCCCGTCGATTTTCAAGTTTGGTCGTACTCGTCGGATTCTTGCTCTGAGCCTCGTTAGGGTCTCAATGTAGACCTTAGTTTTATAAAAAGAACTTCACATGAAATAAAGAAAATAGCATTACTTTTTTTATTCACCCCCGTATTTGTATTTATAGGTTTTTAATACTTAGAGCTGTTAATCTATGATACCTTTTGCCTGTGCTTATGTAAATTTATAGAACCCTGGAACACAATGAAACTTCTGTGCATGGTAATTTTATCAAAGGCTGTAAATTGTTGCTTAATTCACTTTTTATAACTTGAATTTGACGTGAACATCGCGAGACCGAACTATCGAGCTGGCGGTGTTTAATAAAATTGTACTCATTCCGAAATATCGGGCTTACGATTCAATAGGTATAGACAGTCATTTGATAGGTGCTCTTCGCAAAGCAATCTCCTTGGTCTAGCGCTAGTGAGGAAGGGATAGACTCCCTCGATGTCCGGCTGATACTGATAATAGACCACTCTGCCGACTTTACTACCACTTTTACTTATTTATTATGTGTGTAGTAGTAAAAGTAAAGTCTGTGGAGTGTTTTTGCTGAAGTGAAGCACCACACATATCGTAAGCTACCATACGCTTTACCGCATATATCAGATTACTCAAGCTGTGCTACTCATGCACTGAATGGTCGAGGACCGATACCGACACGGATACTTGTGATTCCTAGGCAAATGCGTGTGTGGTGATGAAGGGTAATCTAGGGGCCAAGCCTAATCGATGCCGTTTTATGCGAAACATGACACATTAGATAATGTTGCTGGTTTAACTACAAGACTCACACATTTTGACTGGATATTTTATTTTAATGAAATAAAAATAGTTATTAAATTGAGTAGTTCATTATCATGTTTCTCTTCTTTTGTGAAGTTAAGTTGGGCATGTCCCGATAAAAATTGCCCTGACTTTTCACCAATTGGAATTGATCATAAAGATGTGATCGAATTTTGGACAACTTCCATCTCCCTGATCACGTTAAACGCAAATAAGCACGACCCTCTGACACTGAAGGAGCTTAACTTCTAAAAAATATAAGGATTTTTCTCGTTTTATTATAGACCAGAACAAGATGAGAAAAAAAAGAAAAAAGAAAAAGAAGAGAGGAACGTTATAAAAAAAAAAAGAAAGAAAAACTTCGAGCAAAAGTAAGAGAAGACGAAACCAGATTTCTATAAAGATAATATTAATTGAGGGGAAAATTGGAAGAACATGGGAAAAATCTAGATAATGTTATTTTAGATGAGCAAGGATAGACTAAGTAATGAACCCCCTCAGCTACAAAAAGTATGAATAATGAAGGCTAACCACTGATTTAAAAGAGCAAATAATAGTTAAAGTAAAGAGTCTGGTTTTATAGCATATCACCTATTATGAAATGATTATGTACACACGTAATGACCAGGTGCAATGGTTAACAGCGTAGGATATGGACACGGCGACACGAGTTCTAATCCTAGAAAAGGCTGTTTACATTTCATATAGCACTAATACTCGTGGAAAAGGCATGAATTCAACAATCCAGACTGGGCTCTAACCTTGGTATGGCAACCGATCTAGATAAATGAAAACTCTGAATTCATACCTATTAAACCCCACGTAAAAAGTGGCCTTGTGTCACATCCTGCTCGGACGAAAGGATTAGCAAATACATATATGTCATGGCAAACCTCTAAGTAATTTGAAAGATATTTTAACATACATCGTTGTGTGTGGGATAATGGTTAATGACGTAGGCTAGCAGATCCTTTTTAGTGAGTTGGTTTCCCACTAAGTGTCCCATATATATTAATGTGTACAAACTAAACAAACCTAAGTAAATTATTACATTTCTGAATAAAAAAGAATTGAAGGCAAAAGGTACCGGGAGCATAAGACACATCATCATCATGGTTTGATTTCTTGAATGAAAATTAAGAGGGTGGTCCACGTTGACCTCAGACATGTCATTCGTAACAAGCTGACAAGGTCGCAGCGGCTGTAGCTGAAGGTCTGGTCAGGGTTTGATGGCATTGTGTTGTGGTTCTTCATCCTACGTATTTTGACCATGAGGGTAATCTTGCGGGTGTTTTTTTTAAAGGCGAAGACGTCAAGGCCAGTGGTGAGACACCAGGTGTCATTGTTATCAGCACGGTTGGACATACGATGATGGTTAATACAATAGCCACCAAGGGATTTTTAAACAAATCTTACTAAATTGCTACATCTCTGCATAACGAAAAAAAAGAACTAATGTTAGATAGCTATACTTATCTGTTCGTCATCTTAGGATTGTTCTGTTATTAAGCTGCTATTTGGATCTATTATCTGGGCTGGATTTCTTCTTGATTTTCTGCTTTCGGTTTCCCGTTGAAATTCCTTGTTTTTTTATAATTTTGTGTCCGTTGCTTAGTTCTTTATTAACGAAAACAACACTTTGTTATTTTACTTAGAACTCATATTTTATTTATTTTATTTTATGAACCCAAGTCAGACGAACACGTGTAGAGAATTTGGCTTCAAACAGACAGACCGCCATTGCGTCTGTCCCCAACGCTACCCAGTCAAAATCTCATTTTTCTAACTTTCTTATTTGGTTCATCCAGTGAAAACCAAGTGGACCTGGGAGTAATTACAATGAAGGGTTACTTCACACTTCCAAGAGATTCAGAATTGTCACTTCGCTACAAGATGCAGTTTAACGTCATAACAAGGACACTAAGACCCTCATTCACTGCTTTCGAGCACATATCTGTTAAAGATAGCTCAAGGAGTTGCCATAAGAGGAATACAATCGGGACAATCATATATGTGCTAGGGCTTGACGTGACCAGCCGACTGAGCGGAGGGGACCTCTCCGATCACCCGTCTAGCCCAAGTCGAGTGTAGCATGTTATGGACTGCACAGTCACCAGGATCACGGGTCACCACCTATGGCCAACAATTGACTCCATTTGAAAAGTCATACCCCTTTGCATTGGTGCAGTTGGTGTATTCTACAGTCAACAGGACTATTTCTATGGAAGGAGTAAAACATCACCATATGCAGTTTGCATCTGCAAGTTATCATGTAACTTAATGTAACTTACGTTTGATAAGTATATAGGATAAGTGTTAAGTTCGAAATCTTTTGGGATTTTTAAAAAATTGCGTATTTTCAAATTTGAAAGTGTACATCCAACGTCAAACATTTTGCTATGTATTTGCACTTATAAAAAACAAAAGCTTTTGAAGAAACACTTAAAACTAATAAAACAACTGGAACTGTATTTTTAACAAACCTACATAAGGTCGAACTA
>CM042139.1:121930058-122032558 GCA_023376005.1 Doryteuthis pealeii
GATCTCATAGTCTTTTATCTTCCATCTTTCAAATAAGGAGGGAAAGACAGGTTTCAGAAAATAACACCAGCTAATACTTTGTTTGAAGTCTACAATCCTTTTTCGAGACGAAATGGAAACATAGAAAACAATGCCGGAAGTGGTAGATTTAAAAAATGATAATAGTAAAAATCGAAACTTAAAAAAAAAGTAACTAAGTAAAACCCGATGTTTTTCATTTAGTTAGAGCATGTAGAAACAGAAATATTGACTAAAACATTCAATTTAGATTGGTCCACTCGCAGAAGAATACACTGACTACACCTCAGCAGGAAGGTAAAATCCTCCCAATGGGGCCACATGTTGGCCGCGGGGGGCGAACAGTGTTGCTTCAGTATGGAACCCTAATGCCTAAACAGTCTACGACACTTTGGTACATACTTAGGCTAGACGGGCGGTGGAGAGGTCTCACACTCAATCAATCGGCTAGTTGCGTCAATCCCTAGCACTTATATGGTTGTCCGAACCCTATTACCCACATGGCAACCCCTAACCCTTTTTATCATATATGTACTAGAAGGCGGTGATTGGGGGTCTTAGTGTCCTATGTATGACGTTAAACTGCATCTAATTTGAAGTTCCAATTTCGGAGATTTGGGGAATGTGGAGTGCCCCTTCATCGCCATTACTCCCTGGCCCACCCTGACCCGGAGTGGTAGTACCTGTTAGGTTCCCATCAATGGGTTAGATAGAAAAATGAGTATAAAAATATGTTATAAAATATAGTTAAAAAATGGAAATACCCATCAAGCATGAATAGAACAAAAACGTCTTCAGCATAAAATAACCCAACAAGGGTTGACATGCCGTAAAATCCAACAAACCGAACCAAAAGTTTTTTCTATATATATATTATTACACTACGTCTTTCCACAATTCGTTGACATTGATAGTTTTACAGTAGGATAAAAACACTTGGTATTTTGAAAAATAGCACCAAAGATCTATAGATTGACTGACCAACAAAGAACAAAAACATCTAATCAATTAACTGAGCCATTGTTTTTGTTTTTTTTAACTTTACTTGCTTTATTCGGTACCTACAAACAAGTGTCAATAAACGGATTAAAATAGTTCAATGTATATAGCTCTTTAATTTCTGCACATGCATACACACGCAAAAGTAAATACGCATACACTCCTCTCCCTCACACACACACACACACACAAATATATATATATATATTTATATATATAGAGAGAGACAGACAGAAAGACAGATAGATACAGAGACAGACAGACATACAGAGACAAAGAGATAGTGAGAGAGACGGACAGACATAAAGACAATGGAATCTGTGCTGTCATCACGACGAATGATGATAATGATGATGATGATGTTGATGATGATTAAAGTATAATTAGAAGTTTAGTGACATAAAGTTATCGGCCTCAGTTATAGAAAACAGAAATGTAAAATTTCAAATGAAACATTAGATAGCAAAGTTTATCGATTTCTATTAATTTGCTTTTAAAGAGCGAAAAATGACAATGATATTTGTTAATTTATCAAGAAAAACAAAGAATTCGAATCGTTAAAACAAAACTAGAAATATTTTCCCGCCAAAAGAAGAATAAAAATCGGTTTCATGCATGCAATTAACTGATTTATCTTTATGATATGTTCCTGACTCGGAGCAAAGTATCTTCTAACTTGATTCATTACCGGAGTGATCTTAATACCGAAACTGTGAAACCTTTTATTTCCATTAGTAAATAAAGACGCAATAATAACGATATAACTACAATTGTTACCAAAAAAGTATTTTTTTTATTACTTTTTTTATTTTATCCTGCCTGTTTTATTGTTATGGATATAGCACTGTTAGTAGTTTTAAAAGAATGTTATTTTTCCATTTAGGCTTGATGGTTGGTTTTGTTTAAAGCATAGAATCCATTCTCAGCTCATTTAATGCCGAATCAAGACATTTTTGATATTAGGTTTCTTACAGTACCTGCTGTGGCATAAATTGTCACCATCTAAGTATTGAACAAGCTCATCACTGCTTAACTTCATTGATCTAGCTGGAACTGGTGCTTTCGATGTGACTTAGCCGTTAGCCCATTAACGGGCAACATATTTATAGGGAAAGTTACCAACTAGGGGACCGGAAATAATTGCCCATTGTCCAAATTACATTCTAACCACATGTACAAAGGGTGAAACCCGAAGCCATTTCTTAGCTGAAAGTGTCGCAGGAAATGCTGACAAACAACTTTTGGGTTATTTCCTATAACTCCAACATAAACAAAGGGGAACCACTCTTGACTAATAAATCATTTATTTATTGATCTACTAGGAAAAAAGAAGACGGGGTTAGGGTTAGGGTTTAGGGTTAGGGTTAGGGTTTAGTGTTAGGATTAGGGTTAGGGTTTAGGGTTAGTTTAATGGGAAAATAAATAATTTATCAGTCAAGTGTTTATGTTAGAGTTATAGGAAATAACCAACTGTTGGGTGCAGGCCGAGATGTAATCAATCTCGGCCAGGTTACTTTAGTGAAGGAGTATGATCTTAAAAAGACCCGAAACACCTAATGAACTTAAGAACTGAAGATGCATCAAACCGCATCTTGGAGATGTATTTTGCAAAAAAAAAAAAAAAGTGAATTCTGTAATTTCTATCCCAAAGGGGTCAAGTGGTATGTCCGTTAACTGTGGGTTTTTTTTTTAAATCGGGATTTGACGTCGGTTAGTCTGACTTAGTTTATATCAACCCTTTTCAGGTCATTTAATGCCGAATCAAGTCATTTTGATAAGCAAAGGACTCGGGTTACTTACATTACCTGCTATTTGCTTAAGTGGTCACCCAATTAAGTATTGAACTGGCTCATCGCTGCTTAACTTCGATGATCTAACGGGAAACGGCCCTTTCACCGAGACTTGATGGTAGTCATCTGATTTAGGTCTATTTTTAGAATTTATGAAATGTGCTTATTTTACTGAGGAAATTTTAGAAGAGCTTTTATTGTTTGTTTGCTTTTGATTAAAAATAACTATACTCATTAGGATATAATATGTAACGTTATCCCTTAATAACCCATTTTGTGTATTCTCCTTCAGCTCAGTCAGTAGAGCGTGCGCCTATAAACCACAAGGTTCTTGGCTTGATGCCGGCCCTCACCAACTCAGCGTATGAGTAGCACAGGGATATGTGTGGTAAAGTAAGGATATTAGGTGTGACGTTCAACCTCAGACGCCAAAACACTGTCCTTGGTCTAGCACTAGTGAAAAGGGGATATACTCCCTCGCTGTTTTGCTGATACCGACTTTAGGCCACCCCGACGACTTTAATTTTATGTCAAAAAAGTCAAGCACCAACCGCTTTCTCAGCATTTTTGTTAAAAATCTAAAAACCCAAATTATAGATATGATTTGGCAACTAGGTTTCAAGGTCAATGTTTAATTAAAAAAAGAAATTAGTAAAATCAATTACTAAAATAATTAATTATGATACTATTATGATTACATTATTATGATTGTATACAGCTGAAATAGCTGTATACAATGATTATTGTAGAGCAACCTCCCCAGGATTCCTTTTAACATTCAGCGGTAGAATGAATGACATTTAGGATAGGCAAAAGGAAATTTGAATTGTTTTTACTTTTACTGTTAGCATGAAATGAGTCAACAGTTGGAAATTAGAATTTGAAAATGGCTCCTTTTTTTTTCATTCATTCATTACTCTATTTTGTCAAAGAAAATCACAGCGAGAACTGAAAGTCAAAGATGGCAGGCCGAAGCAATTCTTCAGAATATTCAATAGATAAAGGAAATAAATTGCCTACAAAATTACTGTACATGATTACGAAATGATGCATAAAAAAGAGACGGTTTATCAGTAATAGCTGATCCATTCAACCTCGCTTAAATATTAGGTCTATGCTAAAGTAAAAACATTCCCTCTCTCTCTCTCTCTCTCTCTCTCTCTAAACGCACACACACTCACACACACACACACACACACACACATATATATATACATATATATATATATATATATATATATATATATATATATATATATATATATCAGTGTTCCTTTAAGACGTGAACGATTAGGATTGTCCACCGTTTCTTTTATCTGTAAAATTACCATAATTATTGGTGGACGGAACGGAGAGGTTTCCACGGTGTTTTTATCGAGACATGATCTCTCGTTAGTTGCTCGTTGTATCTTTATCCGCCTTCTGAGAGGTCCTACTAAGTAAAAGCATAGAAAAAAAAAAAAACAAACAAACAAACACCGAAACAAATGGTCAATGCCGTGTGTGTAGTGTAAAGGAGAGAATAGTAAGTCAATAACTGAACACAATAAACTGTACACAAATGACCAAAACAAAGACGATTGGGTAGGGACAATAATTTGCTTAATACTTACCAAACAACTTAGATTCCATTCTACAAATGAATACCGTATATACTCGTATAATGAACGACTTTTAAATCAATTATTTACCAAAAAAATAAAGGCTCGTTCATTATATGATATATGTTTTTAAAATGTGAAAGCTTACATTGTTAGCATAAAGTAACATCATTAAGTCCTATAAAAGAAAAAGACTGCACCCCAAAAAGACAGGAAGCTGGCGATATACCACACATACTGTTATGGATAAGGACTACGCAAATGATCTGGCGTTTTTTGTAAATACATCTGCTCAAGTCGAATCACTGCTACATAGCCTGGAAAAGGCAGCAAGAAATATTGGCCTCTATGTGAACTCAGATAAAAATGTGTTCCTGTTTTTAAACTGGCTGGAGACATTTCCACACTCGATGGTAAGCCCCTAAAATGGACCATCCAGTTCACGTACCTAAGTAATAATATCTCATCTAGAAAGAAAAAGATGATAATGCGCGCATATGGAAGGCAAGTTTTGTACAATGGTGTCTAAATTTGTATTTTTTGTTACTATAATTGGAAAATATAGTAAAATTGGAAAATAGTAAAATATAGTAAAATGGAAATAGTAAAATGGTCTCACCAGTTGTACAAAACTTGGAATATTTTAATACAGTTTTTTGTTCATCCAGTTTTGAAATGTGTACACAGACTTCCCTTTAAGATCAAAAGTCATTTAAAAAAAATCTTTATGTAATGTGTCTAAATTTGCATTTTTGTTCATGTTGTTCCACTTTCGTTCGTTGATTTAAATGACGCATATGTTGCAAAAGGGTCGTATGTGAACGAAACCTCAACGAGACATTAACAGTGACCATCAAACCTATTCAGTTATTTTGCTAGGTGTACAATATCTGTCAACTAGTCAACAGGATCAAGCGATGTTTGTACTCTTATAAAGGGACCGGTTAGCTCAGTCGGTAGGTCATTCGTCTAGGAATCGCAAGGTTCGATACCATCCTCGCCAACTCAGCACATAAGTAGCACAATTTGAGTAATCTGATCTGTGTGGTAAAGCATTTGGGAACTGACAGTACGTGTGGCACTCCACATCAGCATGAATAATATCTCTGGTCTAGCACTAGTGAAAAGATGTTCAGTTGATAATGAAAATAGACAACTCTGCAGGCTATACTACTTGCTATAAAGGGTTTTATAAATGTGTCGTATAGAACCTAAATAATGAGAATTGAATCGTCTGTTTTTCCTATACATAATGTCAGACGAAACATCGGAAAAGAGAAAAAACGAGATCCCACGAGACTCGTTAATTCAACCTAGCAATTGCAAATTACCCTGTTTACCTTGTATCTTTGCTTAATAAACCTATAATTATATCATTAATATTCGTTGTACTTCTTCCTATAATTTCTCTGTTAACATTGATACTCGAGTTACAACAAAATTCAAACTAGTAAATCCCACCGTGAATCGTCTATGCTTTTATTCACCCTGAAAAAAATTCTATTCACCCTCCTCACCCAGAAGGGTCTTCGAGTAACTTGCTAGAAATTGCACGAATTGCTGGCCATGCAGAAGTTAAATGATAAAATAAATTTCGGTTTTGAGAACTCAGAGATTAAAAGCATCTTAGAAGGGAATATTTGCATCGATGAATCCAGTGCTTCCTTTTCTTTAGTGAAGTTCAACATGCGAACAATAATTCGCCATGCGTTTATGACGTCTGAATGGAAGGAACACATCCCTTGTGTTTCGCTAGATTATTCTTTTTTCCCCACTTGAAGTTTTAAACAATTTATATGATCATTTGAATCCACTAAAAGTTGCTATGTAAAGTTGCATCTTATTGGATTATTTGTACAATGAGAAGTTATCGGGTACAAATAGAGAACATTTCGGAAGACAAACATGCAAGAAAAATAAATGTAGGGCTGGGTAACCTATTTTCAATTTTTGAGTACATTCAACATTTTTGTCTTTTCAGAGAGAATCAATGTTTTATTATCTTTTTCAAAGCAGAGAATAAGAAAATAAAATGTGAAATGGAATAAAGTATTAAGAATTAAAAAAAAAAAGAAGAACAATAAAAAGTTAAAAGCTCGATGAAAATATTCAACAACATTTTGTCGTTTTAAAGTAATAACATTTTTTTATTGTTATTTTTTTTTTAAGGTTGCGTCTGGAGTAGATTAAAATGGCATTTAATGAAAATGGAGCGATGGAAAGAAAATAATAGAAATGGACTATTTGTCAAAGAAAATAGAAAATAAAATAAATTTAATTTAAGAAGTTGAATCGAAATGATGAAATGATGAGATAAAAAGAAACAACTTAAAAAAATAAAACCAGAGTGAAATACGAGATAATTCATGTGTCCCTTGCAATCTTTAAGGAAACAAAAACGGGGGGAGGGAGGAGAGAGAGAGAGAGAGAGAGAGAGAGAGAGAGAGAGAGAGAGAGAGAGAGGGGAGAGAGAGAAGGAGAGAAAGGGGCATACAGACAGACAGATAGACAGACAAAGATAGAAAGAGAACAGAGGGACAGAAACAGAAGGAAAGAGATATACACTCATACATAGAGACATATACTGAGACTGGCAGACACACACTCACACTCATGTATTCCTTGCAATCTTTAAGGAAAACACACACACACAGACACATACATACACACACACATACGCACAGAGAGGGAGAGGTAGCACAAGTGAGTGGCATTTGAAATATAGAATATTCAAAAAGATATTCAAGTATATACTGACATAGTAAAAATCACGAAATTGTTTACGTATGAAATAGGACACTCGTCAAGATTGAAAGTATCTGTCTAAAATTAAAATGTCATAGTTCGACCCCCTGACAAGGATCAGAACGTAGATTTCCAACCTTTCTGCTAGAATTCAAATATTATTTACCATCATTTTTTAAACGTGTTCTGAATTTTGGTCCGGTCGTGGTGGGGAGATAAATGGCATGCCTGGTCCTGGATATTCCGGTTCCATTTCTATAGTTGCACTTCTCTTCTGTGTTATTAAAAGCGGCATATTTGAAAGGAAATGAACGTTTCATTCTTTGTTAATATGTCTCATGGTCAATACAGCTTTAGTCTCGATAAACATACCCCGGTGGTTGCATGCTTATATATATGTACACCTATATGTAAAAGAATTAGAGGATAAAAGTATTTAGATAAAGATGATACAGTTCTATTAAAAAAAATCCAAAATATCAGATTATTTCAGAAATATCAATTTCGCAGTAAAACTTTATGTTGTACCGGCCGTTCCTACAGTGGAGAATATACACCGGTTTTCACTATAAATAGTGAGACACCAAGTGAAAAGGTTGTACTGTTATCGTTTAACGGCAAGCTAGCCGTTCCTGTACCATTATTGTAAATACACTTGTCTTATTTTACCCTACCTCGACTTGACTTCTTTTTTACTGTTGGATTAACATCACAACACTTTATATCATATTTGTGGTGTCCCTGTCGGTCTGACAGGGTATAAAATTAAAATCAAAGCCCTGTACCAAGGTCAAACAATACTTTTTTAGAATAGAATCATACGAGGAATCCAGTGGTGGTCTTTATATTTACCCCTGCATATCATTTTGAGTTTTTAGGAACCAAATTATTGGCTGTGGTTTGAGAAAATAAGACAAATTAAATAGGCTAACGTGAAGAACTTCGATGCACTTACAAAATTTAATGAATCTCCTTATCGAGCAGTTTGTTAATTAGGACCACTTAAATTAATGATATCACTCTTAATATTGCGTCTAATCTCCTTTCAAAATGTAGTATTACTGTGTGTTTGGTAAATGGGGGTTTACATACAAAAAATTAACGAGTAAGACCTTCCCAATAAGCACATTGTGCGATAGGCACTGCTATCCAATGGTGAGCAATGTGAAATGTAAAAACCGCATACTAATTTTGCCGGATACTGTATAACCCGGGTAATGCCGGGAAAATAAAGTCTAGTCTTAAATAAAATGTATATTTCATTCATTATTTAATTTCTATCAAGGTAATGATGTCTTGATATTTTTCAATCTTAATCGGTTTGCGCTGAGATTTTGATATTAAATCGGCGCTCTAATACTGTCGATTAATTTCATTATATTCAGGATGAACTTTCCTCTACAAAGTAACTCATTGAATTACTTTTAAACTTCGTAAAATAAATCATCTTACCACATGACCAGTAGTGACTGTAATTTTGTGTCAATCTTGTAATCAATCAAATCCAACCAATTATATTACAATTGTTATCGATTTGATACTTTTGTTTTTTCTCTCATTTTGTGATCACACTGTGAAAAGGTTAAATTTTTCTCTGATTAAAGAAGCTGTAGATAGTAATTTGTTCTTGAGAGACAAAAGAATATACAATTAAATATAAAAGACAGTCTTTTTAACACCGAGGCAAATAAAATTTGAAGGCGTTTTATATTAATGTTAATGATAAAGAATACACACACACACACACACACACACACACACACACACACACACAACACATATATATATTATATAATATATATATGCATATATATATTATAGTATGTACTACAGTTATATATATTATAGTATGTACTACAGTTATCAATAACGAATTCCATTAGATATGATTGTAATTAGTATAAAAATATTAAGGAGAATAATTTGTTGAATGGATGAAGACTATGGGTTAAAATGATTATAATAATTTAATATTCTAGTAGTATTAAAATTTAATAAGTATATTACAATAGTGATTATTAACAACAACAACAATAATAATAATAATAATAATAATAATAATAATAATAATAATATACCAATTGTGGTTGGTGCATTTGGAACAGTCCCAAAAGGATTAGAAAAGGGTTTGGAAAGTTTGGATATCAAAGGAAGGATTGAAACCATTCAGAACACTGCACTGCTGCAATCTGCCAGAATACTCAGAAGAGTCCTGGAGACCTGAGGAGACTTGCTGTCACTCAGACTCCAGTGAAAGACCATCAGCTAATGCTGATGTGAAAACTCAAAAGGAGTAAAATAATAATAATAATAATAATTACAGTAATGATTAATAATACTAATAATGGGAGTTGTAATATTTGTAATGATAGTAATAATAATAAGAATCTAATATTTCTATAATTTTGTTTGTGCTGTGATTATTGTTATAATTATATTGATGTCTTTTTAAAAATAAATACATTAGAGATTATCTACTCTAATATAATAATATAATAATTATAATATGAATTCAATTCAAAGAAATTATTGATATGGATAATTTCTTTGATAGTATTAGTTATACGATAATAGTATTGTTAATTTTAATTGGCTGGTATAATTATTATAATTATTTTAATAATAATAATAACAATATATTTTTATTCGTAATTGTCATAGTATTAAAATTAATCTTTTTATTCTTTACTATTGATTATTTTTCATATTTTTATATATTTATCTCTATATTTTTATATTAAATATAAATATTAGATTTATATATTAAATTCTAACGTTGATTAACTTGAAGATAAAAATCCCTTTTTTTTATTATTTCAAATTCATTTTTCTAAAAAAGTCTATACAAATTTTTTTTTTATTCATTTTAATTTTTTTTTTTACTTATTATAAAAAATATACATATACGTATCTTTTTTTTTTGAGGAAGTCAGCTGAACAGGAAACTGTTTATACTTTGTATCACTTTCTTAGACTTAAAATTTAACCTTATACTTGCTGCCTGACCTGAATTTTCTGGTGAAACTGTCTTTAGGTGAATTCCTTTATTTTGTGAAATCCGTCTGAAGAGTCTGGCCTCTTAAGGATTTTTAAAAAAATTTAAAAAATCTTTAAAAGTCTTTTGAGTTTCTCGTCGAAATAAATTTATTCCAGTTAAGTTTTTTCTTTCTTTGAAGTTAAATATTGCTCTGTATTTAATCTAATTTATTTATTATTTTACATTGAGCTCTCTTCAGGGATTTATAAAAATCCTTGTATGAATATATGTTTGCACCTACAGGACCATACAGTATGGTTATACAGTGAGATTTTGAGGATCCCAAGTGGAATCATCCCTTACTACCAGTCATTTGGATACCTTACACACACACACACACACACACACTAACGATAGTTTGGTAAACGAAAACGAAATGCTATAACGTCGGCACCGAAAATAGATATCATCCATCTGTACACCTTGTGCTTTTTTTCAATTTTTCAATACTTATATATATATATATATATATATATATATATATATATATATATATATATATATATATATATATATATATAAATATGTAATAATTTCTGTGTCGCGGTACCAAATATGACCGTTCAATCCTGGGGTCACGGTACCAAATGTGGTCCTATAAGTGCGTGTTGCGCTGCGGGTCACTTATAGGTTGTTGGACCTGCTCGTTCAGACTTCCTGTGCCCACGCTGTTCTGTTTGACCCACAGGAAAGTTGAAGTTCTGTTTGACCCACTTGGTTCAGACTGTCTCTGAAAATGACCAAATTCACCAATGCTGCCAAAGAGTCAACAATCGCAATGACTACGAAACACTTATTAACAATACAACAATACCTTTATTAATTATACAGTGATCAAAATCATGTACAACAACAAAGGGTGTCAATGTCGAAGTCGAAGACGAAGTTTTGTGGATTGACTGGCGATATACAGCTAACAGACGATATGCAGCTAATTACTTTTGGGTTCTGATATGGTCAAATCAGGACTTTGAGTAGCAAGGTAGCAGGAAGTAGCGGCAGAGACGGTGGTAAGGGCTCTGAGACGTAGCTATGGAACCAGCTTTCGGTCTGATCTGTTTCCTTTTCGGGTCTTCTTTTATGGGTTCCAGACCCGTGAACATATGGCTACGATTGGCCAGCCAATAGAAACACCAGACCAATGGACTTACAATGAAAACATTGGGGAGGAGTACAAAAGCCCCCCCCCCAGGTCGCACCTGATTGGACGGCCAATCAAAATCATGACCCCCGGTTGCACATCTTGGGGAGGGCAGCAAAAACTCCACCCCAGTTTTCTATGATTGGTGAACCATTCGATAATATTTTTATTATTGTGTAAATGGTCTTGTGCCAGACTTGCTTGTGATTTTCCACAGTATTTTCCATTAGAGTTAGCACTGGTGTGACCTGATCCAAATTAAGTTATTGTTTTATTTATCAAATTAAAATTTAAGATTAACCTTTTCAACTTCCTTTGCTGAGTAATTTTTTGTACTTCGTTGACGCAAACTTTTGATTTGAACTTTTGAAGGAACCCAGTATAAAGACTGTGTGTCATGCGATTTGTAATATTATTATTATTCGTTGTTTTCTTCTTTTTGTTTTACACTTCCTTACAAAGGATTATAACTTTAACTTTTAGTAAAATATCCTAATTATTCTTAAGTATTTAATTTAATATCGCCAGTCAATCTATAACATTATTATAGTGTTTTAGAAATATTGAAAAAAGAAATATTCCCAAAAGATAAATCTATTTTTAGATTGTGAACTCGAAGTTATAAAACCTTCATCAGAACATTAGGATGAATAATATGCTGTCTTGTCAGTGATGGTAATCTTTTCAAAATGAAACGAGAGATGAGAAAAATATTCTTTCGATTACTAACCACGTCACCTTTTTTTAAATATAAAAGAACTTTGGTAACGGGTAAAAATAGCAATACTTTCTCATGTCTCGGTTTCATTTTGAAATCCACAAAAGATATACTTCCTACACATCAAGCTCAATCTCGCGAAGAAAGAAAATAGTGGTTGTGGATGCCAATACCTAAAACTAAAATTTGGAACGAATAAAAGAGTCATGACACTAAAATCAGGTGTTTTCATTAGATTGGTGTTCAATGAGTTAGTTTCTAAACGATGTAGTTCAGAGTTAAACTCAATCCTCTTGAACTGGCGGCATTATGTGTAAAGAACTATCTTGAGACTCACAGCTGAAAACAACGCGCTAAATTCGTGTCAAAGAATGAGATGCCAGCTGTTTTTTTAAATAGGATTCTTCCTTTCTCGTCTCGATATTTCAAACTGATCCGAGGTCGTAAGCAAAGAGGCTAATGAGAGGTTTCACTAGAATATATCTAACGAGGAAACGAGGTCGCAAGTCTGATTCAATCCAAATGTGATCTATGAGTTCAGTTAGTTCAACTTGAAAAATTCAAAGTTTCGAATAAAGATTATCATCAGAATCAAGTCGCGCTGTCAGCACGGATTCCTTGACCTTATCTCACCATCTCTCTCTGTCATCGCTCTTAACAAGTCCTCAACACAACATCAATTGTCAGCACATAACTGTTATATATAAGTTATCGAGCAACACTGATGTACGAGTCCATTCCCGGATGTATAGTCGATTGAATGATGTTCCATACTTGGCATATAATAAAAGGATTATTTTCTTCTCTTTTTCAAGAATTGCACATCTGTCCACTCATTCTTCTCATCAGACAAACCATCCAAGTAAGACAAACAAGACATACTGGGCACTGTTTGAGAATTAAGTACGGACTCAAAATGAGAGATTAATTCAACGCTCTCAACTGTCTCAAATATTTTGGAAGATATCATACATGGTGCGAGAATAGTAGTGTCTCGACTTGCGAGGGTCTTAACCTACGAGTTTTCCAAGTTACGAGCTGTAACTCGCTCGATGTTTTGTTTTATGTTGAGAGCTAAAATTTGAGATACGAGCCATCTTCAGATACGCTTATGCTTATCAGTCAACTAAAACATTTTAGTTTCCAAATTTATTACCCCAGAATAAATGTTATTTATAAAAAAAACAACATTAAAACATATTACAGCACATAATTCATTAAATTCTATTTTATTGTTTTTATACAATACACTGTTATTTTTCCTATTCAAAAAGAACGTAAACAAAACATCAGTGTTTTTTGTGGTCGGACTGGAATGGATTAACGACCTTTCATTTTATTTCAATGAGGAAAAGTGATTTGATATGTGAGGAAATTGAGTTATGAACGAGACGAATTAAACTCGTAAGTCAAGGTATTACTGTATTTAAAATATATTTACTTATTTCTTGGGCACCTCAAAAGTTATAAAGGTTAGCAAGCTTCCATAGTAGACCACTGTTAATGAGTTCGATTCTTACTGGGTGGCCCATACTTCTATTCTTGTGCCACAACTAAGCAGGTCTTAGTAAATGACTATTCGCTTATTTCCTTTTGTCATTAAATTTTTCGTGGTTATGAACACACTAGCTCGATGTTTCCAGCCTTGCCTGGGTTATATAGTATCCGTCTAAATTTAACTAAACACTTTTTGAATCGCATATTGCTCACCATTGGATAGCAGTTCCTATCGTTCGATATGCTCATTGTGAAAATGTTGCTCGTGAAACTGTTCTCAAATAAAAGAAAATTGAACTTGTAGAACGATGAATGAATTTCGTTGTAGAATGATAAAATAACGTTGGTTGGTTGGTTGGTTGGAATTTTACAGCATGTCAACCCTTGGATTATTTTATACAGAAGAACATTTTAATTAATTCAATTTGGGTATTCAATTTAAAAAATATTTTTAAACACATTTTTACAACTCATTTTTAACCCATAGATGAGATCTTAACAGTTACTACCACTCCTAGTCAGGGAGAACCTGGAAGTAATGTCAATGAAAGGGTACTCCACACTTCCCAGAGTTCCAGAATTAGAAATTCACCACTATATGTAGTTTACTGTCATACTCAGGATATTAAGACCCTCAACCACCGTCTTCTAGAACATGTGTGATAAAAGGGGTTGGGTGTTTGCCATGAGATCAATAAGGTCAGAGCAATTATATATATAAAAGGTGCTAGTGCTTAATGTGACCAGTCGATTGAAAAAAAAAAGAGGTATCGCCGTCCGACGGTCTAGCCCAAGTAAGGACCAGAGTGTTGAATATCATGGACAGCTCAGTCACTAGAATTCTGTCCTTGAACATCTCAGGTCGCCAACCACGGCTAACAAGTGGCCTCATAGGGGGTGTTACCTTTCTGCAGAAGTGCAATCGGTATGTTCTACAGAACCAGCCGACAGGGTGGGATAAAAGAATATACTGGATGAAACAACACATTTATTTGGATTTCATCGTACCACAGCCGGTAAATTAGTCTCTAATGAATTTAGAAGATAATATAAATACCACCACAGGATTTCTCATGAAACTCTACCCTAGAAAAGTTTTGTTTGATCTTGGTACAGGGGTCTGTTTTCAATTGACAGACAGGCATAAACACAATGACTATAGTATAAGATTACATAATAACATACAATTTGACTTCAAGATAAATATAATGTATACCCTTCTTACATTTCATTAATATTCACCTTGATCATAAATACGTGGACGTACTAAGTCAATTCTGAGTACAGATCCGAAGTCAACGTACTTAATTTATTCTAATAGATCATCATGTCTAGAAAGCAGAAGAATATCCTACCAGGTGCTGTCAAAATACATTTATCGTATAAGACGTTTATTTGGCAGATGGGGTCTGCTGCACACTGCAACCCATCCATGCTCTATAGTGGTTGATTTCAAGCTTCGATGGACAAACCCCCGGTCATAATGCCAGAAAATTGAACCTTGTGTGATATTGATATATGTTCATTTTTAAATGCAGCGGCGTGGTGTAATGGTTACCGTCGTAGAAAATGGATACGAAAAGACGAATTCAAATTCTGAACGAGGCTGTTTGTATTTTACATAACGCTAATTTCCTAGAGAAAGGTATGAATCCAACTATTCTCTCTCCAGCCATGGGTAAATAAGAGGGTAGACTGGGCTCTTTAATCTTGGTCAGGCAACCAGTATAGGAGAAGGAACACTCTGAAATCGATGCTGTTTAACTCCGCTTAAGAAATTGACCTTGTATCATATGCTGCTCGTGCGGAGGGGTAGGGTAAATATATATATTCATTTTGAATTTAAATGTTTGTCTCATTTTCAGGTACCAATTGCATGTCTGTAATATTTTAAATTCAGACATTTTTTCGCATTCTCATTAAAATTCAATATAGATTCCAGCAACTTTTTGTCTAAGAAGACAATACGTCAGAGTTAACGCTGATTTGGTAGAGGATTTTTTTATAATCTTACACTGTATTTGTGATGTCTCTGTCTGTCCCTCGCCCCAATGGGGCTACCAATTGGTCGTGGATTGCTACTCACGATGCTCAAGGACGGAATCCTGGTTGCTGAGCAATCCATGACATGTAAAACTCTACGTTGTCTTTTACTTGGGCTAGGCGGGCGGTCTAGTTTACAACTAAACGGAAGGGTTGAGTCTTGCCATAATGACAATAGTGTTGAGACAATCATATAAGTGCTAGGGCTTGACATGACCAGCCGATTGACCGGATTAGCGGAATTTAACAGGTTTGAATTCAGATTTTCCTTCTCCTAGACTGGTTGCATAACCAATGTTAAACATCCCGGTCTGCCATACTATTTACCTATAGCTAGCAGGAGAATACATTAATTCATACCTTTCACCAGGGTAATTAGAGCTATGTGGAATGCAAACAGCTTCGACCAGGATTTGAACTTGGGATGCCAAATCCATTTTCTACGATGATAAACATTACAGTACACGCCTCCACAGATTGAAAGCAAATAAGTCTTTTTTATGGGTGAGGTAGGGTAAGATATTTCATCTACTCTCATAACTTTGTTAATAGTAAAACAATAAATACACATAAATACTTTATCTTTCTAAAAAAAGGAACCATTATTTCTTTATTAATTAATTTTACTTTTTGCAAATTGTTTGTTATAAATAAAACATGTCTTGCCTAAAGAGTGTCACATTGAAATAATGCAGAGGTTATTGATTGTCCAAACAGAATTCTTTAAGAATTCTTTCAAGCATTTCGTTCTCTTTCTCCATGAAAGGATTTGTACAATACAAATATAATAAAAATGATAATCGGTTTCTGAAAAATTCCCATGGGCACGTGAGGTTTGTTTCTCAAAAGATTATAACCAACGTTGACACACTACCTGAACAAGATTCACCATTCCTGCGATATAATAGTTTGTGATATGAACTTGAATAAAGCACAGACTAATCTTATTAAAAATCTTCTTTTTTAAAATACAAATGTTTTTTTTAAGAAATGCTTTTTACACTATTTACGCAACAAATACAATATGTCTTTTTCAATTATTTGTCTGAATTTTGGAGATGAGGCTTGAGAATTTGTATTATTTGGATTTTTTAGACTGTTGTCCTTAACGGTATTATTATGTACACGATACCGCTTGAGCAATAAAACATGAATGTTATTTTTAAAGGTGATCCTATTCCAACATTTTCTGGCGAATATGTTATCTAAATATGAGTCTAAAAATTAAAAATATTTTTACTATTGTTAATCTTTAAAAAATATAAAATATCGATAAAGATGTTTTGTATTATATTGATATTTTACTGTTGACCTCATCTTTATCATTATATACACAATGTTCTGGCCTACATGCCTCCGGCCTTCTTCAGGTGTTTCTTGTAGGGAGCCTTTATGCCGTAATCGAGAGCCTTCATAGAACTTTGAACCGAAGACTATCTAATCCATTGGGGTAGATTGTTCTCATTCCGTTAACCATGACCGGATACAAGTGTTAAGCTATGTTAAGTATTCTATGTTATTTTCGCCTGTGGTCAGGATTGAAACTGCTAGCTTCAGACGATGGTAATTTAGAACTGAATTAACTCATTATATCCGTTACACCAAGGCTCTTGATTACGACTTGAAGGGTCTCAAGTTCGACAAGAAACATCTGAAGGAGACTTGGGTGAACATCGCCCAAAATTTTATATATATAACAATAAAGATGATGTCAACAGTCCAAAAATTCTAAAGGACATGACATCATATGTAACGATATAGTAAGAAATTTTAATTCAATAATTAACAATATTTCTAAAAAAATAACATATAAATGAGGCGACTTCTTAAAGTGATATTTCAAATACCCCCCCCCCCAAAAAAAAAAAACATACAAAAAATAAATAGAGTATTTAAATTCAAAATATTTCTTTAATATTTAATACTTTTTGTAATATGTAAAATTCAATAAACAATCTTAAAAAATAACATAATTAATTCAAAGCATAGCCGATCAAATATCAAATTATCGTAGTAAAAAAATTGAAACATACTTTTTTAAAAAGAATTTTGAATATGCTTCAAAGTTGAATATAAAATTACAGTACAAATGCAAAGATAATATCATTAGAATCGCATTTTACGTATAAATAACATTAGATTACGGAAACTCTCGAAGTAACACTTACCCTTATCCCTGGATCAACAGGATTCGGGTATTTCCGTTAAATGTAATGTAATGATTTTATACGTAATCTAATGATATCATCTCTTACACGCTATTCTGCATTAGTAACCTTATTTTATTTGTATATTTAATATCAAAATAGATAAATTAACGTGACTATTTTATAAACAGTGGCTAACATGAAAAATGAAATTGAATAAAAAGATTGTTTTGGGTTTCATAGCGATTTGTTTATATTTTCGATTGCCAAATGCCGAACAATTTTAAGTAAAATTTATTCAATTAATATCATATCTAATAGTGAAAAACGTTATATATATATATATATATATATATATATATATATATATATATATATATATATATATATATGGCCGTATTTTAATTTAAATGATTCTTTAATTTTTTTTGTATTATGTAAAATTTTGTAAATAATAGCCTAAGACGATCGAATATGTAAATGATTGTATATTATTTTTTGAATTAAATAGTTGACAGACTTGAAACTACTCTGAAAAAAAAATTAATGCCTCCTATTTAGAATATTAAATACGAAAAAAACATTCGAATCTTTTTTTATTAAAGAGAATTTTGAATATCTTTAAAAGTTAAATAAAAAATAACAGTACTTATTTTATGTATGGATGTTTAAAAGTGAAACTAAGTAATTAATTTAATTCTCAAACCGTCCATAAAAACTGTACAACAAAAAAAAAAAACATCAGATTGAATAAACGATTTTTCAATGAAATATTTACTACAACTCTGAATGAGTAAAAACGCAGATTTAATTAAAACTTTATTATTGAAATTTAATTTAATTTGTAACTTCCGTTTTTTTTTCAATGCGAACATTTAATAAACCAATATAATTTTTTAAGGATCTAACATTTGTATATTTAATGTTTGAACATAAAATAAGAAATCCAATAATTAAAAAAAAATGAATTAACGTGATTATTTTATAAACATGAAAAAAATTAAAAGAAAAAAAATTGATTGGTTTGACCTTCCGTAATTAATTTGACGAAGAAATGCCTAACAAAGGCCAAAGTAGAACTTTAATGTCATTTGATTGTAAATTTAATTTTAAGTGACTCCGAAAATATAGATCAAATCTTCATATTTCTCAACACAAAAATGAAGATTTGCATATAGTGAATGTGTATATATTTTAATTTGTCGTTAATTGTTTTATTTTCGTAGTTTCCTCCGGACATACACACACATACATACATAAACACAACTGTCCTTTATATATGTATAGATAGATAGATAGATAGATAGATAGATTAATATTTTGTAAGCAACAGTGTATGATATGTTAAAAGTGTCTCAACAATATTGTTATTCATCCAAAATAAGAAAGGAAAACATTAAAATGTCTGTACTTTTGTTGATATCGTATGATTTTTCCAAAGCTATCTGATATAGAAATGCAGTGGTACCTTGACTTACAAGTGCTCCAACTTACGACTTTTCTGATTTACGAGCTGTCACTCACTCGGTTCTTTTGTTTATGTTAAGAACTAAAATGTGAGGTACGAGCGAGATTCAGATACGATTTTATTCACTAAAAATATTTAAGTTTCCAATTTATTACGCAAAAGAAAAATATTATTCCTGAAATCTAGACATTAAAACATAACAGTACATAATTAATTACATTGTATTTGGTTATGTCTTTTTTTACAATACAGTGAAATTTTTTTTAAATTAAAAAAAGTAACGAAACATTAGGGTATTTTTTGGGTGGGGTAGAACGGATTAATGGCATTTCAATTAGGAAAATTGATTTGATATACGAGAAAAATGGGTTACGAGCTGAACTAAATTCGTAAATCAAGGTACCAGTGTAGATACAGTCGAGCATTGTTAAAAAAAGTTTAGTTTTTGCTTACACAGATGCACAAGTACATACACATACAGGGCTTTTTGATAAGGATTAAACTGTTTTTTTTACAACTTTCCCCTGGGACCAGTAAGTATGCATAGCAAATTTTTTGTCTCTATATCAAATAGTTTGACCGTCTCTCCTACATTCGTAAGATTTATAGAGAAAATAAACCTCAAAATTATTGCAATACAAAAGAATGGATGCTCGAATGAAGCTAGCGCACGATGTAGTCATTTCAGTTGCCATATACTGTTGTCTCTGAGTACAGTGTTGTCCCGTGATCAAGAGGATCGAAGTGGTGAAATCAACTAGAATAATTAAAAGGATCCTAGAAACTTGCTGTCACTCAGACTTCAGTGAAAAACTACTGGTTTAAAATTGTGAGAAAAATGATAGTTATAATGAAAATAAGCGCCTGCAACATATATATTTCCATTGCTTTCATACGTTTCTGAACATAAGCAGAAAGAATCAAGGACAAATATTCAATATAAATATGTTTCTAAACTTATCCCTACTAGCAGGACCCGTGGAAAATCCGCCCCCCCCAAAAAAAAAAGAAAAGAAAAAAAAAAGAAATGAAATGAAAATAGAATTCTTTTGGCTTATCAAAAAAAAAGACAAATTGCATATCCAGAGTTGGGGATACATTCAATAAGAATTTTTTTCCCAAATAACTCTTTCGACATCTTGCTCTATTCGGTCCCAGTCTGCGTGCGTGCATATGTATATATATCCCAGCCCACTCAACGCAACTATATTCGTTTTAATACACGTGTATCCTTACAAACACACATCACCCATACAGTTTATTTTTACAAAGATCTTTCATGTCAGTGAGATGACACTAAAGCTTTCATACGTCTTTCTTGGGAAAAAAATCCCGAAAAAAAGTATCGAGTAATTACACTTTTCGCTGGAATTTCGAAATACAAAATAATTGTACATACAATACAGTAATTTATCTGAAGAAGCAACATCTATGTAGAAGTCTATACCAATTGATCGAGGAGGATGAATATTTCACTTCGGGGAGGAAAAAATTGAACATACATTACAGTGTTTGATTTGAAGAAGCGAAATCTATGTAGAAGTACATGTCAATTAAATGAGCGGAAAAGGGAAATATCTCACTTGGCTACGGAGAGGAAAATACAAAATAATTGTACATACAACATGGTATTTGATTTAAAGAAACAACATTTATATACAAGTCTATCATAATTAATTGAGGGTGAGGGTGGAAAAATATACCACTTTGCTGTGGGGAGTGCAAAACGTGCGAAAGAACAGGCAGAATTATAATTTAAATTTTACAAAAGTTTCTTATGAAATCAATATACATAAATGTACGATATTAAAAGACATAAAGAAAAAAAATGAATACAATAAAAAAAAATCTGACTTCCATCAAAGATACATTTGGATTTTAAAAGTAAGCGTTTAGATGCAGTACATATATTACGCTTCTATCCCTTTTAATGCAGATTTCATTATGGGAAAATAAATAAAGAAATGAAATCTGATGACGCCACACCTCTGGCGAAAGATGCCAACTGAATTTTTCAAATTGTCTTTTACTTTTTCATTTCGTAGGATTTCCTTCTAAAATTTACTCAGATCATATATTACGGATTGTGCCTGCAAGAGAAGTTAAACATTACAAATTTTCCAGATCAAAATTGTATTAAAAAAGAGAGGAAAAAAAACTTGTTTCCAAGTACAGGCACGAGAATAAGTATTTGTTATGTCTTCTAGCACTTGAATAAGAAGGAGAGAAAGAACTGAAAGGAAGAATGTTGAAAGAGAAAAAAGCAAGTAAAAGGAAAACATTTTTAATGATATATGAATTTGTTTTTTCTTGAATGTTGGGTTTTTGAAAATTTCTTTTGAATGTATGAGAATTTATTTACTGGAAGTATTCAAATGTATATATTCATTTAATTATGTATCTATTCATTGATGTGTTAATATTTTTAATGTAAGTGATTTTATATGTACTTTTTATAATAATGAAAGCAATTATATTTATCTTTGAAATTTTGGAATGATATAAAAGATAAATACAGACGTTAGAAAGTAATAGATATATTGAATTAAAAAATATATCTTGATGATCGTGAAAACGTGAAACTGACAGTTGCGATTAATATGTTTACATTTTAAAATTATATATATATATATATATATATATATATATATATAGTATGGAACATACGATGGCCTTGCTGTGGAACGGGCTTGGACAAAAATAGCCATGAACAACTCCAGCTCCTCTTAGACCCCATGCCACACCATGCGCAGGAAGCAACTACGCATTATAAAGTGTCTCTAATTTTACGGTACTTCAGATTATAGATGCAGTCACGATTTTTATGAATTTAGATTGAAGTGCCTGCAAAACGATTGATGATTGACATTAGACAACTCCAGATTGACCATAAAAAGAAAAAAATATTAAAATAGTTATTTACTTGTAAACATTTATCAAGGATCTTCCTAGTGGAAATCATTGAATAAGTAAACGAATCGCACAGAAAGTAATATGCGATGAAAAATCTCCAAGGTAAATTACAGTCCAGCGTTAAGAGACAAAAATAACTGTAGATCGATAAGCCCGTGTGAAACTAGATGTGAGATGACAAGATGTCGATAAAATGTTGAGAAAAAAAAAGAGAAAAACTTGTTAATCGTAAATAAAAAGGATTTGCAGATAAAATTCCTGCGCCTTTACTAAACTATCACACCTACTTAACAAAAATAACTGAATGAGTAAAGATTACTATCTAGTTTAATATTAATATTGATATCAATATGTTTGTGAAATATCCACATTCATGCATAGAAACATTAGCATATCATCATGACGGCAAGTTTAACCTTGAGAGGTTATTTAAAAATGGATGTGATTTTAAACAAAGACAGTTAATAACGCAGTGAATGTCTCTGGCATTTTATTGTTCTTACTACCAAGTCCAATCTGCGTAGGAGTGTTAGTACCTGTTAGAATCCCATGTATGGGTCAATTAGAACTTTAGTAACCTAAATATGACGTTAAAGTGCATGTAGAGGTGAGGCTCCAATGTTGGAGCTCTGGGTAATGTGGAATATTCCTTCATTGCTATTACTTCCAGGTCCACTCTTACACAGAGTGGTAATGCCCGTGTGGGTCCCATCTATGGATCAAATAGATCTGTTTGCAAATTAATGGAAAATAGTTTTTCCCAGTTTATTGATACTCATGAAGTTAATGATGAATTTACCATGAACATTATTTCTATCAACTTATCAATACACATGAAGTTAATGAAAATTATTTCTGGCAGTTTATAAAACCAAACCAAACAAAAAACATATCTGTCTACAAACTATTCGAAGTAAATGAGAATTATTTATACGTTTGTGAATACACATGTAGTAAATAAAATATTTAACATAATCACCAGTTTATTAATACACATGAAGTTATTTATTCTGATTTATTGATACACAAGTTAATGAAAAATCTAATGTAAAATAATTTCTCCCAATATATTGATGCATATAGCGTTGATAAAGATTATTTCTACCAGTTTATAAAACAAACCAAAAATATTTACTAACAAACTAGTCGCTTACAAATCATATATACAAAAATACAAGATTTTGTATTGGGTGACCCACAAGGGTTTAATATGCCGTTAAATAAAATAACCAAGCAACCTATCTAACATTTCTAATGTTCTGAAAATTGCTTTACGGTTGTATTTTCAGTATCATCTTAGGTTATAAATAAGTTTATGTATTTACCTAACCCCTCCACACGAGTAAGGTGTGATATTTTTAAGCAGGTTTAAATTCAGAGTTTTCTTTCCCCTAGAGTGGTTACCTAACCAAGGTTAAAAAAATCCAGTCTACTCGAATATTTACCCATAGCTGCAGGGAGAATAGTTAGATTGGTACCTTTCCCAAGAGTATAAGTGCTATGTTAAATGCAAACAGCCTCATCCAGGACTTGAACTAGGATCGATGTATCCATTTTGTGCAACGATAACCACGACACTAACAACACCTTCACGTGTGTATGTGGGCTGACTGATTTGATTAGAAGGAGTTGTAGCAAACCAGGAGAAAAAATCATCACAGACACGTAGACGGACTCTCAGAACCTTGAGAGGAGAGTAAGGCGGAGAGTAAGATGATAAAAAGAAATCCAGAAAGATGAAGTGTCAAAAGAAAAACAAAATATCGTAATAACAAGTGACTCATGGCTCTCGAAATTCTCGAATGACAAAAAATATCTTTTCAAAGAAAATCTAAAGTAATAAACAAGAGGTTCCAATGTTTAAGAAGGTTGTTGCTCTTGTTGATTTTCCTTCCAGACATAGACGATCACTGCCATTATTTATTCCCAAAAAAAAAACCAACAAACATGTCCTCCGGACGATCCCCTACTTAACAAGTTTCTGTTTTGGTGCCGTTCTGTCCTGTAATCATTTGTAAGCTACACAACACAATAAAATCATCAGGGTAATGAATAAGAAAGAAAAGCCACAAATATCTGTGAATACTGGAAGCGAATTCACTTAAATAAATGGAAATGAAATAACAATATCTTGGGAAAAATAAGAAAGATTTTAGAAACATGATTATATGATTTTAGCGAGGGATAGCAATGGTTTCCATGTGTCAAACACAACTCGTCGCTAGTTGTAATTTAACCCTTTGACTACTTTAAACCACTCATAGCGGCTCTATCACCACTGAAATCCTATGGTAAGCCGCTGGTAACGGTTCTCGTACGTGTCACTTAAAATTGAGCAAAACGACTCAGATTACAATAATGATAGGACTTTATTAATTAAATAGATTAAGTTCTTAGGTGAATAGGTAGTGAAATTGAAATATCTCACCATGCAGGTAAAAATACGATGAGAATTTGGTACAACCGTGGGGTAACTTTGGTAGGCAACGAGTACAAATCCGGAAAATTTGTTGTTTAAGCCTGTGTATAAAAGAAAATTCGGCAGAGTAGCCTATTGTCGGTGAGAGCCGAACAACGAAGAAGTCTATCTCTTGTTCGCTAGAGCTAGATCAGGGAGATTGTTTGTTTTTACTGTGGTGGAGCACTACACCTACTGGACAATTATCTCTACTAATTTGAAGATATTAAGAAATTGAAACATAGAAAGGTTTATAAAAAATTACTTGATTCGGCATTAAATTACCCAAAAAGGCTTTATATGCCGTAAAACGAAACAAAACAAACAACAATTTTAGTTTTGACAAACATTCAGCATTCCAATTATGCTGTTTCTGTGCTCCCATAATCTGTGATCAATTTTCCTTCACGATTTAATTATTTTTCTCCATTTACCTGTCCATAAGATTTACATTTACAATCAGAAACTTTTGTGTCTGAATGAACTTTATCCTGATATCTTTCTACCTTTCTTTCTTTGGCTTTATATTTAAAAAAAATCTTCCGCTCTAGTCTCGTCATTTATCCTATTTTGAAGTGTGTCCTTTTAGCAATTTCGAAAAATAGATAATTCTCTAACTAATTCAAATACATTAAATTCTACAACCTAGTCACGTTGTTGGTTTTTATAAATTGTAGTAATTTATTAACTTTCTCTGTTTTAAATTTGACATTTTAGTATTCTATCTGATGGAAACGACTTTGTGTCTCCAGTCATTCTTTTCTTCATTTTGTTGATTTAATTAAAATTTCCTCGGTTTGTTGGGAAAGTTGTTGCAGACTTCTATTAGTTTATCATTATTTTCTGTTTAATGGAGTGTTTCTTCGTTTTGTGACTTTTTTTTTTACAGCTTCCGTGCTGGTTTATATTCTTGGCATCTGATTCCGAAATCCAACTTATTTTCATTGTCTGTTGGACTTGTTAAGGAACTCTCTTGATTTTCTGTTTAACTAAACGTTATTAGTCCTGTCGGATGGAGCCGAAGAATACGCCGACTGCACTAATTAAGAAAGGTAAAATCGCTCATTGGCGTCATTTGTTGGCCGTGGGAATGCGACCCGTGATGCTTAAGGGCGGAAACCAGGTGGCTGATCAATCCATGACACGCTACACACCACCTTGTCCCGCTCCGATCACGTTAAGCTGAGGCACCTGTATGATAATCTCAACCGTGTTTTCCTTATGGCCAACCCCAACCCTTTTTATGGTATATGTGCTAGAAGGCGGTGGCTGAGTGTGTTAGTGTTCTTGCTATGACGTTAAACTGCATTTCATAGAGAAGATCCAATCCTGGAGGTCTGGCGAGTGTGAAGTATCCCTTCATTAGCATTATCGCAAGTCAACTCTAACCCGGAATGGCAGTACCTCTTAGGGTCCCATCTATGGATTAAATAGACCATAAATTCATTTAAAATGTGTTAAAATGAGTTTGAAAAAAGTTAATACCCAACAACAATGAATAAAACAAAACGTCTTTGGCATAAAATAACCCAAAGATTGACATGCCGTAAAATCCAACCAACCAACCAACCAACCTAAACGCTTTTAGATAAATAGATAAATAGATCTTTTTAACATATCTGTCTAATGGAAATGGCCATTTTGAATAAAATAAAGTAAAACTGTTACTTCAAAATATACGAAAGGTATATAAAAACAACGACTGAAAAAGTAGGTATATATATATATATATATATATATATATATATATATATATATATATATATATATATATATATATTGCCACGAGTAAGATGTCACACAAAATCGATCTGCAGTACTAGCTTGCTAACATTACACAACGAATAGACGCCCTTTTTTACTCAACCAGTTCGCCACGTTTAGGATGTGAGACAAGGTCGCAAGTATGGGGCATCCAGCCAGGATCGAACTCGCTATTCTGTAGTAATGTATCAGTGAGACTAACTTGCTAATCATTACACCACGATTGGGGGTCCATGTATTTTACTTAAACCATTCGCCACTGGTAGTTTGTGACTCCAGGTCACAAAAACGGGGCATCCAGTGAGGATCGAACTAGCTATTCAATAGTAATGGATCTGCGATAGTAGTATGCTAAACATTACACCATGATGGGATGCACTTTTTTTACCCAACCCGTTTTCCACGGGTTGGGTATGACACAAATTCACCAATTTGGGACATCCAGCGAGGACCGAACTCACTATTCAATGGAAATGCATCTGCGAGACAATCTTGCTAACCATTACACAACGTATGGATGCCCTCGAGTGTGAAGAAGTATATACCAAGAAAGAGGCCATAGCAAGTAAAGGCCTGGCAGCTATGTAACTGGAGTATTTGACTGCAAATGGTATGTGTTGGCTTAAATTACGATTGACCTACAATTATAGAGAAACATTTTAGCGAATAACTTGTTAGTGAGAACTAAGAAGTTGCTCATTAGTAAAGCAAGTAAAGTCGTCGGGGCGGCCTAATGTCGGTATTAGTCAGACAGCGAGGGAGTCTATCCTCTTTTCACTAGCACTAGACCAAGGAGATTATTTCAGCATCTGAGGTGAAGCGCCACACCTACCATCAGCTCCTCACTTTACTGCACAGATCCCTGTCCTACTCATACGCTGAGTTGGCGAGGGCCGTTATCAAACCAAGAACCTTGTGAATTCTAGCCGAACACTCTACCGACTGAGCTAACATTCTTCAGCTGGAAGTTAATGTTAAAGAATGTAATCTTGGTTAAGGACATAACTGCTGAAAATTTTGATATTTTCTGGATGAAGAGAGATGCAAACAATTTGAATATTTACCAAATGTAGAAATTAGTATTTCTAAAGATATTAAAATGTCACTTTTTATGCGACAAGATATGTCACACAAAAATATTTTCCCAGAGAGATATTTTATGATACAGATTTTTATTGTCGTGTGTATGGAGAAGATTGTTGTAGTTTTAAAGTTCTATGAGATATTACAATTCGGTGGGTGTTCTTTTGTTTTTGTTTTATGATGTTTAATGTTAAACTAAAGGCTCTTATGAGCGATGGTCCCCGTGGCATAGTGGCTAAAGTGATTGACTGCAACATTGTAGTAAGTGGGTTTTAACTTCAGTGGCGCTATTACGTTCACTTTCAGACAAATACCCTTTGGAAAGGTATACATCCTCTCGTCTTTCCAGCTATGTGTAAAATAGTACCACTACTGTTCTTCTATAAGAATGGCTTTGACATTAAATAACCCACAAAGGTTTATAAGCCATTAAACAAAGAAAACAAAGCAAAGGCTCTTAAATATTATTCAATAAGTATCTGTACATTGATATTCAGCATAAAACAAGAGTATTGTCAATATATATTTTAAAAGAATTATTGCTTTTCTTGAATTTCCTAAGGAACTAAAGAACCGGAAATAACGGTTTTTGAAGTTGTCTTAAGCTTTTATCATGATAAGTAATTTATTCATATTTCGTGAAATAAATGCAAATCATGTACAGGAAAGTTAAAACTAAAAATACGATAAATAAAGAATAACATTTTAAAGCCATTATAACCCAGTGTAATTGTTTGAGAACTGTTAGAATCAATATGAAAATATCATTAGATACCTACTTTTTTCCCTTTATCTAATGTATAAGTAAAAGAAAACTCGGTGGATCGGCCTAATGTTAGCATCAGCGAACGAGTCTATCCCTTTTCAAAAGTACTTGAGAATGGAGTTTGTTTTTGCGTTTAAGATGGAGCGCCACACCTACCATCCCATTCCTAATTTACCGTACAGGTACAAGCTGTGCTATTCATGCGCTAAGTTTGCGAGGAGCCAGTATCGCACTCAGAACCATGTGGTTTCATCGGCGGGTGCTCTACCGACTGAACTAATCCGGTCAGTATATTTTGCATTAATAATATTTATATCAATAAGAATATATATAAATGTTATAATATTAGCAGTTTTACACTTGTGCAAAATTTGTTTGAAATATGCGAAAAAAGGTATAAAAAACATAATCACATTTTTTTCTGTCGTTTGTCACATAATCCGTTGTATTTGTTAAATTCTATAAACCCTATAAATTCTAAATTTTCAATTATGACATACCTTGTATTTTACGATTATGGATGAGCTGTAATTAAATATATATTATGTTTAGAAAAATTAAAAAAAACAAAATCTTTCAAAAAGATAACTATATTTTAGATGGTGAAGTCGACGTTAAAAAGAACATTTTTCTAAGAATTTCTCATCTCTCCTTTCATTTTGAAAAGATTTCCATCACAGTTAAGACAACTCTTTTTTCATCCTAATGCCCTGATGAAGGTTTAAAAAACAATACGTTTCAATGTGGACTTCACCATTTAAAATAAATGGAATACTTTAATATTTCTATTTTTCTACATACCGTCGGATTTATTTCCATATTTGTGCACTCATGATATGTTTTCTATCCATTTTTATGAGTTTCCTTATAGTAATTTCTATAATAAATGGGAAAATTAAAATGTTTGGTTGTAACAGTTTAATATTGTAAAAGTTATTGTTTCTATATGTAGTAAGCTAGGAGCAGAAGTTTAGCTTTACCATACGTAGAACGTAGCTAATGAACGAATGAAACAATATACTGTGGGTTTTTATTGTTGTACTGGTTGTAGTAGTAGTAGTGATAATAGTATTAGTAGTTATATCAGTAATAACTAGAATAAGAGGATAGCGGTGGGAGTAGCATGATAAGTCTCACGACACTATAAGTCTCTATATTTATTATTTTTCCTAATGTATTTTATGCTTTGTTAATGAGTGTATTTTTTCTATAAAATGTGGAATCACTTTCTGATTGATTTATACAAGTATATTTTTCTGTTTTCTAATAGATAAAAAATAATGGATGCTTAGTAATAGGCATGGTTGCTAATTAGCGAATTACTGGATATCATTAACAAGTCCTTTGTGAAAAATGTTCTTCATAATTGCAGGTTAGTTGAAATTTAATTACTCGCCTGTCAAAGACTCTAGTTTCATGAGGGACAAACTTTTAGACGTAGAGTCTCAAAATTTTAAGTCCGTAGACCCCTACAAAAATTTGATTGACCTATCATGGACCCCCTCCTTATATACCACAGTCCACCTTGCAGTTTTGTTGCACAAACATTTGTGTAAAACTGTTAATTGTAAAATAATCGTAAAATAAACAGTAAAGTAAACATAACATGTAAAGAAGAACTGCAAATATTTAATTCTAACTTAATAACTTACCAAAGAAGCACATTCCCTCATGTGATAGGTGAAGCTGGTGACTTTTGATAAATTCGTGAATATATGGCTTAAACCTTTGAAAATATATCAACATCAGCATGTTCTCCGGGATTCTTGTGGAATTAATTTCTTCTAATTACTAAGTAAGGCTTAGTAGTTTCCATAGACCCCTTTATAGACAACGGAATAATTGCACAACCCATGAGTTGTTGTATAGATTTATGTTGGCTACTTGGAGAAACACTGCTGTAGAAAAAGGCAGAAATCCTCATCACCCTTAGGTCGCACTGACAGCACGAATATTCATGACTCTCTCTCCAGCGGTCATCGCCACTGGGAGGTTCTCCTTGCTGCATCCAGAATCCACTCAGAGCTAATTGATGTAGATTCTTGATGGTCGGTCTACACTGGTGTGCCATAGGAGAACGTAACTTCTGAGTCCGTCCTTGCTTCTCCAGCAGTATACAGCTTATTTGTCTTACTCTGATGGTTTGTGAGATATGGGGCAAGTGACCGTACGGCTGCTTTCATGTGGAGTGCTGCTTTCAAGATCTATTCCAGATACCATGCACAATCTTTGGATAGTTCTCATATAGTTTTTTCTCTAAGTATTGTATTAGAGGTCAGATGGTGCAGCCGTAGAGTAGCACTATCACTACTACAGCTTAAAATATTGTTTGCATTCAAGGTGCTTATTCTATCGAACTTTTCATTAATCAAACAGCTATGATATTCCTCTTTTGATAAGGAACAAATCTGCGCAGTTGTATTTAATTTAATATGGTTTTATATCATTTAAATCTGGCAGTCATTAATCAAGACCAAGTTTACAAAAGCGTCTAGACGTCTAGACATCATAACTTTAACATAGAGTTTGGTCAGCTGTTCACACATCAACATTTAAATTCTAAACATTATAATAAAAGAATTAAACCTTCTGATTTGATATATTTTAATTTTTATTCCAGATGAAGCTCTGTCAATCATTATTAATGATAATTTTGACGAGTATTATCACTCGTCTTAGCGAACTTACGTTTTTCTCGTAACTCAACTCATTCAGGTTGTCACTTCCATGACAGTTTTGTCACTTCTCCAATCGATATTTTTATCACACCTAATATGTATACGTAGATGCACATTGCATTATATATATATATATATATATATATATATATATATATATATATTATATTTGTGTGTGTGTGTGTTTGTGTGTGTATGTGTATGTGTGTATATATATAAATATATATATAAATATATATAAATATATACATACATATATTTATGTATGGGTATATAGATAAATAATATATATATATATTATTTATCTATATACTCATATATATATATATATATATATATATATATATGTGTGTGTGTGTGTGTGTGTGTGTGTATATATATATTTCTCGCACTCAACCCATCCTGTGCGTGCAGAAACAGTCACAACAGCTACTCCTTTTCGGCATTTCAAGCCTCAGTTTATCGAACGGGGGCACCCGTAATTTCCGAACCCCCCCACGTGAGTTTTAAGTTTCGGATATTTTACGAATTCTCTTTCTGAGAGATAAAAAAGAACAAACTTTTTTCCTTGTTCTCACTGCTTCCTGTCTTATTCGTTGTCTTCAACTACACTTTTTTTACCATCTTTCAATGTAATTTTTCTCTGAGGAGCATTGATCGAAAAGAAGAAATTCATTTCTGATTTTAAATCAAAACTAGGGTACCCTTTTCCTTTCTTTTTAAGAAAAAAAAAACAATTTATTTTACATAATGCATATGCTTTTACGCGTCCTCATTAAATTTTGTACTATAAATAAACTTTATATATATATATATATATATATATATATATATATATATAAGCAAGCTAATTAACATTGGTTGTATAACCAACGCTGCCATTTTCATTTGTTCTTATTTTTAGGCATTGAGCAAACCTTTCATCGTATGCTGTTCTTCTTAGTTTATTGTTTAGGTGATCAGCTTGATTTGCTTATAGGTATTATTTACGTAATTTAATTATTTCGATTTTGTTTTTCTATAGTTGAGTCCTGTTTTTTGTAAATACTTTTCTGTGTAAGCTATTCCATTTCTGCGATTTCAGGGGGAGTGCCTCTTTTATAATTGCTGTTTTTGTATTAAATGTATATATATATATATATATATATATATATATATATATATATATATATATATATTTGTGTGTGTGTGTGTGTGTGTGTGTGTGTATCACAATGGAAAATATTGCCCATAAATCTGATTTTGCGTATAGTCAACATGATCTTCAGATGCATATATCGTTTGGATCCTATCTATCTATTCATTAACTGTACATTATCCGATTTATGCCATTGATATTTACTGCAAAATTAAAGACATTGACAAGGAAGGATTTATGGCGAAGTATTTTTGAATAAAGTGGATGCTTTATTATTAAGTAAAGAATATCTATGTGCCTATTGGTTGCCAAGGACTGATATCGAACCCCAAACCATGTATTCCGAGGCGATAAACAAGCATTATAAAAGAATCATTCATCTACATGAATCTTACGCGGGATATATTGAATCATTGAATTATATGCCTTAATCAGTAAAAATCAAAAACAAAATTTGTGCTTTTCTTAATTATAAACAGACTAAGGTGTATACGAGATTTCAATGCTGAATTGCATCCCTTTTCTGAGTTATATGACGACACGCACATACCAGGACATTCTGCTCTATTTCTAACTCTCTCTCTCTCTCTCTCTCTCTCTCTCTCTATATATATATATAATATATATATATATATATATATATATATATATATGATTTTTTAACAAATGATATCTATAACTGTATATTTATTTTAAAATGTGTCATCCTTGATATAAAGTAATTGTGATGGATGTTTATATACTGCATCATGTATTATATGTGTATATCAATATTATAATTCATCTACACGAATTTTACGCCGGGCAAATGAATTGTATATTTGAATATTACGTATGTTGTATAATTTTTATAATGTTGATACAATTTCATATGTTATCGTTGTGATTGCCGTAATTGCTGCTTGTTTTTTTATTATTATTAAAGAATCTATTTCCTAATACAACTGAAATAAACCCGAAAATCCTCAAAGGAATCATTTCTCAAGTATTTTACATTCTGCGTCGGACGATGATATTCAGAAAAAATGTGCGTGTCTTCAAGACATAGGAAGGTAAGAAACGAAGAAAGAAAACGCAATTTTAACTTGTCGAGAAACGGTGAAGAAGGAGGGGAACGAGAAATTATCAGGCCTACTTTGTTTTGGTGCCAACAAAATAGCCGTCACCGGCTCCATCCGCGAATCTATTTCTGCTTGTCATTGCTATTAGCCGTTTGCGCATGTGCATTAAAATTTTGGCTTCTTCGTATATAGCTTTGCTGAAAATTGCCTTCATCCGTCAAGGCGTAGAGAGGCCTCCTCCACAACATTCAGGGCTTCCATAATTGATAGCCACACACACACACAAAAGAAAAACATATAAAGAGTGATATTTAGAAAGAAGAGAAGAAGAAGAAGAAGAAGAGAGAGAGAGAGAGAGAGAGAGAGAGAGAGAGAGAGAGAGAGAGAGAGAGAGAGAGAGAGAGAGAGAGAGAGAGAGAGAGAGAGAGAGAGAGAGAGAGAGAGAGAGAGAGAGAGAGCAAAAGAAGAGAGTCAAAAGAAAAAAGAGAAAAGTAAAAGCTGGAAATTTTGTGCATGGATACAGATGCAGAGACGATATGAACATTGCCTCAAACATAGGTGTGACATTTCTAAAGACAGTTTTTAAAACCTTACTTTCATTCTCTACTAACAAGCTGAAAATGCGGGATTTTAAGCTAGTAACACAAAAAGAAAATAAGGACATATGAGTTAAGAAACGTCGTCGAGGGGTTAACATTTTTCTGGTGCTTGTATTACACATGTAACTCCAAAACGATTTTGTCTTCTCGTAACTCAACTCATTTAGGTTGTCACTTCCACGACATCATTGTCACTTTGCCGCTCGATATTTTTATGACACCTTATATGTATATGTAGATACGCATTATATATATATATATATATATATATATATATATATATATATATATGTGTGTGTGTGTGTGTGTGTGTGTGTGTGTATAAACATTAAAAATAAAGAAAAAGATATCGATTTGATTTAGCTAACCTACCGAAAACAAAGTAAGATAGCCCTGTTAGTGGGGCTGTAGAATATACAGAATGCACTCACAATAGAGCCAGCTCTTGGCCGTTGGTGGCGACCCGTGTTGCTTAAGGACAGAATCCATGACATTTAACACTCCAATTTGGCTCTTACTTGGGCTAGACCGGCGGTCGGAGAGGTCCCCTACGATCAATTGGCTATTCACGTCAAGGTCTAGTACCTATATGATTGTCCCTACCATATTGCTCTAATGAGAAACATTAAACGTTTTTATCATATACGTGATAGAAGGCGTTGGCTGAGGGTCTTAGTGTCCTGGGCATGACATTAAACTGCCTTTAGGGGTGAGGTTCTAATTCAAAACACATTTTTTGAAATTCATTTTTGATCTATTTAATCCATAGATGAGACCTTAACAACTACTACCACTCCGGATCAGAGTGGACCTGGGAGTAATGGCCAACGTAGAAAGCTACGCAAGCTGACTACTTTGTATAGTTCTATTCTCACTGGGTGTCCCATACTTTGGATATTGTGCTAAACTAAACTAATTTTAGTAAATAGCCACTTTTTTCAACGGCATCATCTTTCCAAGATGTCGAGATGTCACCAATATGTCGTTTTGATCCAGGGAATTTTGTCTACTGTTATCCCTTGTTAGTCAGCCTAGTCAGCTGAAGCCCTCTCCCCAAACAGACATGTTGATTCCAAACTTAGTGCCGACGTCTGAACAATATAGGGCAATCAACAACAGAACACTTATCCAGTGCCGGTCTACCAAACCGGTGGCAGCTCATTTGAATTTCCTTCTCCTAGACTAGTCCACATACCAAGACTAGTGATTCTAGTCTGTGCTACTATTTACCCATATCTAGAAGGAGAATAAATGAATTCACCATTTTCTCAACGGCATTAGTGCGAAGTGAATCTGAAACAGCGTCGTCCAGGATTTGAACTCGCTGATTTCATTTGCTTTGAATTCAATCCTGTTAAGCTCCACTTAAGAAATTGACCTTGTGTCACATCTTACTCGTTCGGAGGGGTTGGTGAATATATATATTGGCTATGAATCATTTATAAATTTATGATATTCTATATAACTTTATATTGTATAAAAATAGAATTTATTTAAAATCTACCATAGGATGTAAGTTAGTCTCGCAGATCTATTACGAGTGATTACTGAGTTCGATCCTTGCTGGATTACCCATACTAGCGACCTTATGTCACATCCTACTCATGGGGAATGGGTTAGGTGAAGAGGTATTCCCATCGTAGTGTAATGGTCAGCAAGATAGTCTCGCAATCAATTACTAATGAATAGCGAGTTTGAACCTCTCTGGATTCCGCATACTTATAACCTCGTGTCACATCCAACCCGTGGTGAATGGTTTGCGTAAATACCTACTTAAAATATATCGTTTGCAACTTGAGTCATATTCACTAACCTGTCTGGATGATTAGACCAGCAATCAGTATAAGATGTAAGGTTGAAATAGGAATGAGTGAAAACAAATATTGCACTGACCTTCCTTTTCATAAATTAAAGCATCAAAACGTATTTATATTTGTGAATTATATTGAATACTGTATGCATTCATTACACTGCCTCGTGTATGTGTGTTATACATTGTCTTTTGCACGCTTGTTATAAACTTGTGTATCATTCTATTGTATTTTGGGGCTTACGGTCAAGTCCCGTTGAAAGCGTCGGTTTCTGCTAGATCAACGAAGTTAAGCAGCGATAAACCTGTTCAGTACTTATATGGGTGACCATTTAAGCAGCGGTAAGTACTGTAAGCAACCCGATAACAAAATTGCTTGAATCGGCATTAAATGACCCGAAAAGGGTTGATATCCCGTAAAAAAAAACAAACTATTTTATTTTATTTGACGATAACCATTACGCGACCCGCACCACCTCTAGTTTGTAATGGACGCTTATTTTTTTTTCTGTCGTTTTTCCGTTCATTTATCTGTCAAATGTTCTTTAATATTTTATCTACATATCTTAACTGTTAGAATAGTTTTAATATAACTAGGTTTAAATCTTTATTTATTTTCAATATCTATATAAGTGTTATTCTTCTATTTGTTTTAATCCATCGTGTAGCTTAATATTACATTCCTTTTTATCTGCATTTGAATGGTTTTATTTATCAGTGTAAAAATGCCATTCTTCATCTTGGTATTGTTGTCAATGTGTTGAACGCAATATAGTATATGACAAAAAAATATTGAAAACATTGCTTCTAGGTGTTTTTCATTCCGAGAATACATACAGAATAATTACATTTTATTTTACCTACATGAATGTTGGTAAGAATTTAGAATTTCAGCTGTTTATTTCACGAATTTAGATTTATCTCGCGTTAAAAATACAGATCTGACTCTCTCATTGAGAGATATTTATGAGTATAAAAAGCAACAGTGCATTAAAACAAGGTAGGCGGATTATGAGTAATAGTTATTAATCCATCTTTTCTCCCTCAGTTATGGGTAAATAGTAGGGCAGAAATTGTATATTAAAACAATGGGGTCGCGCTTTTTCTTTCATCAATTTCTTTCTTTCTTTCTTTTCTCTTTTTCTTTCATTAATCTCTTTTTCCATTCTAATTTCTTTTTTTGTCTTCTCTTCCCTTTTCCTTATTAATATCATTTTTCATTCATTCATTCCTTCATTCCTTCTTCTTTTCTTTCTTTCTTTTTTTCTTTTTCTTTCTTTATGTCTTTCTTTCTTTGTCTTTTTGTTTCATTAATCACCTTTTCAATAAAACTTCCTTTCTGTTTTATTCGCTTTTTTCTTTCAATAATCTCATCGTTCTTTTTTCCTTCTTCCTTTCTTGTTTGGTTCTTTCTCTTTCTTTCTTTCTTTCTTTCTTTCTTTCATTAATCTCTTTTTCAATTCTTCTTTTCTTTTTATTCACTTCTTTCTTTCATTAATCTCTTTTTCAATTATTCTTTCTTTTCTTTCTTTATTCACTTTCTTTCTTTCATTAATCTTTTTTCAATTATTCTTTCTTTTTTTCTTTCTTTATTCACTTTCTTTCTTTCATTAATCTCTTTTTCAATTATTCTTTCTTTTTTTCTTTCTTTATTCACTTTCTTTTTTCATTAATCTCTCTTCCCATAATTTTAAACAGACCTCACCCTGTCGTCGAGGCTTGTAATATTGTGACTGTATCCCCTGTAGAAAGGCAATCCTCCCCCGGAAATGGGTGTCTTGAGTATGACACCCTAACTACATCTGATGGTGAGGCTCCAGTTCTGGATATCTTGCGAGTATGTAGTATCCCTTCATTACCATTACTCCAAGGTCCACTCTGACCCGGAGTGGTAGTACCAGTTAGGATCTTATCTATGGTTAGGTTAAATAGATCTGTTTAAAAATTATTCGTATTAGATATCAATACTTAATTCAATATAATTGTAACTTATCTGTATTAAGAATAGTTACTTGAAACTATAATTGTTTAGTGTGGGTTATTAGTTACTTGAAACTATATAACTTTGTTATAACCATTTAACGAACGACCATTATTAAGTAGAAATAATCATTTAACACCATATAATTCTTAGCATTAGATAGTAATAGTTGAAACCATACAAGTGTACGCCAAAAAACTCTTAAAATAGCCACTCAAAAGATGTAGATATAAATGTACAATGAGCATAGTTCTATAACTTCTAAGCATAAAATAAGCCTAAACAGGTTGAAATGCCATTAAAATCAATCAATTAATCAGAAATATACCGAAAATGTAATACAGGCTACAACTGTGATCATCTAGAAGAGTCTTGAGAAGTGAGGAAACTTGCTGTCACTCAGTCTTCAGGAAAGATTCTCAGATACACTTCATGATGTAGATAACTCAAAAGAGTATAATAATGATAATATCATCATGACTCTCACTCTCTCTCTCCATTCGTCCCTATCGGTCATCATTCTTGGTAAGTCTTCAGCACGACATCCAGTGTCCGCAGATAGTTGTTATACGTAAGCTTTTATTGGTCGGCCAACCCTAGCGTGTACATGCATGTGTGTCCATAGGAGAACATCGCTAACAGGTTCCGCCTCATTTCGCCAGCAGAGTCCAGCATGTCTTTTTTCGTCTTACTTGGATGGTTTGTGTGATAGGAGGTAAGTGGTCGTACAGCTGCTTTTTGTGAGGTGCTGATTCTAGGATGTGTTCAAGACACCCAGCAGCATCCTCGTGTAGTTCCCATCTAGCTTTTTAGCTAAACGTTTTAATAAAGTTTAAGTGGTGCAGCCATATAGTAGTATTGATACTTTACAACTTGGAATGTTTCTTATTTTATCTTATCACAAAGATCAGATTTGGATGTTATGAATAATCTGTCAATAACAGTCATGCCTATCCAATGCGTATACTGACATCGCTTTCTGTAGATGAGATATTTCTACCTAGGTGTTTGAACAGGTCAACTATTTTTAGAAGCTTGCTGTCCAGCGTGGTGCTATTACGATCACTTTCGGATTAATACACTTGGGAAAGTTATGAAACCCCTCATCCGCTCAGTCATAGGTTAAAGAGTACTATTACTACTGTTCTTCTACAAGGATGATTTTGGCATTAAATAATCCACGATAGCTGATATACTATTAAGCAGAGAAACCAAACCAAACCATTCAGTATGGAGATATCTCCATCTTGTTTAAAAAACATGAACTCCGTTTTTAACTGAGTTTACACAGAGGCCAATACCTCTTGCTGCCTTCTCCAGGCTATGCAGCAGTAATTCGGCTTGTAATAGTCTATAGCTTCTTAAAAATGTTTTAGTGAGAAATTGATAGGCAGAAAATTTTATAAATACAAATTTAATCTCGTTTTCACGAAATTTCAACTATCCAGCTTTCGATAAAGAAAAAAAAAGTTGCTTGCTGCAGGGAAACATACAGATGCCGTATCTTGTTTAACAGTGATGTGAAAATATATAAATAGGACCGTTTTATATAAGTCAGTAGATATTTCAAGGTTCACAAAGCCGGCTATTATTTTTGGCGCCTCTGATGTGCTCGTGCACATCCTCACGAAGGGTTATTATTTGGGTGGCTAGTATAAAACATGCAAAAAAAAAAAAAAGAAAAAAAAAGCAAACAATGTTATTAATACATTGCTAATAGATAAAAAGAAGACTATGCTCCATTGTATGTTATTTTTATAGATAATTTTATCAGAAATTTTATTCTTATGTGTGAGGGAAATATTTGCGTTTTGTGTTTGTGCCATTGCTATTTCTAAGATCCCCTATTTTATCTCTTATCGCAGAAACAACCTCTTCTTTAAAGAAATACTTATTCTTAAAGACTGGGGTGACAAAAAAATAAAAATCGGACTACAAGATTGACGAACACTACAGCTGGCTTGGTTACATCAAATAATTCATAGGATTGATTTTAATACATTGGTAAATAAAATAATAATACTAGAGATCAAAAACCCCAAGTAATTATTTCTTAAACCCGGTTTTGATAAAACCAGTATGCAAATTAACCAGACCATGTATTATGTAAACCTTTATTTCTTAGACACATCACACTAACAGTATCTTGGAAAATAGATGAATTTATAGATTCCTCATACAAAAGAGAAAATTAAAGTTAAAGTTTTTTTCTTGATCCACTTGAATGATTTAAATGTTCTAAAACGCTGTGACAATTATTATTTGGTTGCTTAGTTGGTTGGTTTACTGGCATAACAACCCTTGTGGGTTATCTAATACCAACTCTTGTTTTCTTTTTATATAGATGATTTGTTTGAAGAAATTATTTTCCTTAACTTTAAGTGTATTAGTAAATACTGGTGGTTAACCACCAACCACCGACTTCTAACATCCATATGATAAAAAGGGGTGGGTGTTTGCTATAAGATCAATTTGAAGAATACGGTCGATACAATTATATAGTTGCTAGAGCTTACCATGAATAACCTATCGATTGGGTCAGGCCTCTCCGACCGTTCGTCTAGCCCAAGTATGTACCAACGTTTCAAAGAACCACTTAGCAACTGGGTCACTGACCGCTCGGACATTTCAATTCTGTCCTCAGACATTACGAGGCGCTACCCACGGCCAACATTTATTGATAAACATGAAGTTAATGAAAATTATTTATATCAATTTAATAATACCCACGAAGGTATAACAATATTTGGCATTAAATGACCCACAAGGGTTGATATGCCATTGAACACTAACCAACTAAACAAAAAACCAAATAACAAAGAAAAAACAGATCTTTCAACCAAACTATCTTTCTACAAAAAGTAATTATTCTATTTCTTTCGGCATTAAATGACCCACCATGGTTTATGTGCCATTAAACAAACCAAACCAAACAATTATTTTTTACTTTTCTGGCAAAATACAGATATTCATATTATTTCAATTTCACTCAGGAATATTTTGGATTTGAAAAATTCAATATCTGACAAATAATAATCTCGTTGTTTATGATTAATAAATCTCGTCTGCTGACCTGGAGGTTCAAATTCCCTGGTTCTTTAAAATCTTTCATTGTTTTTTTTATTAATCAGGGCTGTTTCAAGTTTGTACATATATCCTGAATTTTGAGGCACGTTGTGTAATGGTTACCGTTGCAGGAAATAGACACGACGAGATGAGTTCAAATCATGGACGACGCTATTTACATTTCACATACAGCTAATACTCGGGGAAAAGGTATGCATCCCAATATTCATCCTGTTATTGGTAAATAGTAGGGCAGACTGGGCTCTTTGACTTTAGTATGGAAAAGAAGGGAGGAAAACACTCAATTCAAATATGTTAAAATCCACATTAAAAATGACCTTGTATCACATCCTGTTCGTTCGAATGAGTTGGGTAAATACATAAACCAAAAATATAAATATGAACGTATTCTTTACGCGATTCCCTAACTTTTAGGCATAAAATACACGTTCATGGGTTGATATGCCATTGAAATGAATCAAATAATCAATTAATGTTCCCTATCTTACCCGTTGTATCGTTCTAATATGAATTGGGCGTTTACCAGAGAAAACAAAACTGTATTTGACGTATTGTTTTTGGAGCTGATATTCATATTTGTATCTTTATTTTTTAAATGTAAGAGTGTATTTGATTATCTGTCTCTTTTGCTTTTGTGATATATTTTATAAAACACTTGAAATAAATAAACGAAAGACTAATATGAATCTATGTAACTAAATAAATTTGATTAGAATTAGCAGAAAAAAGAGAATTCATATCAAAGTGTACAATATGCCCAATAATGCAAATATTTTTGGTTGGGTTTCTTGTATAATGGCATATCAATCACAATTAGACCAACAGTATTTGTATTATTTCATATATTGCCGAGTGATTGGGTGGTTCTTACCTTTCCCAAGAGTTTTAGTCCGAAAATGAACCTAATAGCGAGACTGGAGTTCGAACTTACGATATCGCAGTCCAGCACGTTAGCCAGTACGCCACGGGAACTACCCAGAAAATAGGAATAGATGCAATTATGAGTAGATAGTCGAAATTAGTAAATAAAAAAATAATTTACTGGGGAAATGTTTGCCATAATTAGATTTCAGAGAAATTTGTTATCAATACGAAAAGAAATTATATTTGTCTCACAAGGTTGATTATTAACCATTGAATAAACAATTAATAAGGCCTAAAATTCAATCGAATCTTTAGATCAGATGCAATAATTGAATTGGTGTCAAATTATTTGGTTTGATTTTAACTTCTACTACTGTTCTTCTACAAGGAGGACCTGCATTAAATAACACACAAATTTTCATTGTACCATTAAACAAACTTACCCAAGCCAAACCAAACTTTATTTAATTGCATATCGTGGGTTATTTAATTCAAAGCCATCTTTGTAGGAGTACCTTTGTGATACTATTTACCCCATAGCTGGGGGTGGAATGTTCATACCTTTCCCAAGGATATTAATCCGAGAATGAACGTAATAGAGCGACAGGAGTTCGAAATCGTTTATTATGATGCTGCAGTCCAGCACATTATCCACTACGCCATGGGGACTTCACCTGCCCAGCGCAACTTACATTTGTGTATTCTTGAAGCTCTTTATCAAGTTGACATGTTAGAAAAAATCTGTTTAAAATGAAGAATCACTGCGATTGGAATATTTATAGAATATAACTGAATATACAGAACTAACAAAAACATACTTTGCCTGATAAAAAAAAAATTGGGAAAAAGTATATAAATGAATGATATAAGGTGTTGAATTTGGGTTAAAAATAATCCAAGTCTAACCTCGGATATTTACATCCAATGAAAGAATGAGTTTCCTATAGCTTAATGATATTGTAATTGTTAAAAACAAATTTACGCCACATGATGATGAATAATGAATCTTTAAGTGTTACATAATTCATGGATAGTGTAAGTACTGTAGCTAGTTATATTTGAATTGAATCGTTGAAGATTCAGAATCGGAGGGGGTTGAGTGAAAAATTACCGTAACCGTTGTGGTTATAATTTACTTGTGGTGACCTTTACTTAACCCCTACCGAAAACCCGCCAATAGAACGCGCGAGACAAAAAACAGGTTTTTAGTTAGTTGCGACCAGAAACTCGCTGAGAGCAGACGTTCGTTCGATATGTCGCTTCTCAATCTCCATGGTTTTGGACTAGGGTTGTTTTAATAAAAACAACAATGTCTTGCTGATTTAATTAACAAACGAAAATGCACGACACCCATCCCGGACAAGAAAGAAGAAAGCCACCCGCAGAATCAGCCCTGAGAAGATGGAGGCCGACGAGTTAGCGAGCAAAAGAGAAAACAATTTAGAATCGCCTTATAATCCCTTCATCATAGTCCCTCTTCTGTCTCTATTAATATACCCGAGATGAAAGGTATATAACATATGCAATAATAGTTTAATACTTAACCAGTAATAAAGTTTGTTGTGTCATTTGCTAATAATTAGCTCCTTGTGCCTTACTACATAGGTTTCAACCTTATAAACATATTTTTCGTCTTTCTATTGTTTGGTGTAATCTCCTGAAAAGTCTGTAGTGTGTCTATAACTTATTTGAATATTATGTTGACCTATGCTAACAAATACGCACAATATGTTTATGTTATTTCATGTATCAACATAATTCAAGCCTAATTTCGGAGATTTACAGCCAACGAAAGGGAGGCTTTCATATAGCTTAATGAGATAGTAATTGTTAAAAACAAATTTACTTTGCTAATGGGTGCCATTTATACGTATGTCCACGTTCCCTCGAGAAAAGCCAAGTTGGAACAGATCGGCACAAAAATGAGACAAGAGTATGTACAGAACACAACTATTTTTCTTTGTGTTATTGAAGCTACTTATCGAGTTAGAATTATTCTGTTATATGTTAGAAAAAAATTCCTTAACATAAAAGAAGAAATGCCATTAGAATATTTGTAAATATAACAGAATTGAAAACTAACTGAAACATATTTGTTCGAAGGCGTCCCATCGTGTTTGTAATGGTTCGAGAGCTGGTATCACAGATTCAATACTACTGAACTTGCTCAATAAATCATACTTGCAACCTTGTGTCACATCCTAACCGTGTTGAGCAGTTTGGATAAAAAAAGGGTGTCCCGTCGGACTATAAGGGTTAGCAAACTAGTCTCACTGATTCATTATTACTGAATAGCGAGTTCAATCCTTGCAGGATGAACCATATTATCGACTTTGTATCACTTCCTACCAGTGGCGAACGGGCTGGGTAAGTACCTACTTTACCCAATAAAGACGATTGAGAAAGAAAAGTAAACAAATGAATAAATGAGGTTTCTTTGTTTGATGGCATACCAACTTTCGTGGGTTATTTAATGCCAAATTAATCCATATGGGGATGTACTGGAGGAAATTAAACATAAAATCAAAATCAATATGTTCCTCGGATTACTAAGATCATAGAAAAAGGCACAACGTAATCCGATCAAAACAACATTAAAGAATGGTTTGGTATATCAATCTTCATGGGTTATTCAATGCCAAAGGCATCCCTGTAGAAGAATAGCAATGATACTATTAAACTAGAGCAGGGGAAATGAGGGGGTGTATAGCTTTCCTAAGGGTATTAGTCCGAAAGTGAATGTAATAGCGAAGCTGGAGTTCGAACTTGCTTACAATGTCGCAGTCCAGCACGTTATCTACAATGCACAATGATCAAGTTGTTGACTGTTCTTATATTGGTAAGATGCGGACAGATTAGTAAGGTCATATTTACTAAAATGTCTGCAAACAATTATTAGATTTGTATTATTTTAAAAAAGAATTTGTATGAGGGTAACAAAGATCCTATTTAAATGAACATTGGTGAGTTGGTGGCTGTGTATGACTTACAAACTGTGCAAACGTAAACATAGTGTAAAATATATAATGCATTTGTTCAGAAAACAGTAAAAGTTATGCAACATTTACCTTTGAGTCGCTGAAACACTTCTGTGCTGTTACTAATAAGGATTCCGTTTTTCTTCAAGTAGTCATGGTATTTCATCTGCAATTCTTTTGAAATATTTATAAAGTTTGTGTTCCTTATATATGGTTTATCATTTTAGAATTTTGCTACTTAAAAAGAAATTCCATGGTGGTTTTCTGATCAGATCTCGTTGTCATAATCGTCTGGATTAGTAGTCCTTAGTTTTAATCAGAAAAATATTCAGTTTTCAGGAATCCTGTGTATAATCCCTCGGCCATCATCGGTTAACAAGTTTAGAAAGGGTCATGAGCATTTCTATGCTGTCCTCCTTGCTCTGACATGTTATTTTCCATTCCCATGAAGATACTCTTTTCAATTGTCATTTATTGGTATCACGCGGGAAAAATAGTAGTTTTGTTGCCAAACTAAATGCATCTTACTGACTATCTCTGTTATACTCTCTCTCCTTCCTTCTCTCTCTCTCTCTCTCTCTCTCTCGCGCTCTCTCTCTCTCTGGTAGCATCTACTATCTGAGGCCACTTTTACTTTTACCCTATTTTATTTCTGTCTTTGTCTCTACTTTCTCCTTCTCGGGTGCGTTCTTTACTAATTACTACACGACAAACATTCTCTAAATGCTTTTCATAAGCACACATACTTACTTGGAGAAAAAACATTCTTGCGCTTGCGTAGACTCAAATGTTCGTCTACTACTGAACAGTCGGTTTCACTCACTCTAATTACATCCATACACCAGATTCTGGCCCAGCTCACCGCATCACTGCTAGATTTCTGTTTATAATATTACTCCTGGAATTTGCAATATCGCTCCCTCAAAATGGGTGTCCTTATTTTGAGAATCATGGCATTTAGGTGTTAGGTAGAATTTCCTGGGCTTTTTTTTCTTTTTTTTATAAAGTCAGCAGCATTTTAGTTTGGGGTATGTTCTTATTGAACCTAACATCGTTCTCAATTACATTTTAGTTATTAAACACTCTTCAAGGTTGCTGTTGGTAACTAATACTCTCAATATTGAGCAACAATCTATCTATAGGATTATCTACTTGTATATTATAATTAATTGAAAATAAAATTTAAATAATAATTGAATAAAGGAAGTAATTGTAATTATTACTTAATAAGGATCCTTCGAATGATTACATGATTTAATTCCTTGGGAGAATTTGACCCCTAATGAACTAACACCAATCACGCTACGATGTGTCTTTTTACTGTGTTAGGGTGACAGGCAAAAATCACATAACCTTTCTTTTTATAGTAAAAATCTATCTATCTATCTATCTATCTATCTATCTATATATCTATCTATCTATCTATGTATATGAGTATAAAGTATCGCAACTGAAGCATTTTCTTTCATTTGGAATTTGAAATTTAAATGAAGACAAGAATTTCTTCGTCGTTTTTCCTTTTTTTTTAATTTTAAAATCAGCAGCATTTTAGCTTAAGGGATGTTCTTATTGAACCTAACATCATTCTCGATTACATTTTAGTTATTAAACACTCTTCAAGGTTGTTGTCGGTAACTAACACTCTCAATATTGAGCCACAACCTATTTATAGAATTATGTTAATGTGCATTATAATTAATTAAAAATAAACATAAAAAATAATTTAATAAAGGAAGTACTTTAATTACTATTTAATAATTATGCCTTTAAATGATTATATTGCTTAATGATTAACTAGCAGGGCTACCTCGTGTTTTCCGGGATAAGTTAAAAATAAATCTTTATCTATATTTATATATAGATTATTAAAAATTATTTTTCTATATATTTGTTTTATTATCTTTTATTCTTTATACATTCTTGTTTTGAAGTTGTTTATTTTTGTTCTTCTTGTTTATACCTTTTATTTGTCTTTTATTTGTCTTCTATTTTATTTTAATCATTATTTACTCATTTATTAATCTATTTCCTTTTTAACCGTTTTTAAATCAATCTTTGATATATCATTGATTTCTACCCTTATTATGATTTTATTTACCTTTTTCCATAAAAAATGAGGGGGTTAAAAAGATTTTTTAACCCGCTCTTGGACAAAAATAGGATATTGATTTTATTCAACTTTGGTCTATGCTGGTCTTCTCAAATTGTCTTTTATAAAACATATGACTTCGGTATATTTGGGATAAAAGAGGAACTCACTTTTAATTTCAGGGTTTGTCAAACACTCCCATGAAAATAGTAGCGGCTGATAAGTCTCCAATTGTAGCCATGGCCCGAATTTTTTTTGTTATAGAAAATGTATTTTTATTAAAGTACTTTATGTTAACACATTTTTCGTTAGAGTGAACTTTTCTTCTATTGACTGGTATTCTAATATGCTGTTATTTAAACATTCTTTAAACATTGACTTTCTCTCATTATTTTTTAATATTTGATTAATTGACTGAGAGATTTTTAACGGCATGTCAACCTGTCTAGAATCGTTTTATGCCTAGAGGTTCGCATTTATTGTTCCTTTATACGAGGGTAATACCAAAGGGAAGGTTTCCAAAATATTTAGAAATCACTGAAACGTCTTTTCTATTGTCAATTATGGTTACATAATTTTAAAGTTTGAACCTGTATCTATTTCGCTATAGAATCGCCATTGCTGTCGATTCCTTTTTCTTGCACAGTGGCAATTTTTGTATATCCATGAAATACCAGCTCATCGCCATGTCGTTGATGAAGCGTTAAACCTCGTCGTCGTTTCAAACTGCCTACAACACTTTCAGGCGTGTTTGACATCCATACATGACTCACCATACATTTTCTTTAATTGATGATATATATCAATCAGTTTAAATCGTTTTGCCTTCTAAACCGAATAACTGCATGAACTTCACACTTAGATATACCACCTATCATATTCGTCAGACGTACCTTTGTTTAACTTTTTCCTTTTGTTTCCTAATAAAAAGCATCTCAAGAAAAGGTTTGTGGACGGAGATGGTTTTAAAATACCATATCAAAAGAGAAGTTTTAAAGAGGCTTCAACCAATTGAAACCTCAGTGGAATAAGTGTGTTTAATGCGAAGAATACAATTATCGTCTCATTCATTATTATCTTCTGTCTTAGTAAATACAGATTCAGTCTCGGTACTTTTTGAACACACCTCATCTATCTCTATCTATCTATCTATCTATAGGATTGTTCAAAAGTTCTAAGCCTCATCCAGATAATTTATGAATCCTCGGGTCGCTGATTTTATAAAATTTTTAGATGTATCACATACCTCTCACGTTTGTATGGGTATTACCTGAATAAAAATTAAGACAGGAATCTGAAATAGATTTTTATAGTTTTATAAGAACTAGGTCTTTTTTCTCGATGAGATTTAGAACTTTCTGAACTGCTCTCTCTCTCTCTCTCCTCTCTCTCTCTCTCTCTCAATATATATATATATATATATATATATATATATATATATATATATATATATATATATTGTGCTTAAGATGTAGAAAGAAAATTTAATAATACATACCAGTAAAGAAGGTTATTTTTAATGTATAAGATCTTATTTGAAGAGACATGGTGATATTTTCGGTATATTCCATACCAACAAGAACAAAACAACAGCAAAAAAGAAATATATATATAGAAAAGAAAAAAAAGAACAATACAAGACAATTACAGAACCGTATTGTTTAAGAGGAGCAGAAAGCAAAACGCCCTAATGTATTATTAAGAACCTATGTATACTCCCTTAAAAAAACAAAAATAAGCCCCCAAAAAACAGTTCATAAGTTCAGCAAACAGAAATATATTGTTCCAAATATTCTCCCTTTTCTTTTGATTTCGAGTTTATTGAATATTTCAAAAATAGGTTGCAGTATGTTTATCTTTGAAAGCAGAAAAAATAATGAGATAAAAATATTTGGATATTTGACAAGACCTGGCTTCAAAATCGTAATGTTCTAACCGTACTGAGATTATAAAAATACAACTAATGCTTCCACTATTATTAAATTATTGAAGATGTCCTGCGAAAATCAATGTAAACGGGAAGATAGGTATTTTCTCTCGCTGCACATAAAATACATGTCTGTTTTGATATTAATGATATTGAAAATAGTTGAATCGCCATGATATAAGAAATTATTTCGAATATCTGAAATAAGATTGTTTTATGTATCTATAGAAAATCTAAGGTCTATTGCATTCGGATTAGCAGTTTTCAATTTTACTGTTGTCAGTATATTTTCAAGTAGATAAACCTAAGCGTAAACATATAGTAATAATTGAGAAACGTTTGTTTGTATATTTTATAGTCTGTCAAAAGATTTGATGTTGAGTTACCAAGTATGGTAATCATACAGAAGCAGGTTTTAAGGGAACATAAAGTTTTCGATTTTCATGGATGATTAGGTGGAACTTATCGAGAAGGATTTCTAACAAATAATAATAATAATAATAATAATAATAATAATAATAATAATAATAATAATTTATTTATTTATTTATTCTATTTGTGTGGCTTGCGAAGTTCAAGATGCGTTAAGTTTGTAATTTTGTGGCTCTGTGAATTTAACATGCGTTAAGGTTGTATTTCTGTGGCTCTGTGAGCTCAATATGCATTAAGGTTGTATTTGTGTGGCTCTGTGAATTCAATATGCCTTAGGGTTGTATTTGCGTGGCTCTGTGAGTTCAATATGCATTAAGGTTGTATTTGTGTGACTCTGTGAATTCAAGATGCCTTAGGGTTGTATTTGCGTGGCTCTGTGAGTTCAATATGCATTAAGGTTGTATTTGTGTGGCTCTATGAGCTAAAAATGCAGTAAGGTTGTATTTGTGTGCCTCCATGAGTTCAAGATGCATTATGGTTGTATTTATGTGCCTCTGTGAGTTTAAGATGAATTATATGAGTTCAATGGTTCTATCTGTGTGCCTCTATGAGTTCAATGAAGATTAGTTTGGCAAAGGACCAGAGGAATGGGACTCAGTGAGATTCGACCTCATTTATAATGGTCTGCTATTCTAGCTTTGCCAACCAATACAATTTATAAGACATTCTGAATATGTACATATCTTCATCAGGTATCGCTGACATCACGGATTCCCATTTCCTTCTATAACCACTCGTCCCTATTGCGCTCCCGCGCTCCTTTCCACGGCATTCATACTCCGCACAGAGCTGATTGATGTACGTTTTTGCTGGTCGGCCTACACAGGTGTGTCCATGTGTAGATATCCACAGAAGAACGCCATTTATAAGTTAGAAGTCATCTTTAAGGCGTAATAGAAATTCTCCGAGACAGTACGAGTTTTTACATTGGCTCAAATGTCATTAAAACTCAAACGGTATAGCGTAAATGCCACAGGGAATTCCCCAAATGTAATTGGGGAATTTATTTATCTTTTATAAAAAACAATTAACCATTCGGGGTAAAACCCTGTCGGCTGGGACAGAAGAATACACCGACTGTATCTCTGCAGAGGGGTGAAGCCATCCCAGTGTAACCCTTTGTTGGCCGTTGGTGGCAACCCGTGATGTTTAAAGATGAAGCGTAGTGGCTGAGCAGTCCATGACATGCAATACTCCACTTTGAACCTTACTTAGGCTAGACAGTCGGTCGGAGAGCCCCCCTCGACCAATCGGCTAGTCACTTCAAGTTCTAGCACCTATATGATTGTTCCAACTCTATTGCCGTTCTGGCATGACCCAAACCTTTTTATCATATATGTGTTTGAAGGCACTGGCTGAATGTCTTAGTATCCTGGGTATGACGTTAAACTGCATCTAATGCAAAGCTCCAATTTTGGAGCTCTGGAGAATGTGGATAGCGCCATTGCTCCCAGGTCCAATCTGAACCGGAGTGGTAGTACCTGTTAGGGTCCCATCTATGAGTTAAATAGAAAAAATGAGTTTTAAAAATGTGTTAAAAATTGAGTTTAAAAGAATATTTTGAATACTCATCCAGCATGAATAGAACAAAAACTTCGGCATAAAATAACCCAACAAGGGCTGACATGCCGTAAAATCCAATAAACCAAACCATTCGGTATAAATCTTTAATTGGTGATAAAGATTGTAAAGTAACCATCTGTGATCTGATCCTGTTATTTTTTAAGTTTTTTTTTACGGCGTATCAACCTCAGTGGGTCATTTAATGCCGACAAAGTTTTGAAATAAATTCATTCGTAATGGATACACAATTTTTTTATAAACACATTTTTCTATTCAACCCATAGATGGGGCCCTGACAAGTAATACCACTCCGGTCAGAGTTGACTTGGGATCAATGGCGATGAAGGGTTGCTCCACAATCCCCAAACCTCCAGAACTGGAACCTCATCATCAGATAGTGTTTAACGTCAGTCCAGGACATTAAGACCCTCAGCCACCGCCTTCTAGCACATATATGATTAAAAGGGCCCATAAGAGCAATACGGCTGGGACAATAATAAAGGTGCTAGGGCTTGACATGGCCAGCCGATTGATTGGAGGGGGCTTCTACGACCGCCCGTCTAACCCAAGTAAGGGCCAAAGTGGAGTGGTGCATGTCATGGACTGCTCAACCACCTGGGTTCCATCCTTAAGCATCACGTGTCGCCACCCACTAGGTGAGTCTTACCCCACTACAGAGGTGCAGTCGGTGTATTCTAAAGCCTCAGCCGACAGGGCTTTTTTATATATTAAGGTACTCTGAATGTGTACATATAAATTTGAATAACCGTCATGTTTTGAAGTTAATGTTCAGTAAAGAGGCCACCTTTGATGCGTAATAGAAATCTTTTTGAAAATAGAACCCTTGCCATGTGTACATTATCCGAAGTACATTTAAAACACATCTGGTATGACGTAAAGTTGTACAGTTCTATTAATAGTTTTCAAGTCCCCAGATCTTACTGTTGAGATGAATCTTCTGTTTAGTAAACAATAAAAGATAGCGCGGAGATAAAGTCTGATGTGTATGATGTTAAAAATGAACCGGCCTTTCTCGTTAAAAAAATATCACGAATTGGCACCAGTAGTCTAGACATGTAGACATTTCCTTATTATATAAGATGTTTCTTCATTTAGATTTAAAATTATAAGCAGTATGAAATTCAGCTGTAGTTTCAGGCAGCACTGAAAGGAATGATAACTTTCACAAAAGGAACGAACAAAAGGCGAAGAATAGATAGAACTCTAGCAATTCTGTATATTCTTGTATTATTATTAATAACGCAAGATCTTAACATAAAGTCTTGAGATTCTGTTAAATAACTTTTAAAATTCTGTCTATTCTAATATTATTATTACTAGCTGAAGACCTTAACATACAGTCCTGAGATTCTGTACTTAGGGAAATTAAGCAAAAATGAAAATGAAAATATTCCAACTGATTTCTAAGATCATCGTAAAAAACACAACGAAACCCGATCGAAAAAAACAACAAGAAACAAACAACAAAACAAAAACAAACGTTAAAGTTTGTTAAAGCCATCCTTGTAAAAGAACAGTAGTGGTAGTACCTAACCCAATAGCTGTGGAGATAAGGTGGTTCATACCTTTCCCAAGGGTATTAGTATGACAGTAAACGTAATAGCACGACTGGAGTTCGAATTTGCTTACTACGTGCAGTCCAGCACGTTAGGCCCTGCGCAATTACTTCCCCTACCCGTTATAGGATGAAGATAATCCCAAAATACAGCGATTCATCTGTTGTCCTCTAAACTCTGGAAAATATATATAAACTTAGTACAATTTATTTGATGTATACAGAACACTGTGAAAAATCGGCGTACTGCCCTCTCAACTAGACAGCCAGCGAGTCAAACCCGTTTTCACTAGCGCGAAACCAGGTAGATTTTTTTTGCGTCTGAGGTGGAGTTCCGCACCTACAGTCAGCTCCCCACTTTACCGCACAGATCCAAGGCACAGCCCACTGTTAAACACATTCTTATAAACTGCAACAGTCTCAGACAAACCCGCACCAAATATTACCAGACAAACATATTAAGAGAGCTCTTCAAAAATATCAAAGTCGAAAACATCTTAAATTTTCTAAAGAAAAAGCAACCTTTTCAACAAAATTTCTATTTATCTTTAACAAACTAAACACAAGATTTGTGGAGGTTGTACGTAGAATCCCATTGTACAAAAACCCGTGAGTCTCAATTGATAAGGAGTTCTAGACAATCACCAAATTTAATTTTAAACTAAGTTTTCAAACTATTCTTCAATTATCTTGAAGCTAAAATTAATTAATTCTTTTTAGTTTTCCTGAGGCAGACTATCAAGAAAAAACAACCCCCTCAAATTATTTCATTTATCTTATTCATTACAATTATCGCGGAGGAGTTGCTCATTTGTGACCAAGGACTAAATAAAAAAATTAGTAACTTTTAACGTTTCATTGTTTGTTCATAGAAGAAGCGCAATTAATTATATCGAAATATCACAACTGATCGATATTCACCAATTCTTTTTCAAATGATTTGTTGATTACTGACAAAAATATTATTTTAAATTATATAAACATAATATTTTAATAGGATTTCATTGATATATTTATAACATTATATACACATCTTGCTGTAAAAAAGCTAAACAAACAAACAAACAAACAAACAATATCAATTGTGCACCCAACGAGGTCTGCATGGGAGGATAACTCTGGATCAGGCATGGTTTTGGCATCAATACATTAATACTGCAAATCCAAAGCACACCAGCAGTATCTTATAATACCACCAAACTTTGTTGGTTTTCCTTTACATACTGGTAGGTATCTAAAGACACTACATTATTATTTTGTTTATTATTTTAACACTTTTGGGGTAACCGGTCAACTCTTTGGGTGATGCTTTCTATGCTACGTTAAAATACAAAATTCGGTTCATTGAAATATATTTTTTATTCTAAAATTAAATCTCTCTCTCTCTCTCTCTCTCTCTCTCTCTCTCTCTCTCTCTCTCTCTCTCTCTCTCTCTCTCTTTAAACAATTGATGCGTAGATTCATTTTGAAAGTTAATAAAAAAAATTGAAAACTAACGCTATTTGAAGAACTATTAGCTCTTAATATAACAATCTCCAGAAATTATGAGATCCTTCTGTGATGTCTACGAGATTTAAACTATTTTGCCTCTTATATACAAAATTACTATATCTAACCATGCAATTACTAGTAAAAAACTATTACTCACCTATATCATGTCATCTGATGATGGCCAGGAAATGTTCCGACTGAAAATTGTGAAGAAAGATTCATAAAGATCTATAAATATAATGTTTAAATTTACTTAAAATAAGATGCACCCTCCGGGCGTAAGTATTTAAGTTTTAATGTAATGAAATATATTAAATTAGAAAGACTAACGAAATTAATTAAAAATGCATGTTAAAAGATTACAGATTATTTTAATTATATTTTAATTGGTTTCGATATAAAATCATTCTTAGGGTTGATTTTAATACGTTGGAAAATTAATTATTTATTAAACGCGGTTTAGTTACAACCAGTATACAAATTAACCACACCATATATTATGTAAACCTTTATTTCTTAATGATATATAAAACACATTTTTTAAACGCACCAATAACATGGGCTGTTTTGAGGTAAATCTGACTAAGATTTTCATAGAAACATCATTAATTGAAAATTTAAAAAATAGATTTTTTTAGAGAATTCAAGACAAAGACAATATCTTAGGTGTATGCAAAAGATCCCAATGGTCTCGTTTTGAAAACTAAATATACTGTTACAAAGAAGAAGAAGAAGAAGAAGAAGAAGAAGAAGAAGCAGCAGCAGCAGCAGCAGCAGCAGCAGCAGTAGTAAGCAACAAGTAGAAGTGTACATCACCTTAGATGACTCTTTCTATTATATCCCCAAGAATGTTAGAAGGGTATATATGACTATATAACAATATAAATGAAATATTATTCTGCTAAAAATATTTGCACGCAATTTATGAGCTTATAATTACCATTAAATCATTCATAAAAGGTTATGGAAACGTCCTTATGAATCATAGGGTCCTGCAGCCATTATATGTTACTGATGGTGCCCCGGTTTCAATAGCATGAAGTGTTTTTAATATTACATAGCATATCTATATATTTCTTAAGCTGTTTTATTTGCGCATATCTGTTATTGTTCTTGGACTGGGTAGCTGGATTGTTCTCTGTTCTTCTGAGTCTTCTTCTTGGGTTTTTCTTATTGGAATTCCTTGCGTTTTTCATGTCCTGTTCACTCTCTATTCACCTTTGACAAAACAAAAGATAGCACGGGTGTTCACGTAGCGATTCTTCGGTGTAAACAAGTGCCTCTTGCAAGAGTCGCTACCAGCGGCTATCGGTAGGATCGCAGTGTTGAGAGAGCTGCTGTGAGCGGCTTAAAGTAGACAAAGAGTTACGAGATGTTCCTTGAATATGTCTTTTTGCCGAATGTATCTTATTTTAACACAGACACACAGACACACTGACACTGTATGTGTCTGTGTGTCTGTGTTAGAATAAATAAATCATAATTATCTGAAATACAATATTATTTGTGCAAGGGTTTCAGATTGAAATACAAGTTGAGATCAAAGCAATCGATTCTGAAATTCTAAATTGTTTTTTAATGTGAAAATAAAAAGACGTGAGTAGAGCTGAACAACAAATATGATAAAGTTATAATGTCTAGACTTCTAAACTGCTACCTAGATGTGTAAGTAAAAATATATATAGTGAAATATTCTATAATTATCAGTTAATTGAGAAATAACAAAGATCGAGATGACCGTGAATCAAGCTATTATTATCAATTTTCAACTATCTCCATTGAAATATAATAATAACCTGGTTAAGCGCAAACGGTGACGACAATGCACTGTTATTATGAAGTTGAAGTTATCTCACTTGAGAACTGTACAAATTCCTGATGTTTTTGATTTGCAGTCTCAATAACTTTTGATCAGCAAAAACTTACATACACCGACACTGGATGCCAAACTAAGGAGTTGCCAGGGGAGTTGAACAATAGCATTGGTGAGAGAAAATCATGAGAATCCGTACAGTCAGCACGCCTTGATTTTAATAAATAATCCCATCGTTATCTTGTTTTTTTTTTCTTCTTTTAATCATCACCATCCTCAACAATTACTTTGACACCAATATTGAAGTCCTTGAACAGACAGGCGAAGATCACCAGCATCGAGGCTATGCTACTAAAGTCCCAGCTGTACTAGATACGTCTATCCAAGATCACACTGTACGGCTAGCTCTCAACTCGTCATCGTGACAGAGTTACACCAAAGAATCACCAATGGTCAAACCAAGCTGAGAACTGTGATGCCTGGCGTCTCACAACTAACCCTGCTGTCGCCTCCTTTAAAATCATCGACCTGGCCATCCTCAAGGATAAAATGCATAGGAAGAAGAGACATAACACAATACAATAAAAACCCTGGTCAGATCTTGTACTGCAGCTGCAGCGACCGTGCCTGTCTGTCTCGCATTAACTTTATCAGCCAAAAACGCGCTTGCAGTGAACATGGACCAGTCTCTTAATCTTCGTTCCCGAAGCAAAATGATGATGATGATGATCAAAAAGAGCAAAATAAATTGGCCATTTAACTTATTATTATTATTATTATTATTATTATTATTATTATTATTATTATTATATTATTATTAATTCTAAAATATTCTTTCAAGTTTTCTCATTTTCTAACTCTTCCTCTACTTCGTTCTCGGTTTCAGTATTCGATTAAAAGTTAAGATGAAAAGAAATATGAAACGAGAAAAATGGAGAGAAAAGATAGAGTTTAAGTAATCTATTAGGCTGATTCTGTGTAATTCAAAGAATGATGATATAACTCGATAAGTTATCATGCATAGCGTTAAATTAACAAATGATGATTGTGTGTGTGTGTGTGTGTGTGTGTGTGTTTTGTGTGTGTGTGTGTGCGTGTCCGTGTGTATCTGCATGTAGAGGAGATTGAGTACCTGTTAGGGTGTTATTGTTTTGGAATAGATATAATGCTTTCGAGTCAGTGGGTTAAAAAAACTTGCTTCGTGTTCGTTCATCTTGACAACAAACACTACATTTAAATCTGTAAATGACTCTTCTCAAACTGGAGTCTAATAATTTGTCATGGGGTTATATTCGCAAATATTCTAATAATCTGGTTTATTTTTGAATAAACAAAATCTTTAAAATCTTTGAAATATATATTAACTAGAAGCGGCTACTCAGCGTCACCTGGTTAGAGGTTAAAAAGTTAATCTTGCAGGTCCATTATTATTGAATCGTAAGTTGGATCGTCGCAGGATGTCCCATTAAAATCACTTTGTAAAAATGACCATTCATTGATTCGGACGGGTGAGGCGTCATAAAAAAGTGCACAGAGACTCTGAAAAAAAAAAACAGTGTCTCCTATTTAAAATATTAAATACAAAAAAAAATCCCATCTGATACTATTTAAATTTCATTTTTTGATTATCTTCACGAATATAAATCAATTCTTCATTATTTTTGCTCAAAAAGCAAAATCTGGTGATAGTTAATGTGTATATATATTTACCTTGTCGTTAATTGTTTCATTTTTGTAGTTTCAGCCAGACATACATACATACAGACAGACAACTGCCTTATATATATATATATATATATAAATGGAAAATTGCATTAATAGTTGAATTCAAAAATTTGGATTAGATTTCCTCCCGAATAATTTCAACCCATGAAAAGAAATCCATGGAAAGGATATCATTCTGGGGTAGACTGCACCTCGTATTTGTATGTATGTATTTACGAACCCCTCTGAGGTTTTCTTCAATACCAATTGCCATGCCGAGGTTAATGATCCCAGTCTACCCTCCAATTTACCCATAGCTGGAGGGAGAATAGTTGCATTCAGATCTTTCCCTGGGGTATTACATGCCGAAATGACGACGTCAGAGTATAAATGTGAAGTTAACTTTGAAAGTCACGACAACTTTCTAGATATTTCATGCAAAACGACTAATTTTAAAAAACTGATAGCTCATGCCAACATAGCTATCCTTTCTTTAGCGGAATTTAATAGGTTTGAATTCAGAGTGTACATTCTTCAAGACCAGTTGCTTATTTGATGCCAAACCTATCTTAGAAAGAAAAGAAGAAGCGTCGTGGAGGTCACCGAAAAACGTGGTTAATGAATTAAGGGAACCTCGACTAGCTAGAGATCACCCAATAGCCGCTACGCCACGGACACTCCTCTGCTTAAGGCTTACTTAAACTTTGAATATTCCATGCTTTGGTATACTACATATTAGTAACTGTCTCAGCCCATGCACAAATTATAGTACTTTTCACTTCCAACTGAGACATGATAACAATTCAAACAACACTATATTTTGTTAGGATGGTTATTTATTTTTTTTAATTATTTGATAACCAACTGTGCACTAGTGTTTTAACGAACGTATATATGCATTTACTCACCCCCACCGTACAGACAGGATGCGACACAAGATCATTTTTAAGCAGAGTTAAACAGAGTTTGAATTCAGAGTATTAGTTCTAGACTGGTTTCCATACATTTCCCGACCGTATTAGCGCTATGTAAAATGCTAACAGCCTCGTCCAGGATTTGAAATCTGTTCGCCGTGTCCATTTCTTACGATGATATCCATTACAAAACAAGCACCTCCACTACATTTCGTTGGAATGGTTATTTATTTTACAAAATTAGTTGATGGCCAATTGAGTGGTACTTGGTCTTTGAATGGATGGATACTTGTATTCACTCATCTCCTACGTACGAGAAGGATGAGACACAGGATCATTTTTAAGCAGAGTTAAACAGGTTCAAATTCAGTTTTACTTCTAGACCGATTCGCATACGTTTTCCATGGTATCACCGCTATATGTATGCAAACAGTCTCGTCCAGGATTCAAAATAGGTTCTTTCTAGACTGGTTACCTAACCAAGATTAAAGAACCCAGTCTGCCCTACAATTTACCCCTACCTTTCCTCGGGGTATTAGCGTTACGTGAAATGCAAACATTTCTTCCAGGATTTGAACTCGGGTCGACGAGTCCATTTCCTACGAATCTAACCATTAGACCACATGCCTCCATCAATAAGTAAATATAAGTCAGCATTACATTTCTTTTAAAACTAACTTACTGTGTGTATTCAAAATAGCGATGCTTTCCCAACGTATACGCTCTTATTATTCAAACATTTTTAGTTGATCCATGAAAGCCTCCTCTATATTTCCTTGGAATTGTTATTTTATTTGGTAACCAATTGGGTGGTACCTAGTTTTTGAAACGGGTGTATAAATATATACAAATATCAATCAATCGGATTGATTCTGTAAAAGCTTTTATCATCATCCTAATTATAAATTAAGATTATCTCCTTGAAAATAGTTCCGTTGGGAAGCCACAAACCGACGAAGACATTGTTTGCACTCCTAGAGACATTGCCGGAAGTGCTCCGCTGATAATACTTTAAGTAGGTTTGTCACAACTGTTTAAGATGTTCCAAACGTTTCTAAAATGGCGACCACGTATCTGGCTTTTGGCATTTCGGGAAGAGAAAAGTGTCACAAAGACACAGATCAGAGGGGGAGGGTAAGAGACCAATAGTACCGCAGGAATATTTCTTTCTTCTTTTTTTTTTTTTACCAAAACCTCTTCAACAAGACCTATGTCTAGAAAGTAATGAAACTGATTTTAGTTGGTTGGTTGGTTGGTTGGTTGGTGGTTGGATTACTGATCTTTGTGTCTAGATAGTGATACTGGAATATTTTTACAAGCTAATATTTTGACTAAGCTGAGCTGGATTACTGATGTTGTATAGCTCCTTTTGATATCTTCTTAAACACGTATCAGGATTCTCTTCATACTTTTATCGAATGTCTCTTTCTCTTTCGGGTCGAGGTTTCTTCTTGGATCTGGCCGGTTATCCGATTTCTCTCTCCGTATGGGGAGGGGGGTCCATTTTACTCCATTCTATTTCCAGGAACAACACAGAGACATTTTCTTGTACATATGTTTTTAATCCCCCGAATACTTTTGCGCTCGATGAATTGTCAAACCGCACTAGCGTGTGTGGATAGTGAAAGAAGCACACGTCTACTCAAAAAGGGTGTTGGACTCGACTCCCTATATTCTAGCTCTACTTCCCCAACGTTGCCTGGTTACGTGATTCTTTAAGCCAATAAGAGACTCATTCATGACACTTTGTCAATCAAGCTCAGTTATTTTCTACTGTTTACCGTTAATTTCAAACTGTTCTATAATACTTGCTAAAAAGACAGATTATATCTATCGATTATGGTTGGTTTATTGGTTGGTATTAAGTCCCATGTTCATGAATGATTTTGCTTGAACACATAGATAAACAGCCCTGTCAGTTGGTTATAGAATACACCGATTGCATTTATGAGGAGGGGTAAAATCCCCCAATGGGGCACCTGTTCACCGTGGGTAGTGACACGTGATGTTTAAGCACGGAATCCTGGTGGCTGAACAGTCGATGACATGATCACATCAAGCCTTAGCACCTATATGATTGTTCCGATCCTATTGCTATTATGACAACCCCCAAACCTTTTTATCATAAATGTGCTAGAAGGTGGCGGCTGAGGGATTCAGTGTCCTGGATATGACGTTAAACTGCATCTAGTGGTGAGGTTCTATTCTGGAGCTCTGATGAGTGTGGACTACCCCTTCATCACCATTACTCCCGGATCCACTCTGACGTGATAATACCTATTAAGGTCCATTTAGAGATTCAAAGATCAAAAAATGTTTCAAAAAATGTGTTTAAAAAAATTGAGTTTGAAAAAAATTTGAAGACCCGACAAGAATGAATAAAACAAAACGTATTTGGATTTAAAATACACAAGAGTTCACATGCCGCAAAATCCAAGCAAGCAGCCCATAGATAACATACATTTTTATCTCATGTAGAATAGTCTACGGAAGTAAAATTAGATTCTTAAACAGATAGACTATGCGCTGGCGCCTTTGTATTCATATACTAATTTTCAAGGAAAATCTCGCTTTTTTTCTAATGTCACAGGGTGGGATCCCATACTTGACTACGACATCCTAGTAATCGAGTTCGAACTCGACTCACGTTATTACGTTAACTTTCGGTCTAAAATCCTTGGGAAAGGTATAAACCCCCTCATCGACCCAAATATAGGTTAAATAGTTCAACAATGTTCTTTTACAAGAATAGCGTTGGTATTAAATAACCCCCGATGGTTTATATGGCATTAAACAAAGAAACTAAACCAGACCTCAATGTCACGTGTTTTTGCATAGCCCACTCGTTCATGGGTAACTTGTTAGCTGGACCTAATTTATTTTAAAAAGAACACGCACACACACACACACACACATACATACACACACACACACACAAGGTCAATATTTTAAGTGAAGTTTAACAGGTCTGAATTCAGAGTTTTCATTCTTCTAGACTTGTTGCCTGACAAAAGGTTAAAGTCACAGTTTGTCCTACTATTTGCCCATAGTGATATGTAGAATATTTGGATTCATAGCTTTCCCAAGGGTATTAGAACTATGTGAAAGGCCAACAGCCACGTCCAAGATTCAAAATAGGTTCTTTTCAAAATGTGTCCATTTTCTACGACTATAACCATTACAAAACGTGATATTTATTTTTTATTATTTTTTCTCTTTTATTTGAATGTAACGGTTTATATGAATGTCTAACACCTGTTATATTTCATTATACACACAAGTGTCGAAAGGAAGAAATAGAAGGGAAAGATATTACGTAGTTAAATCCGTTGGATGACTATGAATCAGTGCGTTGTCTTATCAATCATCTCACCTGACTCTGACAAAAGAAACTATTTTGATGCATCTCAGAGGTTTAAGAAGTAGGTTTATCAGATAGCCACTTTTGTTGAAGCCCAGTTTGTCTCGCAAGATATTTTCGAAGATCTTTCTGCAATTCAAACACTAGTTGGCACAATGCATTTCTTTATACATTCATTTAAAAAAAAATCTAAATTGCCAAAAGTTAGAGACAACTATAAACTCACTGATTTTGCTTACCCTCAATTGTAGCAACCGACTTAACCCAAATTTTAAATCCCAAATGACCATATATGGAATATTTCCCTAAATTACATATAGCCACACCCAACAAATGTTGCATACTCGTGCTTATTACGTATTCTAAAGGCCGTCTTGATTTATCTGGGTTTCTTCTTCATTGGGGCGTATCTCTCCACTTCCATCTTAGTTCTTATAAGTCAGTATCACAGAGACATATTTTGGTGTACTCAGATCTTTTTTCCCCGATACACATATGACTCTCGCTCGCTGGATAGAAAAACAGCACAAGCGGATTCACCCTTTGCGGTTGACTTGACTCTCTTTAATTTCAACCCTAACTTCTAACTTTCCAGGATCCAGCGATCACGTGGTCCCCCCAAGCCACCCAAAGAGGAACACTTAGATGACCTTGGGATGAAAGCCTTTAAGTAAAACTCATATGAACTTATCCTGTATATTTCCAGGAATCACAAAATTTAATTGCTACACTTCATTACAAAAATGATAGGCTATGCCTATTCGTTATGCAACATAACTCAGTTTTGGGAAGCTCTAAGATGTACCTGAATATATATATATATATATATATATATATATATCATATCAACGATTGTAGGATTGTAAGCGAATAGAGAAGTTATTAAGAAAAAATAAACACAAGACAATCGAGTTGAAAAGGTTCAACATCTCGTCTGGTAGGCTAGATGTAATAAGATATGCTTGATCTCGCCCGCCGAACTGAAAACAGCAGTGAACCCCAGACTTGCAGGTTGACTCGATCCGTTATCTACGTGGAGATAGGGGCTAGCTGGATAATTCCACCCACGTGAGGTATGAGATGAGGTTGGGTGTCCTATGACCTCAATAGATGATGGATTTCTTTTGTTGGCTGGGGTATGAGGAGACAAACATTGCGTGTAAGGAGAGCGAGTGAACCTTTCAAAGATACGGGAAGAGTCGATTCCTACTAGAACGAAGAATCTACCCCGTGTTGTGTCCGTTATCCATTTCCACCTTACTTCCATGGTATCATTGACTGAATGGAGAGAATAAAGCATTATATATTCTAAAACTTGAGAGAGGTAGTGTTTTTGCGTTTTTTCCTCCTACCCTCTTTTCGAGGATTAACCATCACCGAAAGAGCAGTCGTCAGTGACTATGCTATACGATTCTAATATAACGTTAATTCCATACCACGTCGCGTACTGCCCGCGTACGACTGGGACAGTAGAATACACCGACTGAACCTCTGCAGAAGAGAACCCCCTCAATGTTGGCTATGGGTGGTTACTTGTGATGCTTAAGGGCGGATTCATGGTTACTGAGCAGTCCATGACATGTAACACTTCATTTTGGCCCTTAATTAGGCTAGACGGGCGATCAATCGGCTAGTCACGTCAAGCCTTAGCACCTCTATGATTGTCTCGATCCTATTGCTGTTATGGCAAAACCCCAACGCCTTTTTATTATATATGAACTAGAAGGCAGTGGATGTGGTCTTTGTCCTAGGTATGAGGTTAAATTGCATCTAATGGTGAAGTACCAATTTAGAGCTTTGGGGAGAGGAGTACCGCTTCATCGCTATTACTCCCATGTACACAGTCTCCTGGAGTGGTAGTAGCTGTTAGTCCCGTCTATGGGATTAATAGATAAAATGAGTTTTAAAAATGTTTAAAAAATTAGTTTTACATTTTTTTTGGAGAACTTATCAAGAATGAATAAAACATGTCTTGGGTAAAGAATAACCCAACAAGTGTCGACTTGTCGAAGAATCCAACCACCCAACAACATTGTGTAGACCTGGTTATTCTAGTCAACGGGGAAGCAAAGGTAATTAGGTAGTTGTCTGATATTTTTTTGGAACTTCCTTTTTTTCATTAAAAGTGAAGAAAATAAACACTAAAGAAGAATGAGTGGTTTCTATAATTAAATTTATTTGCTTGTGTCTGCTTTGAACTAATTGTAAAAAAAATAATTAAACGGAAATTGACTCTACTCGAGATCCCGACGTGTCGGCGAGGTTGAGAATATGCTGACTATCCCCAGAAGAAGTGCAAGGCCACCACCCCACAAAAGGGTATACTGGGTATGATTCTGAACAGAATCTGATAGGGAGGCTCCAGATCCATGATCAGTACTAGTGTGTGGAGTACCCGTTCATTGCAATTACTCAAAGGTCTACTCTGACCCGGAGTGGTAGTCCGTGTTAGGGTCACATCTATGAGCCAAACATATCTGTTTAAAAGTTATTCGTCTTAGATAGGACCATGCGCTAACAAAAGGAAATAAATACTCTTACGAAACAATTACACAAAAAATGTTAATTATCAACTTACAATGTACGCAGTTCCTTATCCTCAATGCATACCCAAACTAAGATTAACAGATATCTCATGAAATTCTGTCTATAAATTATTAGAATAAATATTGTAGCTAATTCTGCCTGTTGAATTTCCGGCTTCGATGTAATTTAGGTTATATTTAAATTAGAGATGATAATAATTAGCTGAAAATTTAAAAAAATACAACTTTTAGTTGTAAAATAAAAGAAACTATTATTAATTAAAAAATATGTCATCTATTCAAATTTAAACTAATAAACAATTAGAGAAACATAGTTAATAGGATATACATTATTATTAATTAAAAAAAAATCATGTAAACAATAGATAAATAGATGAAATAACTCGTGTATAAAATAAGAGGTAAAGTATTATATTTCCTACTATTGTAATACTAGACTGGCCGTAATTTCAAGAGGACATGAAATTTTAAGAGTTAATTATATATAATGATAAATACTACTTATTATTAGAGATGTATTACATATTTATATATTATTACCATAAGTGTTCTCGTAGAATTTATTAACTTTGGAAATAAAGTAAAATATGTAACTAGTTTGTTAGAGAGAGTTTGTTGGAATTTATTTATGATCGGGAAAGAAATTAATGGAGACGTAAATACTCTTATATATATATATATATATATATATATATATATATATATATATATATATATAAATTTATAGCTCCATATATGTTTACATCTAAAGATGAAATTATTTCTATTACTGGAACAGATTATCAAGAAAGTAATTTTCGGTTTTTGGTACAGCCTTGGTATCTGTCCAGAATTCTTATCTTTAGTTTCAGGGCAGGTGGGCCTCATAAGCAATAACACACACGAGTGGAAAAGTCTGCAACTTGGTGAATTCCAATCAGGTTTATTATGAAACTGTTACAGTTTCAAATCATTATATTGACTAACCTTTTGAAATTGCTACCACTCCAAGAATAGTATTGCCGTTGGGAATATGATGCTGTTGTTTATACATCTTTTTGGGAGACGCACAATTTAGAGTATTTCTTTTTCTTTGAATAATCTGACGTGAAAGGAATAAAGTTTAGGTATTCAGTTTTGGTGACGATTGATTTTGCTTTTGAAAGGAAACTGCTGAGTTGAATATTTGTAAGCAACTCACAAGAACAACTAACAAGAGAATTGAATCTGTAGGAGAAAAAAAAAGAGCCAGATCGAACTCACCCTTCCCTTCAGCAAAAAAGAAAAAAAGGAAAGTGTGAAATATTGAACTATAGGTCAGATAACATTAAATTCAATAAAAATAAACCTTTCCTACGATCTGATTACACACAGACACACAAATATAATGCCAAACATACAGATGCACAGATTATTATTATTATTATTATTATTATTATTATTATTATTATTATTTACTCCTTTTGAGTTTCCACATCAGTGTTAGCTGGTGGTCTTTCACTGGAGTCTGAGTGACAGCAAGTCTCCTCAGATCTCCAGGACTCTTCTGAGTATTCTGGCAGATTGCAGCAGTGCAGTGTTCTGAATGGTTTCAATTCTTCCTCTGATTTCCAAACTTTCCAAACCCTTTTTCAATCCTTTTGGGACCGTTCCAAGTGCACCAACTACAATTGATATAACTTTCAATTTCATATTCCATAACCTTTTTAGTTCTCTGGCAAGGTCCAGATATTTGTCCATTTTTTCATTTTCCTTTAGCTTTACCTGTGATATGCTGGAACTGCAAAATCCACCAGCTAACAAGGTCTTTCTTTTTTGCTTATCAACACTAGGTCTGGTCTTCTTGCTGGGATAAGGTGATCCGTTTTTATTTCAAAGTCCCAGAGAATTTTATGTGTTTTGTTCTCAAGAACAGATTCTGGTTTATGCATATACCATTTTGTTGTATGGTCAAAATTTAATTTTTTGTATAATTCCCAGTGGATCACCTTCCCAACCCAGTCGTGTCTAGTTTTGTATTCTCGTTGTGCTAGTTTGCTACATTCGCAGAGTATATGGTTTACAGTCTCATCTCTATTACCACAAAGTCTACATTTACTATTATGTTGGGTCTTATCAATTTTCGCTTTGATATAGTTTGTCCTTATGGCATTATTTCGTGCAGCAATTATTAATGATTCTGTTTCTCTTTTGAGGTTTCCTTTTCTTAACCATGTCCAAGTCGTTCCATGTGCAACCTCTTCGATTTGTCGTTTGAAGCGTCTATATAATTGTTTTTCTTACCATTTTTGTTTTCTAGTCTTTGTTGTTTTTCTGTTTGTCCATCTGTCACTTCTACTATTGTTGGCCGCCATAAGTAATTTGTCTTTGGTCTTTCTTGTGTAATCCTCAAGTTGTTGGATTGTGGTTTCTACGCAGTCCTCTATGTTGGCAAGACCTCTTCCCCGGGGACGATAAAAATTACACCCGGGACGATCAATACGTCATCCGGGACAGTTTGCCGAGGACGGTAAAAGTTTTTTCCTAAAGGTTAGTACTACATTCCAATATTGGCCGTCCAGTGATCGAATGCTGACCTAAAAAAACGGTCTAGTTCTAAACTTAAAATTACTAATGGCAACAACACTGAAGAAATAGGCAGTCACACAGTATATATTTTTATGATTGGAACATGTCCGTATAAAGATGGAAATAGAATACATTTTAGTTTATAACATTTTTATTTTATTATTCTTGATTATAAATAAATGTTTCTGTCAACTGCTTCAGCTTTTCTTAATGTTTTATAATATGTTATTATGCTACTGATGACTGACAAGTATAGATGATGCTAATGAATTAAAAAACAATATTTTGATTTCGGGACGGTTCAAACCCCATTTGGGACGGTCCAAACCCCATTCGGGACGGTTGATAATTTTTGTTCGGGACGGTCATGAAAAAAGTTAGTGTCGGGGCCGGCAACTGCCATTGGCTCTCATTAAATTAATTCGTCCGAACCAAGTACCAGCTGCTTCTCGTTGCTCCAAGCCCAAAACTATAACTTTGACCCGTCCGGTCCTCAGCTTCTGACTCCTAACTGCCGACTGACTTTCCTCCTACTCTAAGTAACGACTTAAATCCTTTTTCTTAAGAACTTTCCAGAACACCCCAGAACTTTCCGAACACGTGTTCCTCTAATCAAAATTTCTTCATTCCAGCTGGGTCTCAATCTAAACAAAATCAAGGGCTTTTAACTAATTCAGTCACCATTAGGTCTAGATATTTGGCAAAATTGTTTATAAAATGAAAACAGAGGGTCTCGTTTGTTTGTTTCTAGCCAGTAATGGGAAAATAATTATCTCTCCCAAAGCAACCATTTTTTTCCATTATGATATTTCCTTCAGATGCTGGGGATACCTGTTTTAACCCTTAGCCTATCCCCGGATATCATATTGCCTTCAGGTTTTGAGGCACCTGCTTACCCCTTAACCTATATCCAAATACATTACACTCTTAACTGTAACTCAGTGCAACAAAAATATACAAAACTCCGTGAGATTTCTTTCCAGAACTCTATTAAGAACATAATATAAAATATTGCTAAATCATTTTCGATTATGTGGGTTTACCTTATAAAGTGACGTTGGTGGTGCGTTGTTACTACTCTCAAAGTAACTAACACCGTAACTCAGAGTTTCATGTTTGGCTATAATCATCAAACTTCCCGTCTGAAGAATGTAGTAACATGTGAAATATGTGAGTATATGACCTAGTTATGCGAGACCATAATTGTATATTTTAATTTTAAATCAATTCTGCTCCATTAGCTTAGCTCAATTTTTATACACTTTTTCTCAACAATTTGTTTTGAATACACACACACACACACACACACACACACATATATATATATATATATATATATATATATATATATATATATATATCTTATTATAATATAGATTGTGTGTTTTTCTGTCTGTAACCGAAACTATATTACAAATCGAGTCACAATTAACATAGTTATTTACATCACATTCTTCATGATTTTATTTATATTTAAACCTCAATTATTAATAAAATTGCTTCACCTTTTTATTAGTGTTGTCCATATCTACATGATATTTACCGCGTACCCCACTTGTACGGGTCAGGCACAAAGTCCCTATTAACGTGGGACCACCCACAAGCCGAAGCTCACGGAGTGGCAGGTGAAAAATTGCGTCGATCCCGTCGGCATTCCCCCTCAAGGGGGCGCCTCAGGCACTGGGCAATAAACCCAGCCTTGCCCCTTTAAATCGAGGGGGCAGGTGTTGCCTAGGGGGATGGCCCCCTGGGATCGACGCTATATACCCGTAAAGATCCAGGGCCGAAGCCACTGGACCCCCGGTGTTGACCGGATCTACATACTAATAACATGCTATTGTATTTATATATACAAAAAATAGCGGTTTGCAGTGTGAACGGGAAGGCTAATTTGCATATTGATATTAAAAATGTGATTTTATTAAATATATGCTTAGTATAATTGATTTCTAACTGTTTGGTTTTATTTTAATGAATATAAGCAAAAATCTCTTCAATGAATCTTAAATGAAATCCATTAACAAGAACAAATAACTGTCATTTTATTCTTTATTTCCTATTTTAACTAAATAGTTAAATAAGTAAAATTCAGCAATGAAAGACGGCAGTGATAGAAGAGTAAGTTTCATTTCTATTTTTCTATTATACCCCCAAATCTTTTTATCTGCATTCTTATTAGACTTTCTAATTTAATACGATATTTCATTACATTAAAATTTAAATACTTGCACCCGGAGGGTGCATATATTTGCTAGTATATATAATGAACAAAATCAAATTGCTCATTTTATATATATATATATATATATATATATATATATATATGTGTGTGTGTGTGTGTGTGTAAGTGTGTATATATAATAACAATTATAATAAGGTCCTCAAAATTCAAAGTAAAAGATAGTCTAGACCTGCCGCTTTTTCTCTCATAATGCTGCACACCACCTAGTAGCTATTGATAAACACGGAAGGTAATTACCTTTTCTATTCCATAGCGTCAAATAGAAGAACTGTAAGTAAATCAAGTAAGGTATGTCTTCACTGCATTATTTTGATGTAACATTTTGATTGAAAACATATTAAAATTTAGTTTAGATAAGTAGAGTAGAAAGGGTGTATGATAGTTTTCCTGTTATTGTCAACGAATCTGAAATCTAATATCGATCAAATCCTATTTATTATTAAATACGTGCACCTCATCAGTACTTTACAATCCCCTCCGGCTTTGTTGGTTTTTCGTCACATTGAAGAAAGCTCAGATAAAAATGCACCTGCACCATGTACTTCTTTGTTGTATTTAGAATATTCCAGTTTATCTACATAAGCAAAACAATGAACGATAATTCAAATGGCATAAGATCTGTGTTACATGCCGAAAGGATGACGTCAACGCAGTAAGAATATGAAGTTCACTTAAAAAATTGCGAAAACTTTCTAGATAGTTCAAACTAAAACGATTATCTTAAAACTGATAGCTCATACCAGCGTAACACTCCTGTGACACACACACACACACACACACACACACACACACATATATATATATATATATATATATATATATATACCAACCCATCCACATGAGAAGCATATAACACAAAGTGAGTTTCTTAAGCGGAATTTTAACAATTTTGAATTCAGAAATGTCCTTCTCCTAGACTAGTTGCCTAAGCAAGGTTAAAGAGCCCAGTCTCACCAACGATTTATACATAGCTGGGTATTATTGTTATGTAAAATGCAAACAGATTCGTCCAGGATTTGTCAAGTTCATTTCCAACGACGATAATTATTACACCACGCACCTCCATATCACATCCTGTCATAACAATCGAGTTACAGTCACAGTCCGATATTTACGCCGTTATTGACACAGATGACCAATTTTAATGAGACGTCACTCTTTGTTGAAGTGATAATATTATTTAACCCTATATCAGAGTGGAATATCCCATTTCCTTATGATATGGTAATGATTTTGTGGTGTCCCCGTCCTTTGGGAATCCACGTTTTGATACAGGCTCTTAATATGTGCATCGCTCTTTCAAAATTATCATTAGTCCTTCATAGTCTCTTTCCAGGAAGTCTGTCATGTAAATACAATTTCCTACACGTTCCTACCCACCCATCAAAACAAACAGTAAACGTGCTGCCAACAAAGCCTTTATTGTGTTGTGAAGATAGCATATCTGATGACATGTAAGTTATATTTGTCCTGATATGCACGAGGTGTTTAAAAAGATGATCGAGTCAGCAGCTGTCTATATTAACAGAGATAATGACAATGAAATTGGTTGGTTGGATTTTACGGTATGTCAACCCTTGTTGGGTTATGTCATATCGAAGACGTTTTTGCTTTATTCATTCTTGTGTATTCAGTTTTTTTAAACTCAATTTTAAACACATTTTTTCAAACTCAGTTTTGATCTATTTCACCCACAGACTGCCACTCCGGGTCAGAGTGGACATAAAGAGTAATGCAAATAAAGGGATATTCAAGAATCACTATATATAGTTTAACCTCATACACAGGACACTAGACTCTCAACCACCGCCTTCTAGCACATATATGATAAAAAGGGTTGGGCTTTGCCATAACAGCACTAGGGCCGGAAAAAATCATAGAGGTGCTAGAACTTCACGTGACCAGTCGATTGATCGGAGTGGGTCTCTCCGACCGCTTGTCTAGCCTAAGTAAAAGTCGTAAAGTCGACAGCAAGGGAGCCTATCTCCTTTTCACTAGCGTCACACCTACTATCAGCTCACTGTACCCCACAGATCCCTGTGCTACTCATACAGTGAGTTGGCGAGGGCCAGTATCGAACCATGAATCTTGCAAGTGCTCTACCGACTGAACTAAAAGTGCTGTGTTGCATTTTATGGACTGCTCAGTTACATCATGGGTCACCGCACACGGCCAACAGGTGGCCCCATTGAGAAAGGTGTATTACCCCTCTGCAGTGGTGCAGTCGGTGTATTCTACAGAAAATAGATAAAAATAATTCATAGGCTTATTCAAGCGAGTTTTCCATTAGTCGATACGCCTCTGAAGCTTTCTTATTGATATGGTAAGAAGCTGTATCTCGTATTTCTTTTAATGACTTCCACGTCCTCAAATCTCACCGCTCATTTGAATTTTCATTTTAATAAATAAGAAAAAGGGAAAAGAAGACTCTGTGAGGTTGCTGATCTTGCAGAATCCTGTGTTTCACAAAAACTACTGACCGAAACGTATCGATAAATGATACTGTCTAGACTTGTTGACATCATCACATTAAGTTGCTATACTGTGTATACGCGGATGTCCGTGTTGTAATAGCCATCGCTGACCACCCGAGATCAATTCCTGTGAGAAGTGTTTGAATTTCACATAGCGCTAATAACCTTAAGAAAGTTGTGCAACACAATATCATTCCTCCAACTATGAGCAAATAGCAGGGCCAGATCGAGCTTTTTAACTTTGGCATAGCAACAGGTCTAGAAAAAGGAAAACTCTGAATTCAAACCTGTTAAAGACGGCTTAAGATATTGACCTGGTGTCGCATCCTGCTCGTGCGGAGGTTTTGGCACACACACACACACACACACACACACACACACATATATATATATATATATATATATATATATATATATATATATATACCAGTCCTCCGTACAAGAAGGTCAATTTTTTAACCCGTGTTTAACTGGTTATATATATATATATATATATATATATATATATGCTTCAGTAGACTAAGAATTTCATATTTAGGATAAGAATCTAGCTGGTGGTCAGGTGTGATGAAAAATGAATTCCATGGGTGTGCTTGCTTAAAGCTGTTAAACTCATTATGGACTAAATCAAAGGTATTGGCAACCGTAATAGATGTTTTGGTTATTTTATATTATCCTTTAATCTTAGCCACAAATTAAATTCTTGAGCCTGAGTTTTTTTCAAAAATTTCTAAAGTCATTACATTAATAAAATTACATTTCTTAAATTCTCACAATTACAATTCAATGAAGGACAAAATGATAAGATAAACAAAAATAGAAATAAAATTGGTCATGTCGGCTAGGGGTTTCTTCTTTGTATCGGGTCAGATTTCTCTCACTATCTCTCTCTCTCTCTCTCTCTCTCTCTCTCTCTCTACTTCTCTCGCCACGGAGCCATTTTTTGTGTACACACATCTCTATTCCTCCGAATACCTTTTCATCCAACACACTGCTGACCCCTCATATTCGTGGGACACCAGAGATAGAAAAAAACACGTCTTACTAAAAAACGCATCGCTGTACCCAACTCAATTCACTACTAATTCTACTTTCCCACCGTTGCCTGGGCACGTAGTTCTCTCAGCCAATGAGAGGCCTTGTTACAAATAAACCTAAAGTGACACTTTTCAATCAAACTATATGAACGAACAGTGATTTTCCAGTGTTTTACATTTATCTTAAACTACTGTACATTTCTTGCAAAAAATGATAGGCTATGCCTATGTACTATGTAATATTCATTTAATTTTCTCAAATATTAAAATTCAGTCTCGATGCTTTTTTATCAAACCTCGTAAATCGCCAACGGAATCAATTACAAAACATAATTCCATAAGAGCAGGAAACTGATAAAATGCATCATGTACTGATGAAATAAAAGATAAAAAATACAGCAAGCAAAATATGATAAAAGATTTTTTTTTATTCATTTAGATTTTTCGGACTGTTGTTCTCACCTTTATCACGAAATATAAAATCACACCATATCGGCTGTTGTACTTTCTGGCCTTCTTCAGGTGTAACTTGTCCGTCTGAGCATAGCAATAATTTAACTTGGGGAATAATTTTGAATAATTTGACAATTGAGCAAACAAGGTGTTGAGGAACCTACGAAGATCTCATTTAAATAATGACATCATCGTTTTGCATTTCACTCAACGGCATGAAACGTTGTGTGTTTTTTTTATATCACGATAAAGATGAGGACAACAATCCGAAAAATCAAAATAATACATACCAAATCTTATCTAAAAAAAAATCATACAAAGAATGATTAATGTTAGTTAAGAACACTTAAAAACATTAACTTAAGTTAAAATTATTTGTATTACATAGGAATAGTTGGTAGCATATTGTTTGTTGGCTGTCAACTCGTACATGAGTAAGACCATTTCCTGTTCTTTTTTTCCATATGCCAGTAGCATTTGACACTGTATCCTTGTATTTTCTCAGATAAATCACCAGCCCAGCCCTGGAGATACATACTCTTCCACATATACTACATGTTGTAACTTCTCCACTTTGAATGTTGCTGGACTGAAAATCACCCTTTCTGAAAGCCCGCTTCAATTGTAGGTGTTTAATTCGGTTGGACTCAAAGTTTGCACATACCGGTAGTTGGTGGCTCTCCAGACTGGTCTATTACAAGCTATCTTCTCCCAGTCCTCCACAGCAATAGCAGCATTCGTCTGAGTGTCCTTGAGGCAGTCCTTGAAACTCAATTTGGGTTTGCACTGACGACGTTTGCCAGTTGAGATTTCCTCGTAAAATAATTGTTTTGGGATTCGGCAATCATTCATGCGAACTAGATGACCAGACTAGCCAAGACGAAATCTAAGGATCAAACTCTCAAGGCAGGTGACATCTTTCAAGTATTGTGGTGTCTGTTGTAGATAGCAACCATTCTATCCTTAAAATCCTGTGAAGGCAATTCTGATGGAATCTCTCAGGTGTCCTGAGATATCGTCTGTAAACAACCCTGGTCTCACAGGCGCACAAAAGGGCAGGGAGAACACAGACTCGGTATACACCCAGCATATAATAGTATTATATAGAAACAGTATGATACAGAATAATAAGTGCCACCGCAATACATAGGCTCAAGACCGGAAATTTGATGGGGAGGGACAGGGGTATAAAAGTGGCCAGGAAGATTTCTTTGTTTTCCTTTAGATAGTTCCATTCACCAATAAATGCAAGAATGCCGAGGAGGACAACGACTGAAACGTTGTGTTTTTATACATATTAGAAACCCCTTCGCATGAGTAGGATATGACACAAGGTCAATTTCTTAAGCGGATTTTTAAAGTTTGAATTCAGATTTTTTTTCTCCCAGACTGGTTGCCTAATCAAGGTCAAAGAGTCCAGTCTGCCTTACTATTTACCCATAGCTAGAAGGAGAATAGTTGGATTAATACCTTTTTCAAAGGTATAAGCTCAATGTGAAATACAACCAGCTTTGTTCAGGATTCGGACCCGAGCCACCGTGTCTGTTGTGTTTATATATATCACGATAAAGATCAGGTCAAAAGTCCGAAAAATCAAAATAATCTTCTTATTTTAATGGAGATTGTATGTTTTTCTGTCTGTAACCGAAACTATATCACTACTCGAGTCCCAATTCCCTTTGTTATTTAGTCACATTCTCCATGAATTGTTTTTATCTAAACCTCAATTATTAGTAAAATTGTTTTACATTATTAATACTAATTGTCTTATCTACATACTAATAACATGCAAGTTCGTTTATATATATAATAGCGGTTTACAGTGTGAACAAGAAGGCTAATTTACATATTGATATTAAAAATGTGATTTTAATAAATATGTGCTTAGTATTATTGATTTCTAATTGTTTGGTTTTGACTTAATGAATATGAGCTAAAATCTCGGAGATAAATCTCAAGAGAAATCCATTAACAAGAAATAACTGTAGTTTTATTATTTACTTCCTATTTTAACTAAATATTTGAATTAGGAAAATTTAGCAATGAAAGACGGAAGTGATGGAAGAGTAAGTTTCAGTTGTTCTATTCTTCGATTATACCCCCCCTCATTTTCAAATCTTTTCATCTGCATTCTTATTTAGTTTCATTAGCTTTTCTAATTTAATATAATATTTTATTAGATAAAAAGTTAAATACTTGCACCCGGAGGGTACCTATAATTGCTAGTACATATAAAGCCTCATCCAAAAAAATCAGAAAAATTAATTTTTGTTTGAAACATACATTAAATTACTACAGCACTGATTTCCATCGAATCATTTATAGTGAAGTTTAAAAATAATTCTATTCTTTTTTTGGTCTATTTTGATTCTGTTTTGTTTCCCCTGTCACTGTTTCATAATCATTGTGACCACAATGTCATTTACCTTAGCAAAGACCTTGAAAATAAAAGACAATAGTTTTGCCTATCGTTCGTGTTCGAACAAGAAATTAAGCTACAAGATATAATTAATGATATGAATCGGGAAATGCTGCAATATTTTGATTATGTTTTGTTGTTGTTGAAAACATTTTGAAGAACGAATAAATATGGCGGCTTCTTTTTTAGAGTAAGCGTTCCTATTTGTAAAAACAGTTGCTATGGTGATGGAAATTCAACTGCTACATTTCGAACAAAATCTTTTGACATGATGGCTTCAACAATAAATACATTTTACTATTCAGTATTATATTCATGTCGGTTGCACTAAAACATAGATAGAATTCAAACAACAACAAAAAACAAACAAAGCAGCAAACAAAAAAACTTACAAAAGAACAAAAAGCAAGACATTTTTCAGACAATTTGCCATCATCATGAGATATCGTTGTATCAGATTTGGCTTTCTTTAGATACATATCTGAATATCAAAATCTAGTGTTAGGAGCATTAGAGAACTGGTGAGATTGGAATTTTACATCGTATTTAACCCTTGCTGGTATTTACGAGTCTCGAGTTGATTTGTAGCTGTAAAAATAATTTCTTCTGTGTCTGCATGGTGTTAAATATACACTTTGTTTATTTCCGGATTTACATTTTTTTTACAAACTAGTGAGTGTGGCATTTTTTTATCTTTCAGAATTCCCATTGTTTTTTATGTCTATTTTTTTAATAACTCTATTGTGTTTTCCTTTGAATACATAGGCAGGGTCACCCGCAAAAACAGAAGGCATAGGAGGAAGAATCATAACACAATGTCATCAAACCCTAACCAGATCTTCAACTGCAACCGCTGCAACCTTACCTGACTGTGCCGCATTTGCGTAATCAGCCATGAACACGTCTGTAGTCAACGTGGACCCCCAGCCTTAATTTTCGCTTTCGAGGTCCTGATTACGGTTTCAAATTTTCTAAAAGAGACTTCAATGAATTTTATTCTTGGCTTTTCTGCATTCAGAACTGTGTCAATGGCTTCCTTTTTATATTTTCTGTTTTAGCTTTCCCTCTTTCAATAACCTAACTGGTCCTACTTCCATATGATATTTTCAAGGTATTTTATTTTAAATACATCTATTTTTGTTTCGATACACTTTGGCTTTTATACGAGGAAGACACAAAAATTATCCGCACACTTGTTTTATGTAAGCCGAGCTAAACGTGGATGATTTAATTGGAAGAACCGTGACTAATCTGCAGAGAACAAGCTATCTCATCGATAATAACTCGCCGATTCGGCATTGCAATCTCTCGAGCTTGCTGAATCTTGGGGAGGTTGACGGACATCCTGCTCTCTCTTCATGTGTCATTTTTATCTGACCACTTTTAAAATTCTCTACCCACTCATACACTCTTCTACGTGGTAGTACACTGTCCCCGTATTGTGCCAAAAGCCCACGATAAATTTCTGCCCTTGACACTTCTTCCTATCAGAAAAATCGGGTCACTGCTTTATATTATCCTTGGTGCCTACTGCTAGTGGAGCAACGCTGTTTGTAAAGACAGCAAGCAAAATGGCGTGATCAGGTTCAAACTTCGATTCCGTAACCACAACAGTGCCAACTATAAGCACGCTGTGTGACAATGATAAGGACTCCCTATCACACAAACCATCCGGGTGAAGCGAACAAGTCATGCCGGACACTGCTGGAGAAGCAAGGATCAACTCATAATTGACGACACCTACACATGGACACACCAATGTAGGTCAACCGGCAAAAACCTACATTAATCAACACTGTATATATTTTAGATGCTCCGCAAAGGATCTACCAGGGACAATGACCGACAGGGACGCTTGGCGAGGGAGAGTCATAGGAATCCGGGCACACAGAACGACATGATGATGATAATGATGACGATGGCGAATATCATTATTTATGTCACAGCTTTATGACCATTAAGATCATAATCAAATTGATCACAACAATCGTTAAACTATGTAGCGTCTCTAGTCCAATCATAAACACTGAAATAAAACTTAAACGCCTTTACCGATTGTAATCACGATGAATATCGATATATAGTAATCAAATTGATTAATAGATGAAAAGATTAAAAAATGAAAATGCTTAAGAATACATAAAACAATGTAACAAATATGTACATAATATTAATATGATAAATACAAACACATGATGAATCTATGCGGGGGCGCGTGGTGGAAATAGTCTCGACTAGACGAGTTCAAATCCTGTATGATGCTGGTTGCATTTACATAGTGCTAATACCCTTGGCAAAGCTCTGAATGCAAATATCATCCTCCCAGACGATGGTAAATAGTAGGGCAGTTGGGTTCTTTAACCTTGGTTAGGCAACCAGTCAAGTAGAAGAAAAATTCTGAATTCAAACCTCTTAAATCCCGCTTAAGAAATTGACCTTGTGCCACATCTTGCTTTATACAATATAAAGTTATATACAATTTCATATAAGTTTATAAACTATTTATAAGCATATATATGTATTCACCAACCCCCACGGACGAGTAAGATGTGACACAAGGTCAATTTCTTAAACGGAATTTAACAGGATTGAAGTCAGAGTTTCATTTCTCCTATACTTGTTTCCTAAACAAAGATAAAGATTCCAGTTTGCCCTACTATTTATTGGTAGCTGGAGGAAGTATAGTTGGATGCATATATTTCCCAAGGGTATTAGCACGGTGTAAAATGTCCAGTATTGGAACTCAGGTCACTGATTCCATTTTCTATAAATGCTATTTATATACAAATTTTTGAATGAAAAAAATAATTAATTAAATTCTATTCATAGGCAAGTAGCAAAAGTAACTGGCCCATGACCGGACTAAAAGGATTTTAGGAACACGAGAGTGAGAGAGAAAGGGGGAAGATACGAGGGAAATATATTAATTTTAACGATAAAAGAAGCTAAGAATTTGCATATTATATCATTTGTCTATTTTCAGAATTGTTTTTTGTTTTATTTTTATTTTTTTACATTTAAATTATGATTTTAAAAGATGCATCCCTAAAATCGTGAGTGGTGTGAAACATAATTTTATTTTTGTACTTACTTATGAAGAACTTTGCAGTGTTATAAAAATCGATTGATTTTTAAGTATTTTAATTATATCATTTAAGCAGTATATATTCAATACTTTGTACTTTTTATTATTATAAACATATTAATGAGTATGTGCGATGTTAATGCTTACAGGCATTTTCTGTGTTATAAGTCGAAGCGTGCATATAAAAAAAGATGCGACTCCTTTATATTTATAGATATGAATCTATATACAGTTTATATAAATTAATATTCAAATTATATACAAATCTTTATATGGAAAAAAGTTGAATAAGTCAGAGGAACAGATTATACGTATTTATTCTGAGGTCGTCCCTATATATCTGATGGAATTACATGTTTTTGTTTTATTATTATGATTATGAACATTTCTTTATAAAGAAATATTGACAAATATTACGGTCAAGTCACGATGGTCAAAATTAAGCAGCGAAGAATCTGTTCAATGCTTAATTTTTTTCCTACTTTAAACCACTCACTGCGGCTCTCTCACTACTGCAATCCAACCGTAAAAAACTGATGGTTAATTGATTATGATTAAACAGAAGGACCCATATTACAATAATGATATGAATTTATTTGAATAGAATCAGTTCTGAGGTGAAAAGATAGTGATCTTTGAAATATTCCATCTTATAGGTAAAAAGTACCAACAAATTTTTGTACAGTCGTGGAGGGGATTTGGTAGGCAAAGAGTCAATTGGTTAACTACTTAAGCAACAGCAGTTACTGTAAGCAAACTGAGTCTTTTGTTTATGAAAATGATTTGATTCGGCATTGAATATGATATACCATAAAATAAAACAACCTACTAACTATTGACAAATACAGTCGTTTCTATTTAGATATTTTTTTACTGACGGATACAGTTGAATAATGCCTCAAGTACATCTTTGCCTTTGTTTATATCGCCTGTTATATGGCTTGTATATTATTTTACTAGTTTTTCCATGCTCCAATGATTATATACACAGTTTTTACGTTCATATGCAACAGTTTTTTATATCTCCATTTTATGTCTTGATATCATTCAGTCTCTTCACAAGGTTTATCGCCCTGTCATCTGGGGCAGTAGAATATGCCGACTGCACCTCTCTAAAGGGCTAAAATACACCCAATGGGACCCCTGTTCACCGTGGGTGGCAACCCCTGGTGCTTGGGGACGGAATCCTGGTGGCTGAACAGTCCATTACATGCAACACTCTACTTTGGCCCTTATTTGGGCTAGACGGGCGGTTGGAAAGGCCCGCTCCAATTAATACGCTGGTCACGTCTAGCACCTATATGATTGCCACAACCCTATTGCCCTTATGGCAAACCACAACCATTCTTATGCTAAAAGGTGGTTGCTGAGGGTCTTAGTTTTCTGGATATAATGTTAATCTGCATCTAGTAGCTAAGTTCCAATTCTAGAGCTCTGGGGAAGTGTGGAGTACTTCTTTATCGCCATTACTCCCAGGTCCACTTTGACCCGGAGTGGTAGTACATCTTAGAGTTCCATCTATGGGTTCAATAGATAAAAAAACAGTGTCTAAAATTGAGTTAAATATAATTGAATACCCGACAAGAATAAATAAGGCAAAACGTCTTCGGCATAAAATAATCCAACAAGGGTTGAGATGCCGTAAAAATTCAACCAACCAAACAATTACAAACTTTAATAGTCAATCGCTATTCTTATAGTCATTTTCCTCCTTTGAGATATTCATACATTCGGTCTTTGACATGAAGTTCTTTTTTTTTTCTTTGCTCGACTTGTTATAATTAATTAAATGTCTATTTTGATGTCTGCAGTCATTGTATACCTCAGTGTCAGGGACAATGTTTCTGTAATTACTAATGGGACGTCGGAGTATTTTTTAGACATCAGTTTTTAAAATTCCAAAAAGTAAAAAAAAATAGCAATATTTCTATAGTTCTATTTACAATATAAGTGTAATGCTAAACTAGACCCTTCCTTTGTGTTCGCCAGTTTAATTAAATCTAATTTGTTATGTTTTTCTTTAACAGCAAAAAGAAAATATCTACCTGACAATTTACGATCTGACAACCAACATTATAATATTTTTCCATATTTTCTCATTCAACAGGATAAAATAGCGGATTACGACATTGTAGTAAGCAAGTTCGAACTCCAGCCGCGCTATTATGTTTCCTTTCGGATTGATACCCTTAAAAAAGGTATGCTGTTGGTTGGTTGGATTTTACGGCATGTCAACATTTGGGTTATTTTAAGCCGAAGACGTTTTGTATTATATTCATTCTTGTAGGGTATTCGATACATCTTTTAAATACATCTTTTAAGTCATGTTTTGATTTATTGAACCCTTATATGGGACCCTAACACGTACTACCACTCCGGGTCGGAGTGAAACTGGGAGTAATGGCGATTAAGGGATACTCCACTTTCCCAAGAGCTCTAGAATTGGAACTTCACCACTAGATGCAGTCATGCCAGGGCCACTAAGACCCTTAACCACCGCCTTCTAGCACATAAATAGTAAAAAAGGTTAGATGTTTTTCATAAGGGCTATAGGGTCAGGACAATCATATAAGCGCTAGCCTTAATATGGTCAGCCGACTGATTGGAAGGGGTCTCCGACCAACTGTCTAGCTCATGTTGGGTCAAAGTGGAGTGTTGCATGTCATGGACTGCTCAGCCACCAGGATTCCGTCTTTAAACATCACAAGTCGCCACCCACGGCCAACAAGTGGCCTATAGGGTGGATTTTACCCCTCTGCAGAGGTGCAGTCGGTGTATTCTACTGACCCAGCCGATAGGTCAGGAAAGGTATACGCTACCCATCCCTCCTGCTATGGGTTTAATATTACCACTATTGTTCTTCTACAAGGATGGCTTTGGCATTGAATAACACATGAAAGTTAATATGACATTAAAAAACCCTCAAAAAACCCCATTCAACTGGAAAATCAATACATAAAAAGCCGTGTTCTGTTTACATTTATAAATATTTAACATTTCTACGATTAATGGCTATCAAGGTGACATAAATATTGCCCTCTCCACGACAATTATAAGCTCTTAAGTTTTCACAAAAACATAGTTCACAGCATTAAAAACAGGAAGGAATACATTTATGATCAGTTTATTAATGCTAAAATAACATCCGTCGGGTAGCTGGTTGGTTGGTTGGTTGGTTGGTTGGTTGGGAGGGTGGATTTTACGGCATGTCGACTCTTGGATTATATTATGCCGAATACATTTTTGTTTTATTCATTCATGTTAAGTATTCAAATTTTAAAAACTTATTTTACTTTCTTAAACACATTCACATTTGGGTTTTCAGCTAGTTACAATGTCAGCATATCTTTTTTCAAACATTTAATAAATGTCTATTTATTTCAATATTATTTTATGTTTTATATATTGGAGAGTTCTGAGTATGTTTGTATTTGACTTATTTTTCTCACATTCCAGCTTTCAATTGTTCTCGTGACAGTTGTTCTAAGATAAGAAAAAGAAATTAAGAATGTTCTAAGACTTTTTTTATTTTATTAAACTTGATAGAATCGGGATTTGCATTATTTTGACCGTGCTTTGATTTCTTTGTTGTTTTTTTCTCTTTTGTAAGATAGATCTCACTTTCATAATCTGCGTTATCTATGGGAAAGTGTTGCGGTTGACTACCCAATATTTACATATCCCTTAGCATATCTATATATAATGGAGATTCGCTGTCTGTCTGTCTTTAACCGAAACTACATCACTGTTTACGTCACAATACCATGAGGAATTGCGTAAGTTTATCAATAAGTAATTAATTTATAATCAAAATCATTAATACATAGAATAAAGAACAGCCCTGTATTATATATACTCAGAAATTAAGTAGTCATGATTAAACGGTCCACATTATTTGTTAAAACAATTTCTAATAAATGCATGGCCGTTATTATTGATATATATATAGTTTGTTTTATATTAATAGAGATTTAAAATTATTTAACGTTTTCACGAGAAAATTATTTACAAATAAGAAATAGTAGCATGAAGTTCTCTACATTAAATTCTGAAGATGTTTGTGTATCCAACTGAATTCGGTTTACGTTTGCGCATGCCTGCTTTGCATTACGAAACGAAAAGCCTTAAATATTTGAATTTATTTGAATTCAACTTGGTTTTATTAGAAAGAAAACATATTTATACTTAAAAGAGTCTAGTCTGTCCAACGATTCAGCAATAGATGAAGAGAGAATTGTTGGATGAATACATTTCCCGATGGTATTAAAGCTATGTGAAATGCAAACAAACTAGTCCTAGATTTGAAATTGAGTCGCCGCGTTTATTTTCTACGTTGATAAGCATTATACACGAATGCTTCCAGATATAACAGCAAGTACTGTAAGCAAGTCTAGGACATACGTTCCAGACTAAACAATGCATTATAAATAACAGGTTAAGACAGTGGTGAACTTGTTTATTACTTTGATGAGTAAATAATTTATACCAACAAGTACTGTAAGCAACCTCAGGCTTGCGTGACAGACTAAGTAAAAATTGATAGATAACCTAGTTAAGACAGTGATGAGCCTGGTCATGAGTTAGATGGTTGATCACTGTACTGTACTGTAAATTGATACTACTTAGATGGGTGACCACTTAATCATAGCAGGTACTGTAACAAATACAAGCCCTGCGTGCTAGACAAGACAAAGCTAAGAATATAATAAGTTAAGGTAGTGATAAGCCTGGTCTCGACTTATATAGGTGACCATTTAGTAACATTAGGTACTATAAGCAACCTGCGTGTCAGACTAAATAAAGGTTAGTAAATAACAACAGTTATCTAAAGCGTAAAAATAAAGTTTCGTCATTCCCTAGAGAGAGAGGCTTAGGAAATTTTCAAACATCAATCTTAATTTCCATCACTGAATAATAAGAAATATTATTAGATGAGTGAATTTAATTTCATTATTGTTCATAATTTCATTAAGATATAATTTTAGTTATATTTTTTTCGGATACCTAAAGTCTTTTTGTGCTGTTAGCCAAATCTGTAAAAATCTGATGAAATAAAAATATGATTTCTTTTGGTTTGGTCTGTTGAATTTTACGGCGTATCAACCCTTGTAGGGCTATTTTATGACGAAGGAGTTTTGTTCTATTCATACATGATCGATATTCATTTTTTAACTCAATTTTTTACACATTTTTTTCAACTCACTTTTTTCTATTTAACTCATAGATGGAACCCTAACAGATACTAACATTCCGGGTCAGAGTGAACCTTGGAGGAATAGCGATGAAGAGTTACTCAACACTCCTCAGAGCTCAAAAAATGGAACTTACCAAGGACACAAAGACCCTCAGCCACAGCCTTCTAGCACATATATGATAAAAAGAGTTGGGGGGTTCCATACGGGCAATTAGGTTATGACAATTATATAGATGCTAGGGCTTGACTTGACCAGCCGATTGATCTGAAGGGGCCTCTCCAACCGCCCTTCTATCCTAAATAAGGACCAGAGTGGAGTTTTGCATATCAATGACTGCTCAGCCACTAGAATTCCATCCTAAAGCATCACGGGTCACCACCCACGGCCAACAAGTGTCCTCATTGGGTGACTTTACAACTCTACAGAGGTGCAGTCGATGTATTCTTCTGTCCCGGCTGAGATGGTGGTGATTTGTGTTTAAAATGTCTACAGAGGAATGATCACTAACATATCAACCGAAACAGTCCCTTTTTTCAATTGTAGATATAAAGACAAAAATATATCGCCGCAATAATTATAATATATACACTACCTCGTCCGTGTGGATGAGAATACACTTACTATATTCCCTGTAGAGTATCCTAGCTATGACGCTAAACTACATCTAATGGTGAAGTTCCTGTTCCGAGGATCTTGGGAGTGCCATTACTACCAGGTACACTCTGATAAGGAGTAGTAATAACTGTAAGGATCCTATCTTTGGATCAAATAGATTTGTTTTAAAATATTTGTATTCGGTAGATTTTAAAGATCTCAAGAAACAACGCCTAAAATACTGTAAATACCAACGTAAAATGAACACGATTCCGTAACCTCTTGGAATAAAATAACCTCAAATGTGTTGCCATGCCGTTAAAATGAATGAATCAACCCATCGCTAGAAAGAAGAATAAAAGGTAATTTAATTGAAACTTTTGAAATAATGAATGAAATTCCTAATTATGGTAGACATTTTTCTAATATTTCCCCTCGAAGTGAAAATTTATTGTCAAGTAACAAAGTCTATTAACCAATTAGGTTTTTGCGAATAGAGTAATATATTTTTGGCATACATTACCTATTCAGATCAAGAACAGAAATATCGTAGAAAGTTTTAAGATTGAATTTGATGAATTCAGAGATAATAGTAAGAAAAAGAAATTAAGATGGAATTTTTGGAAACTATTATATGGAATATCTAACAGAATTTGATATGTATATTAACATTGTATTAATATTGTATATATTCTGTGCAAATATTATTTTTTCGTTTAGATGAGAAGATGGTAAATTGGGAGTTTCCCAAGGAGGGATAACAAACAAATAAACAAATAAATATATCCATTATAAACACGGAGAAGTTTCTCAACAGTTTTGTTGTCAAAAAGTGACAGCCACACATTGGTGACTAGACTATACTCCTCTGACCTATGTCCCTCGCAAACAAACCATCTCTAATTTATCAGTAAAAGTAAAGTAAAGTCGTCGGGGCGGCCTAAAGTCGGTATCAGCCAGTCAGCGAGGGAGTCTATCCCCTTTTCAATAGCGCTACACCAAGGAAATTGTTTTGGCGTCTGAGGTGGAGCACCACACCTACCATCAGCTCCTTACTTTACCGCACAGATCCCTGTGCTACTCATACGCTGAGTTGGCGAGGACCGGTATCGAACTAGGAACCTTGTGGTTTCTAGCCGAACGCTCTACCGACTGAGCTATCTCCGATTTTTTTTTAGATTAGGCTTGATAATTTGGATTATTTAGATTAATAGGACTATTGTCCTCATCTTTATTGTTATCTATACAACGTTTCGGCCGATGTGTCCTCCGCCCTACTTCAGGTGTTTCTTATCGGACTCGGGAACCTTCACAAAATCGAGAACCTTCTCTTTGAACTCTAGAATCTTCTTGTCGAACTTGGGAGCTTCATGTCGCAAACTTGTCAATTATTTAAAACTCGCTCTTGGGAGACTCACGTGTGTCCTTCTCTCACCAAATATAAACTGTCATACCAGAATTTTCTACCACCCTTAAGGATAAAGTTCTCTCATGTTTCTCAAATCTAACTTTAAGGATTTGGCTGGTTTTCAGCCTATAAACATTTCCACATATATAAAATTTGTTCTATATATAAGAATATTTTATTAAGTTTGTGCAGTGTTGAAAAGAGCACATTAATCCTTTTTTGCCACGTAAGAGATGGTTAGAATACAAATTTAAATATAAGTCCGTATGTTGTTGATTTTAGTTCACACTAGTGATATATTTTACTTCCAAACGGGTAAGTAAAATGATTACAAAACAAAAACACAATAAAGGACACCAATTGTCGAAAACAAAATTTGTAATAATAACGACTATTTTAAAATTTACAGCATAAATACCCGCTAAATTTTCGACGATAATACTCGTATTTATTCGTCTCGTCTAAGAGTTTTACTTGAGATACAATTGTATTATATTTATTTCCACTTCAAATTATTCTTCGTTCATTTATTTGTTTTTGATTATTTCATAATGCGAGATTGTCCGCTGTAAACTCATTTATATCAATAAAATTTTCATTGTTTACATATATATACTTACCCAACATATGTATTTACCCAACCCCTTCACAGGAACAGGATGCTGCACAAGGTCAACTTTAAAGCGGAGTTTAAAATGTTTGAATTCAGAGTTTGTCTTACTATTTACCCATAGCTAGAGGGAATATATTTGGATTCATACCTTTCCCAAGGGTATTAGCGCTATGTGAAGTGGAAAACAAAGTCGTCCAGGATTTCAACTGGGGTCACCCTGTCCATTTCCAATAACAATGACCATTACACTACCATTATATATGTAACTCTAACCCATAAAAATCCTGGAAGAAAGAGACGATATAAAGAACAGTTTGCATTTCACATAGTGCTAATACCCTTGGGAAAGATATACATGCAAGTATTTTCCCTCCAGTTATGGTTAAACGTAGGACAGACCGGGCACTTTAACCTCGGCTAGACGACTAGGTTTGAATTCAAACCTGTTAAACTCTGCTTAAGAAATCGACATTATGTCACATCCTACTCATGAGAAGAGGGGTGGTAAATAATTGCCCAGTCTGATCCATTATATATCCATAATTGGAGGGAGAATAGTTGTATGTATACCTTTTACAAGGGCATTTATCATTATGGGAAATACAAACTGCCTCGTCCAAGAATTGAACTCATCTCGCCATGTTCATTTCCTACAACGGTAACCCGTACACCAAGTGCCTCCTCGTTTAACTTCTTTTCAGATATCAACTTGTTTTTATTAATTTTGGTGTTTTTTTATTTGTCAGATATCTATTTCTTTTCCATATAGACCCACTGCATTTAAGAATGATATTATAGCATCTACTTTAGATGGTTTGGTTTGTTTTCTTAGTATACTGAAATATCAACCTCTGTGGGTTATTTAATGCCAAGGCCATCATTTTAGAAGAATAGTAGTGGTACTATTTAATCCATAGCGAGGAACAATAATGACAGACACGATATAAGATACATGCCGTTAAAATCAATCAACCACTCAGTCTATTTATCAGCCAACGAATATTATCGACCGAATATGTCACTAGAGACTCGATGTTTCATACCATCTAGTTAAAATCAATCATAGAAACAGGTCTCCGATTTTGAATCTGATGGTTTGTATTCCCGTCCTTTTTTGGTACCCTAAGAATAATGGCTTGATTAGTTTTGTTATTTATTTGTTTGTTTTTTCAATGGGTTATTTAATGTCAAATCCATCCATGTAAAAGAATAGTATTGGTACTATTTAACTCATTGCTAGGAACAATAATGGCAGACATCCGATATAAGATGCTCAAGAGAAACATATATTATAATAAAAACACCCAAAACATGTCTGTTTAAACATACTATTGACTGGCTTTAAAAGAAGAGTCTAAATCATGTAAAAAAAATTCTAGTAAGTTAAAGAAACAACTAATTTTCCAGATTGTAGAGTGCTTAATGGAAAGCTGAAAACCTTTATGTTGCCGCTTTATAATAACATTTATTTCTCTGTTTATTTCATCACTACCATTTCACCTTAATTGTGAAAGTGCCAATATAAATACCACTGTTACAGTTTTAACAACGAAAGTCTTAAACTATTGACTATTCAGGACATTAGTAGAAGATTTTATAACACAAGTTGGGTTAAATCGAACTTAACGGACCTAAACTCCACCATCGTATGTCACCCCGCCGAAAGAAAAATACAAAAAATCAGTGAATTAACCAAATTTAATGAAATTTTCAGTGTTGATATATTAATAAATAAAATATATAATGCACCAGTTATTTTATTTAAAAACTTTTACATTTTATCAGGTCAGTTAACTTTTAACTACGTATCTTCGAGAATCTGTGTTACGCCTCAAAGATACGTGGTTCAAAGTTAACTGACCTGAAAAAATGTAAAAGTTTTTAAATGAAATAATTGGTACATTATATCTTTCATTCCTTAATATATCAACACTGAAAATTTCATTAAATTCGGTTAATTCCCTGATTTTTTTTCTTTCGGCGGTGGTGACGTACGTATGGTGGAATTTAGGTCCGTTAAGTTCGATTTAACTCCAAGTTGTGTGAATTATCGCTTTTAATGTTACATCGACAAATAAAATAGTAAAATTGGGTTAAAAATCTGGTTGCAACTTTTTTTTTTTTTTTTTTTTTTTTTTTTTTTTTTGGCTGTCAGTTTTGTTTCCGTTGGAAAGTGAACTTAAGTCCATTTTCCATTCTTTCATTAATTATCTTGACCACACTCTTCTTATGATACCGCCACAAGGATGAACAAGGAAGAAAACAGGTTAGTCAGTACACGAGTAATCCCCCCAATCTCCAAATTTCCTAAGAGTAAAGAGGCAAAAGTATTTTTAAAACCACAATTAATCCTTAAGTGGCAACCCATCCATCACTTCAACAGCAATCAGCGAATCAACAATGAATTTTCTTTGTAGGCTAATTTTCCCAAATTAACAACATTACTTCAGAAAAGGATTTCCACTATACGAGGTATGATCAAAAAGAATCGAGACTGTAACTTTTAAAAACTTTATTCGTTTTCGTAGCCTAATTTTTTAAGGATATGGTTGGAAAATTTAAAGATCTAACAAAAAAAATACCAAAGTAAATAAAAACAAGTTAATATCTGAAAATTAATGAATGAAACGAACTGTACAGAAATATACACCACAAGTATTTGAAGATGTTAGGAATTTGAAACAGAAACCAAAATGACTTAATTCGGCATTACACAAAAAAGGGTTGATAAAGCAAAATAAACCAAACCATTATTTTTAAGGTACCAAAATGAACAGGAATACAAACATTGAGATTCAAATTCTGAGGCCACATTCTATAATTTATTGATTTATTGATTTTAACATGTCAACCCGTCAAGGGTTATTTTATGCCTAGAGATTAGGGAATCGCGTTCAGTATACACTTTATATTTACGTGTATTGTGTAGTTGTTTCTGAAGATGCTTTTTTGCACACAGTCCTATCGAATACAAATAAATTTTAAACAGATCTATATGAGCTATAGATGGTACCCCCAAAGGTAATATTATTTCGGGTAAGAGTGGACCTGGGAGTAATGACAGGGAATGGGGTACTACCCACTTTCCAGATCTCAAGAACTATAGTCTCGATATCAGATGAAGTTTAGTGTCATACCCCAAGATCCTTTTTTGAGGTGGGGTATTCCTCGCCTCTTTGCAGGGGATACAGACGGCATAATCTAAGCCCCGCCTCTTAGACTCCTCTTTCTATTACACCTTTCCATCTAGAGAAATAAATAAAGTCGCCGGGGTGGCCTAATGTCGGTATCAGCCAGATAGTGAAGGAGTCAATACTCTTTTCACAAGCGGTAGATTGTTTTTGGTGTATAAGGCGGAGCACCACATCAACAACCAGCTCCTCACTTTACCACACAGATCCCTGTGCTACTCATACGCTGAGTTGGCGAGGACCTTCTGGTTCCTAGTCGGACGCTTTAACGACTGAGCTAAACCGGCCCTATAGCCTAAATTAAGGCTTACATACCTTCTTCAATAATTTCCTTTACTTTTTCTCAAGTATTTTCTATTCCCTTTAATATAATCATAATTCTTGCACCACAGAAAAAAATTCTTACTGTGCGTGAGACAGCGCAAGATTCTCTTTTTGTAGTCATTAATTTTATCCGCATGGTATAATTACATTCAAGATGTTTAATTCATATCATAGGGTAGTCGCCATTGCATAATGGCTGACGTGATGAACTGCGACATCTCTGTTCTAATTTCAGTTGCACTGTTAAAGTCACTTTCAGACAAATACTCTTAGGAAATGTATGAATCTCCTTACCCTCCCCTGATTTGGATTAAATCGTAACACTACTGTTCTTGTAAGAGGTTGGTTTTAGCATTCAATAACCCACCAAGATTTATATGCCAGTAAAATAAAGAAATAAATGGTTCTATGTGGATTTCCTAGATTTTACAAATACAAAAGAGAACATTTGAAATGTAATCAATATTTAACTCAACGAACAATGATCCGACTGTATCTCTGCAGAGGGGAACGATCCTGCCCTCAAGGTGTGTTATTGGTATGAGACTAAAAAGCATAATTGAATATGTAGGTGAAGCTTCAGTTCTAAAGACCTAAAGAGTGTGGAGTACCTCTTTACAGCCATTACTCCCTGGTCTACTCTGAGTGGTAGTACTCGTTACAGTCCCATCCATAGGTCAAATAGAACTGTTTAGAAATTATTCGTATCGTATAAAAGTGTGTGCAAAAACAAACAAAAAAAGACAAAAAACGACTCCCTAAACTCTATTCATGAAATAATCCTAGACTGGTTGACATGCCGTTAAAATCAATCAATCAATCAATCAATCAACGAATATTATCGACTGAATATGTCACTAGGGTCTCGATGTTTGACATCATCTAATTAAAATGTTGGAATACAGAAATTATTTTAGATGTTCCTATATGTGGGACGTTCTGAAAGTAAGGTCTCCAAATTATTTTCACTGAGACTACAATACATACAATGACAACACGATAATACAGTTACTGCTATTCTATTATCATATATTAATAAACTGCACTCACTTATATGGTTTCAATTATTCCTATTTAATGCTAATAATTTTTACACAGTTATATGATTTCAAGTTTTCCTATCTAATGCTAATAATTTGCGCTCACTTATATGTTGTCAAGTATTCCTATTTAATACAAGTAATTTGCACACACCTATATGGTTCCAAGTATTCCTATCTAGTACAAATATTTCACACTCAGTTAAATGGCCGCAAGTATTTCAAAGCTGAAATTTGACGATGAGTATTGAATATCAGCTTGCTGATCTCTATAAAACTTTAAATAAAAACCGCAATTGAATCAGTATTACAATATTCTTGATATAGATGCACTCAAATGCTTTAAGTACGTAATCATTCAATTCCTCTGTAACAGACAGGATGTGACACAAGGTTAATTTTTCAGCGGAATACAACTGCTTTTCCTTCTCTTAAAATAGTTGCCTTAAAAAAGATAAAGAACACAGTCTGACCTACTATTTACACATATACCATGCCCTTGAGAAAGGTATATATCCAACTGTTCTCCCACGATCAGTGGGTAATAGTAGGATTAACTGGGCTCTTTTAAGCTTAGTTTAGCGAGCAGCTCAAGAGAAGGAAAACTCTGAATTTCAACCTGTTAAACTCCGCGTAAAAATTACCTTGCCAATGACGCCAGCATAACTGCTATAAAAAAAGTGGATCGCATTCTACATTTTTATGAGCGCAACATGTACTCTCTTGTTGATTGCTGGCAAAGATTCATAGTCATTGGGAAAATAGAGTTCTGTAGATGAAAACGTGTGTTACATTACGGTAGAGTAGAAATCAAAAATAAGGGTAATTCAGAATTTACAGGGCTTTGACCTTTCGCTGACCTTGTGGCTGTTCTCTGGTTGGTCAATTCAGTTCATGGCTGCGGGAGGAGGATTTCAAATTTAGCAAGTTATTGTTGGTCTTTGGAGGAGGCAGACGTGTCTCCAAGATGACTATTTCTAACGCGCGTGGTGGTTAACTTGGGTTAAATAAAGAAGTCTGAAAAATATCCAAATAAAACAACAACGAACACAGAGGAGAAGAAGTCCGAAGAAGTCGCAAGGGAGCAGACCAAGAGAACATAAAGAACCAGTCTAGATACCCAGATAGACGATTGCCAACATAACCAGCCAGGGAGAAGCCATATAGTAGAGTGGCCAAGAAGACAGAATAAGATAGATATAACAATGTAAGGGGCTATACAATACTTGCTCAATATAACTTCCGGTTTCTGGTGTGGTTTCCGGGAGAATGAATAGATGAGAATAAATAAATGGAGTGCGCCTCGTATTTTCAAATAAATATTTTGTGTTAAAAACTTTTTCCAGACATTACTAATGGTATTATGTAGGTATCCATATTTGTCTGAGGAACAACGGATAAAAATCTCGTAGAATTAGTCCAAATATATTTATCATTAAGAATACAATCTTTTTCACTTTTTGAAGCTTAATTTCAGTTACATATACAAATATATATTAGTTACTTAACTCTTTGCCTACGAAATTTTCCCCTCGACTGTACCGAATTTTCTTGGTATTTTGTACTTGTATGATGGGATATTTTATATTTCACTATCTATTCATCTCAGAACTCATTCTATTCAAATAGTCCTATTATTATTGGAATCCGAGTTTTTTCTGCTCAATTACAATAAACTAAACATCAGTACTTTCCTTGGGTGTGGTATGACAAACGCTGTGAGCGGCTTAACGTAGGCAAAGATTTAAAGCACAAAGTATAAAGTTATCGATTTTAGATTTGGTGAGTCTATAAGCGCATTCAAAGTGAGAAATACAATTTCAAATAATGCATGAAAACAATTTACATAAAAATAGGATTTAAACAGTAAGGAGAAAACAGATGTTTCTAAACTTTATTTAAATAGAATGAATTTAGGTGTGGAAAAGATCACTGTGAATATAAATTATAATGTACTAGCTTAATTGCCGCCCGATAGGGCAGCTTTTAAGTTAGTTGACTAATAATTTGTATTGCCATGATTCTTGAGATACTTTACTATAGATAAAATGTCTAAATTAGCCAAATTTTACTATAAAAGACAGGTAAATTTTTACGTTTAATTAATAGGAAAAAAAAACCATGATAATAGAAGTGCCAAGTTTTGGGCTTCCAAAATTTTCACTATAGTCCTGATATTGTTGAAATTTACTGAAATCTTGTAAATAGGCATCATATCTTGTCATTTATCTATGGTTTAAATTTCATATAAATCAAAGGGAAACATTTCAGTAGTGGGTATGTGCCCCCCCTGGGGACCACTTTGAACATAATGAAATATACTTATCCAAGTACCCAGGGTAATATGGTTTCTGAATATATATGGTTATGTGGGTTTATCACGAAAACAAACAAGAACTCCAACTTCATATATATATATAAATAAATGGTCGAAAATAAATATACATGTATTTCAAAGTATGTATTTACCCAACCCGTTCGCCACGGGTAGGATGTGTCAAGGTCACATCCAGCGAGGATTGAACTCGCTATTCAATAGTAATGGATCTGCAAGATTAGCTTGCTAACCATAACACAACGATGGTACGCTCGATTATTTACCCAGCCTGTTCGTTACAGGTAGGATGTGAGAAAATGTCGCAAGTATATGGCACCCAGAGAGGATCGAACTCGCTATTCAGTAGTAATAGATCTGCGAGACTATCCTACTAACCATAACACAACGATGGAACACCGTTATATGTAATTCAAAGTGTGCCATTTAAAAAAACAATCTATAGAATATTTTGTGTCTGTGAATAAATAGATGTACATATGTACCAACCCCTCCACACGAGCAGGATGCGACATAATGTCAATTTCTTAAGCGGAATTTAACAGGTTTAAATTCAAAGTTTTACTTCTCCTAGACTGGTTACCTAGCCATGGTTAAAGAGTCTGTCCTATTATAACATGTTAAACTCTGCTTAAGAATTATCCATATTTGGAGGGAAAATATATGGATTTATACCTTTCCCAAGGGTATTAGCACTATGTGAAATGCAAACAGCCTTGTCCAGTATTTGAACTTGGAACAACGAGTCTATTTCCTACGACTATTACACCACGCATCTCCATGACTAAATAAATATTTGTTAACTGTGAAAGTTTTTTTTTTAATTCACTTACATGACATGAATGCAAAAGTTTCTTTTTGAAAAAGAAATTTATTGTTCTACCTAAAATCTAATGAGGATTTTCCCCTTTAAATAGTGCATCTAATACTGAAAAATATTTTTTCTGTCAGTTCTCAAAGGTCATTCTAAGGTAAAGTGTCTACGTCTTGTAGGATATTTTTAATATCGTCCGAAATCGTAGAACTTTTAATGGGGATATCAGTAAATGAATCCATGTGTCAACTGCATAGATTAGGGTTCTTAAGGGACACTAGATATTCTCAATTATCGTCTTTGAAAAAATGACAGAAGGACAATCGGACTAGACGTACGTTCGTTCGTACCGATCTAGTGTTAACTGACCTATCATGACGCATCATTTTCATACAAAAGGTCAAAGCTCTGCAACACATTTCAGTTGTGAGTACAATAAAACGCCTCATTAGCGCTATGCTTTAAAAGTTCATACACAACATGTATAGAATGGACATTCAAATGATAAGGTTTCATAAAGTGACAACAACTATTACAAGGGTGAGTAGAAAAGTAATGCCATTTTGTTTAGGACAGGTATAATTACCAGCACAAGAACATGTATCATACATAAAAATGAAGCTGGTCCTCTGTTGGGGATCACATCCCTACTTCTCCACAGTCACCGTGTCACTCAAGAGCAATGTTCCTCCTTCAAATGAGAGCATGTATCCCTGCCCCGTAAAATTCTGTTGACTGTTCTTTGAGCCACTTCTTCACTAAAGATTTCGTTTCCTCGTCACGGGAATAATGTTTGCATCGAACCCTCTTTCATGGGGCCCCTGGTGTATGATACATGTTCCTGAGTCGATAATTATACCTGTCCTAAACAAAAAGGCTTTACTGTTTGACTCACCCTCGTACATAGGCCCTTCTTCTCACAATTTTATCCTATTGTTGGTTGGTTGATTCTTTTGTTTTACGGCATATCACCCCACCACTTCGAGTCATTTAATACCGGATCAAGTCATTTTGATATCATGTTGCTTACAGTGCCTGATGTGGCTTTAATGGTCACCCATCTAAGTATTGAACAGGCTTATCGCTGCTTTACTTCGGTGATCTAGCGGAATGATTTCAATGTGATTTGACCGTTAGCGTATACTATAGTTGTACTCCTACTTAGCTGGGTCGGGTCTTTTTTTCTGCATGGATCTGAGCATCTGGCCTTCTGTCTGTTTTTCTGATCTTCCATCTTGGGATTTCTTGTGAATTCTCATCCTTGTATCCGTTATAGTAACGAACAATGACTTGATTTTGTTTTTTAAACGTCATTATTTAACTCAAATAAGAAAAACTGTTGGATTGTTTTAGCATATAAGGCGTGCTATAGTCCACCACTTAAAATTATAGACTCACCACGGTCACGTGGTTTAAACCCCAGCTAATCAACAGCCCAAATACGTGGTTGGTTGGCTATTTAATCGCTGATATTGACAGCCGTTCGTTTGCACTTTATTCGACATTAACGAACGGGCCTGCAACACTAAGGAATACCAAGGAACAACCAAAGATTCATACCTAACATTAAGGGACACCAAGGAGCCACCAAAGAGTTCTTCACTAAGGATCGTGCTCTACTTAACACGAGGGATCTCCGCTGGACAGTGCTCTTACTTGAAGCCTAAGGATGGCCACGAAAATCGTAACAAAAACACACGTGAAGAAATGGCCTACGGACATCAGGAATCATTTTCATCTGTACCGTTCAGTCACCTAGCCAAAACAGGCGTTCTATCTTTCTGACCAATCAGAGAGCAACTACAAGGTTAGTAAAAGGTTAAGTCTTGTCAATTACTTATACGGTTTTTTTTTCAATGATTCAGAATCACCGTTGTTTTCTTTCTTATTTCTACACTACCGTACATAATTTATAGGCGACCTATCAGTTGTGTAACACAATCAAGTTTACTTGAAACTGTTACTTTGAAGTCTTTCACGTCATGATCGACAACGGCTATGGCGAATAATTTCATATGAATAAATGTATAATTTACAAATTAAGTAAAAAAATGTTATAACGATGCTTTTGGCAAAAACATCGCTACTTTCACAAAATTACATTAACATAAAAACAAACAATCCATAAAGAACTAATGACGAAACTTTTCCTATTTATAATAAAAGTACCAAATTGGTTTCATTACTCATAGATGGATAGGAAAAACGTGAAAACATTATAAGAAATTGAATGTAGTTATATTTTTAGATCTTTCATAATCTTCTGCAGATTTAAGATGATATTATTATTATTTTTATTATTTTCAATCCTTTCGAGTTTTTCACATCAGCGTTAGCTGATGGTATTTCACTGGAGTCTGAGTGACAACAAGTCTCCTCAGGTCTTGAAACTCTGCAACCAAGAAAAACCTCAAGTTTAAAGTGAATTTTTGGATTGCTATACATTTATATTTCACTTATATAAATACACAGATGTCAAATTTGGTTGTAAATAGTTACTAATGCTATTCGTGTTACTTGTATAATATTTCTAATAAAGACCTTGTTATAATGTATTTTCTTTTTTTTGGGGGGGGGTCAGTATTCATGCTAAACAACATTTTTAATTTTCCAAATTCTTGATTATTGGAGTCTGAGTAACAACAAGTCTCCTCAGATCTCTAAACTCTTTTGAGTATTCTAACCGATCTGAACAACAGTCTGTTGTTTTGATGGTCTCAATTCTTCCTCTAATTTAGAATACTTCCGGGCGTTTTGTGCAAACCCTTGGGGACCGTTCCAACGCACCATCTACAATTAGGATCACTTTCACCCTCTTGTGATCTGCTTGAACTGCAAAGTCTAACAATTGATAAGTTCTCCTTTTTATTTTGGTAATCAATACTAGGTCTGGTCTTCTGGCTGTGATAAAGCGATTATTATTATTATTATTATTATTATTATTATTATTATTATTATGCTATAATTCAAAATGTCCGATCTCTGGGTTAAATAGTACCGCTATTTTTCTTCTACAAAGATGACTTTGGCATTGAATTAACCACGAATATTGATATGCCATTGAAAAAAAAAAGAAGAAAAAGATACCAATCTCTCATGAGAGTAGGTGACATTATCTGTTTCTTTTTTTCAAAAAATTCCCTTTGTTGGTCCGCTAGAACAGCAAAATCGACTAGATTAAAAGTTATTCGTTTGGTATTCTGGGGAAGATTGGGTGAATTATTTGTATCTAAAAATTCCATGGATTTTATTAATCACATTCTTATCAAATAATAATGTACCAATTATGGTTTAAATAGTACCACTAGTGTTCTTCTAAAAGGAAGAATTTGGCATTAGATAACCCACGAAAGTTGATAAACCATTAAATATAAAGAAACCGAACCAAATTAACCTAATCTAACTCTCCTAAAATTTACAAGTATAGCATTTGATGCGAAGTAAAATACGAACTAACAGAGATTTAAAAGAGTAAGGAAAAACAGAATTATTATTTCTATATTGATGTCAATAAGTAATAAACAAAAGCAAAATGCTGTTACTTACTTGCATCAAATGGACTCCCTCTAATTTTTTGAACTGGTCCTAATATAACCCTGACCAAGAAGAGGTTATTTCATACAAATCAATTCCATGGTGGCAGTTTGATTTTAAGGCTTCGTTTTTAAACTGCTCTTTAGCATTATGTATACTCCTTGGATCACAAAAGAAACTGCATAGATAAAACAGCCTCGTTATGAAACATTCTATGCCAGGCAAAGAATGAGAAGAGAAAGTTAACCTCGCTTTCTTCTCCCACTTTTATACGCGACCATATGGCTAGTCATTCAATACCATAATCAGCCATCTTGATTCAGATTTATTCTGTTTTTTTTATGCCTTGTTTTTGATATTTAGATACCCACTCGGACCAATTAGTTTCTAACCTGCGCTGTACTACTATAAAAATCGCAGCGTCATTATTTTATTTTGCCAATAATGAATTCAGCAGGGATTAATTGCATGATGCTGAAAAGAAACAAGGAAGGAAAGAGATAAAAAGATGGAGGACAGCAAGAAAAGAATAGAGAAAGGAGGAGAAGACGAAAATAGAATAATGATAGAAAGTAGGCAGCGAATAAGGAGAAGAAAGAAAGCAACGAGGAGAAGGTAAAAAGAAAATAAGAAAGAAAGAAAAAGAAGAAAAGGTTAAGAGAAGAATAAGGGAAAATGGTAGAAAGGTAGAATAGTAAGACATGGTGATTATTTCTTTACATTTCACGACCTTGAAAAACAAACGAAAATTTATCGAAAGAAGAACGGTTAGTAAACTCTATAGAAGAAAATTATTTTGAAAATGAAAACAATGATGATAAGAAAGAAGAGAAAAAAGTGCAACGAAGAAAACATTAAGAAAAGAAAAAAAAAAGTGAGTAAACAAGAAGAAAATTAATAAAAGAAATCCTAATTACCGAAAATACCCTGTCAAGGGGATTTAAAGGCGTAATTGTTTCGTTATTAATATGTATTGTAATTTATAGGAGCAATAATATCGAAAAAAAAATCAGTTTTCGCTTTTGAAGAAATGAATAAATAGATTTTTTGTAATATTGCTCTACAAGTCGTTAATCTGTGGAAAATTAATCTAAAAAAAAGACCTAAAGTTAACAATCAGTGTTACAGAGTAGGTATTTATCCAACCCGTTCGCCACGGGTAGCATGTGATACAAAGTCGCAAATATGGGGCATCTAGTTTAACTTCTATCACACAAACCATCGATTCTTCTCCATTTGACAGCAATGTCTGTTTATATATGTTGTGCTAGCCAGAGTTTAGGTAATGGGCAAGTACGCCGAAAAGGAAAAATTGTGATATTGTAAAAAGTCCCTGGTACCTTTGAAGTGTGGAGTCATTCCTAAAATTAGATAACCAAGCAAGTATCCAGTAGTTCTTTCAAAAAATAAAAAAACTATTCTAATTAATTATTATTTTGATAACTCCATTGCAATTTATTAGATTAACATATGACACAGTTGAATAAGCTGTGTATCTTTATTAAATTCTAAAATTACTTATTGACACGTATTTAGAAAATCAAAATTATTCTAATTTACTATCTAGATATATAAATAAATTATTCATATCATAACAACATGTAGATAGTTTATGTTATTCTTAAGTAATAGGTACCACTTCCAATACCAATATCACACTTATTCTTTAAGGGGCCCCCTTTTCAGCATGCATGTCCCCTGTGCTAGCAATAATCATCCGAATGCCATGGATGTTAACCACTTAAAGATATTTATTGACTTATAAGTGCTCACAAAATCAAATACAGTATTGTAATCCCACCCTTAGGATCTGTTTTCATATCATATACTCAATACATTGTAATATGTGTGTTACATGGAGGTATGTTATAACTGAAGCGAATTATTGGCTGTCGAATATTCTTGTTAAATTACGCAGCGAATAACCTCCCAAATTATTTCGGTATGGCACTAATTGTATGATCAGATATCAGGCAATGCAATGCAGAGAGGCATGTAAATCTGAACAAACTAAAATGATCCACGTACATGGACACACGCATGCATACACATCTGTGAATATGCGTATATGTGTGTCAAAAAAGTTATTTTTTACTTACTTACGTAAGTGGTTATATAATAAATTGATCAACATTTTACTATATATATACAGAGGTACATTGACTTATGAGTCTAATTAACATTAATATATATATATATATATATATATATATATATATATATATATATATATATATATATATATATATATATATATATATATATATATATATATATATATATATATATATATATATATGTGTGTGTGTGTGTGTGTGTGTGTGGGGGCTGTGTGGCTAGTGCTTAGAGCCGTGGGAAATGGACTCGTCGATTCGAGTTCAATTCCTAGACGAAGCTGTTGGCATTTCACATAGCGCTAATACCCTTGGGAAAGGTATGAACCCTATATTCTCCCTCCAGCTATGGGTTAAATAGTTGGGCAGACTGGGCCCTTCAGCCTTGGGTAGGTAACCAGTCTAGGAGAGGGATAACTCTGAATTCAAAATTCCTGAGGTCGGTCGTTGATAGGGTTTGTGGCAACCCTTGATGCATCAATTCTTTCCTATCTACTGTGCCAAAAAGTGTGGATGGTCCAACACAAGCCTTCACCACTATAAAAAATCACTGTGTGGGTGTTCATTGTGTGTGTGAACCCTCATGCGTCGAAAATCGACGAGAGAGTCCATAATATATATATATATATATATATATATATATATATATATATAATATATATATATATAGTGGTACATTATCTTATGAATTTAATTTGTTTTCCTCGTAACTCAATCTCCTCATATATCAAAACCATTTTCTTTATTGAAATAAACTGAAATGCCATTAATCTGTTCCAGTCACCCCAAAACACCCAGATTTTTGGTTGCATTTTTTAGATAAGGAAAATAGCACTGTATTGTATAAAACAATAAAATAGAACGTAATGAATTATGTGCTGTTATATGTTTTTAATGTTTTTATTTTATTTTTACAAATAGTATTTTTGAGTTGCTATATATGCGTTAACATATTTCACGTAACTCATGTAGTTTATTTTCAATGTCATTCTATTTCCTTTTTTTTTTTACTATTTCAAAACGGATACAACACTGAAGTTGAGTTCAACAAATACTGAAAAATGAGCGTATTTTTTATATTTTTAATATATACTATTTATTTTTACATAAACACAACCACTCAAAACGATCAGGATTCAACAAGGGCATTTTTAAGCGGATTTTAACAGGTCTGTATTAGTGCTCTCTGAAATGCAAACAGCCTCGTCCAGCATTTGAATTCGGGTCAATTTCCTGCAACGATAATCATTACACCACGGGCGCTCCTAGTTTTTATTTATATATTTTTTTACTTATGGAGACGTCAGGTGTAATGATCATCGTCGTATGAAATGGACTCAGAGACGCAAGTTCAAGTTTTGGACGAGACTATTTGTATTTTATATAGCGCTAATACCTTTGGGAAAGGTATGCACCCAACTATTCTCCATATAGCTATGGGTAAATAGAGCAGAATGGGATCTTTAACATTGGTTAGGTAACCAGTTTTGGAGAAGGACAAATCTGAATTCAAACTTGTTAAACTCTTAAGAAATTGAACTTGTATCACATCCTACTCGTGTGGAGCGGTTGGTATATATGTATATATATATATATAAAAAATTGTCACTTTTTAATACTTACATTATTAATAAAGTAATGTGTGTATTTAAATTTAGAAGCTAAAAATATCGTCATTGAAAGAACTGATAAATTTGATAAATAAAAGGGTCTCCATAATAATGGAAAATAAATAATGTGTTACCAAGTATTTGGTAGTAGATTTAATCCTGTTTACTCAGGTTTATCCAGTCAAGAATACTATGTCAGAGAAACGTGGAGCGCCACACCTGCCGTCAGCTCCTCATTTTACCGCACAGATCCCTGTGATCCTCATACGCTGAGTTGGCGAAGGCCAGTATCGAACCAGGAACCTTGTGGTTCTTTTTTTGACGCTCCACCGATTGGGAATGCAACAAACATTGATAGAATCTTTGGAAATATAATTTTTTGACACCGATCGAATCATAGACAGATGAAAATACTTTATGGTTTTAGGCGTATGGATATTTGTTTTTAAAGTTCGTCCGCAAAAAAAGTTCAACGTAGCAAAGTCAGCGGTAGATGCAAGAAACACCGCTTGCAGTCAGAAGATGTTGCAAACGGAGAGAGAATTGAATTTCTCGTTTGGTGTACTTTCTGCCTGCAGCCTCATCTTGGCAGAATCAACACTTCCGGGTTTTTTGAGGACTAACAATTTTCCTCATACGCCAAAGCTGAGGTTGAGTCAAGAGTAGACGATAAACTAACTTCATGGAGCGCCCAACTGGTGAGGCTTTTAATTCACTGACTGTACCCACTGCAGAGGGGTAAGACCTCTTATCTCAAAAAGAGTTGTCCTGGATATAACACTAAACTGCATTTGGTGGCGAGGTTTAGGTATGGCGCTCAGGTGAGTGTGGATTACACCTTCATTGCCATTACACGCATGTACACCCAGACCCGGAGTGATAGTACCTGTCAATGTACCTTGCATAGATCAAATAGAACTGTTCAATCATTTACTAAGAATTATCATTACTGATTACGTTAAACTATACAACCAGGTGAAAATAATTTGTATTAGATAGGAGTGCTTGATATTACGTAACCATGTGCAAAAAAAAATTCTTAAAGATAGATTTATTATTTTAAAAAGAAATGATTTTTTTTTTAAATTGAGGGGGGGTTCCTCGTGGTGTAGTGACTAACGTGCTGAACATCAACATCATAGTAAGCAGGTTCGATCTCCAGTCACGACATTATGTTCACTTTCGGACTAACACCCTTAGACAAGTTATGGATAACTCATTTTCCCAGCTATGGGTTAAATAGTATCGCTATTGTTGTTCTACAAGGAATGGTTTTGGTACTAAATAATAAACGAAGATTTATTGTCATTAACTAAAACAGCTAAAAATGTAAATATAAACGTACAATAAAGTCGATTCTCTAACCTCTAGTCATAAAATAACCACAGACCGTTTGGCATGTCGTTAAAATCAATTAATCATACTTTCATGGACGGAATGAGAAAATGGGTAGAATGTTAAAAAATGGATAGCACTAAAAAATGACTGCGTCGAAAAATAGACCTGTGATTTTAAAGAGATATAAATTTGAATAACTTTGGGAGCGGGGACGCCGTGGTGTAGTAGCTATGGTACTGAAATGCAACATCGTAGTAAGTTCGAATTCCAGTCGTACTTTTAAGTTCACTTTCGGACTAATACCCTTGGGAAAGCTATGAACCTTCCCCCAGC
>CM042139.1:122037558-122040058 GCA_023376005.1 Doryteuthis pealeii
GATCGAGCGGTCTGGTGCCTTAACGTTAAGCAAGGCACGGAGAAGGGTGAGGCTGAGAGGAGATAAGCCTCGACAGCAAAGAGAGCCAGAAAGATGAAGAAAAGACAGCAGCCCCAGAAAGCATCACTGTTTGTGTGCAGTCAGTGCACCAAAGACTGTCACTCAGGAATTGGCCTGCAGAGTCACTTGCGCAGATACAGATAATTTATCTATTTATTTATTTTTATTTATGTATTTTGGACACTACGCCCTCGTCCTTAGTGGGCGGAAAGATGCCAACAAGTAATATGTAAAATGCAAACAGCCATGTCCATGATTTGAACTCGTGTCGCCGTGTCCATTTCCTACGACGATAATCATTACACGACTGGCCCATTCTTAACCTGGGCGCAGTATTTTCATATTAGCAGTGGTAGATATTTTGATACATATTTTAGTCTTCGGCCATCTGGTGATGTAGGAACACTCATACGAGTTCACACACATACCAGTGCACCTGTCTCTCTTAACTCTCAGCGACTTTTCTCCGTTTTACAACTTTCGCTTTTACGAATTTTCCATGTCTATACATACAGCGAAAATTTTGTTTTCTGCCACGCTATACGGTTGACATAATTCCACGCAACCTGAGAATTATTTTATATATATTTATAATATCTATATTTATAATATAAAGATTTTGAAGGCAATTTACAATGCAATATGTGTTGAATTTATTTAACTTTTCTTTTTTTTTCAAAACTAAATATTTTCGGAAGTAAAATTCCATCTTCAGAGTTATTGAAAGTACTAGGTGATTTTTTTATAGTACTTATCCCACGGCGATATTGTAATCATCTGTTGTTTAAGAAGTTGAGGAACGCCGTATATTTGAAAATTTTTTCCGTGATTTAAATCGGCTAATTCCGTGATGTTAACTCGGCTCGAGCAAGGCTATATTTATAGTAAAAATTAAAATAATTTCGAACAATTTCCACGCGCGGGAACATCACGGAATTAGCCGATTTAACATCACGGAAAAATTTTTCAAATATACGGCGTTCCTCAACTTCTTAAACAACAGATGATTACAATATCGCCGTGGGATAAGTACTATAAAAAAAAACCTAGTACTTTCAATAACTCTGAAGATGGGATTTTACTTCCGAAAATATTTAGTTTTGAAAAAAAAAAAGTTAAATAAATTCAACACATATTGCATTGTAAATTGCCTTCAAAATCTTTATATTACACATACACACAATGCTTCAAAGATACTATAAAGAAACAAACTTTATTATCTATATTTATGTATATAATTTTAATTTTGGGTTTCTAAATACCTTTTAAATACCAACATCTTTGTTTACACATTTTCAGCTGTCAACAGGTGACGTTGACATCTGCACTGTCATTTCAGTAATCTGCGCCTAGAAAACTGGCTTCTCCATTAATCACATTATAACACGTCAGACAATCGTAAACTGAAGAGAATTTGTTAACGTAATGTGTTCGATCTGTATTGACCTCCTGCAACATTGTGTCAGTGTAAGATTCGTTTAGTGAATTACTATGCATAAATATATGAGTTTAATACAAATAGTGAAATTTAAGCTCGTAACAGTCCATTCCCCAAATGTAATCAGATAATTCATTCTATTACATTACAGTGAGTCTGTCTCCACCAGTAGGTAATCAATAGGAGAATACTCAAAATTTGGCAGAGAATTTTGTAAGTCACACTCCACATTCAGATAAGCGCAGGCACATGTAGAAACACGCACATACGAAATAGACATACATAAAGTAAAAATGGAGGCGCCTGGTGTAATGGTTAGAGTCGTAGGAAATGGACTCGTCGATCCGAGTTCAATTCCTGGATGAAGATGTTTGCATTTCACATGACGCTAATACCCCTGGAAAAGGTATGCACCCAGTACTCCCCCAGCTATGGGTAAATAGCAGACAGACGGAGCTCTTTAAGCATGGCTAGGTAACCAGTATAGGAAAAGGAAACTCTAAATTCAAACTGTTAAACTTCGCGTAAGAAATTGACCTTGTATTGCATCCTGTTCGTGCGGAGGGGTTGGTAAATATATATATATATGTTGAAAGGAAAAATAAACAAAGGAAAGAAAATGCTGAATCGATAAAATAAATTTATTTTATTAACACGTGTTTCGGCCAGGTGTTTGTTCATGAACACATGTATTCTGTTTATTATTATTTTAAATATAAAATAAAATAATAATAATAGAAAACTACAAAATATTTAAGTACAAAGAATAACGGCCTTCATCAGAGTAAATTGTTTGGTGTTTCAAATTAAAGCGGTCAAAATACGGAGAATTTTGAAGTATTCGAAAAAATTTTTTTTAAATTTGTTTGAAGAAACGTTCCACAGCGATATATATATATATATATATATATATATATATATATATATACATGTGTTCATGAACAAAATCCTGGCCGAAACAGGTGTTAGTAAAATAAATTAATTTTATCCATTCAGCATTTT
>CM042139.1:122042558-122057558 GCA_023376005.1 Doryteuthis pealeii
AGTTCAACGCTAAACCGATCATTTAATGCATTGTACAGTGTAAACAGCATCCATGGGGTTTTATGTCGACCAAGCAAGTGTGATATTATTGACACTATGACTTTGGGTACCGCACGTTATTCCAACCTAAGAATATCATTGAATGGTTGAAGTTAGGCTCCTTATTTCCTGGTAACAGGAAACACGTTTCCAGCGATTTCAGGCGCATCTTTGAGTTCCTGGTGGGGTTGAATACAAAGACGATATGAGTCCACCTTATCAGTAAAGTATTGTGCAAACTGGTGTTACATCTCTAATGGCATGGTACCTTGGGTATTACACTAAACTACGAGGGTGAGTAAAAAAGTAATGCCATTTTGTTTTAGGACAGATATAATTACCAACACAGAAACATGTATCATACATAAAAATGAAGCCGGTCCTCTCTGGATCACATCCCCATTTCTCCACATTGTCAGCGTTTCTCTCAATAGCAATGTTCCACCTTCGAATGAGAGCATGTATCCCTGCCCCGTAAAATTCTGTTGACTGTTCTTTGAGCCACTTCTACACTACAGATTTCACTTCCTTGTCACTGGAATAACGTTTGCCTTTCAAACCCTCTTCTATGGAGCCGAAGAGATGATAGTCTGAAGGCGCTAAATCTTGTGAGTATGGAGGATGCGGTAAAGTTGTCCAACTGAATAAGGCGATTTTCTCCCTTGTCCTGATGCTTATGTGTGGTCGAGCATTGGCATGCGGAAGGGGGACATTGTTAATTGGCAAGTTGGGTCTTACCCGTCGGATTCTTGCTCTGAGCCTCGTTCGGGTCTCAATGTAAGCCTTGGTTTTATAAAAAAAACTTCACATGAAATAAAGTAATTGGCACTACTTTTTGACTCACCCTCGTACATCTGATGGTGAGGCTTCAGTATGTGATTTCTTTCTTTCATAGAGACCGGTAAAAAATAAAGCACCCTTAGCAATAGCAAAGATTGACCCTTTAAAGATACAATTAAAATTGAAGAAAACAAAACCGGCTGTGAAAATAAGATAGAACGTATCGCCCCAAAGATTACGTAACCCTTTCGGTGCGCTGACTATATCCCCTGCACAGGGGTAAGAAATTACCGAATGGGGTGTCCGTGGTGTGACATTAAAATGCATCTGATGGCGAGGCTCCAGTTCTGGAGAGTGTGGAGTAACTCTTCATTGCCATTACCCCCGGGTCCACTCTGATACGGAATAGTAATAACTATCAGTTACTTCTATCAATGGAGTGAGTTTTATTGAGGTCTGTAAGGATCAATAGTGAAGTTTGAGTCAGGTTCTGACACGTTTTGCCATGTTTACCTGTGGTGACAGTTTTTCCACCAAGATAATCCATTGCCCTATGGTAACCCACAAATTGTCTCACTTCATATTTTCCAGAATTATACTTATGTGGGAAATATTACATACTTTACTAAATTCACTGCATAAACACACAACTAATAGCTTTATAGACAGTCCTGGAACATGTCTGGATAGATATATCCATAAATCGACTTCAGCATCACGTAGACTTCATTCCACGTTGCGTAGCTGCCGTTATTCAGGCCAAGGGAGCATATACAAGTATTGGGTAGGTATTTCCATATCCCCTTCCGTGTTTAAACGTTCTAAATGCCCTACTTATAGTGACCTTGCCAAAGTAAGTTCTTGGTGTTTCAACAGAGATCTGACGACCACATTAAAGCTCACTGTAGGTACTGATTTATTGTACTACCCGATTTGTAACATTCAGGAAATAGCTAAAAAAAGATGTAAAAGAAAAAAGATCCCCCGATGAAAATGCCATGGCTTGTCACTTTCCATATTTAGCGAATCGCTCAAGCGAATTTTGGACACATTGATATACAAGACTACTCACTTATGCGCCCTATACGAACATTCCCGAAATATAAGATGAGAAAATAATAGAAAGAGAAAGCATCTGTATGTGTGTATGATCAGAAGAAAAGGGAAAGATACTACTACTACTACTACTACTACTACTACTACTACTAATAATAATAATAATAATCTTGCTTGGAAAGAAGAGAGTTAAAGTGTGTAAAAATGTAAACAGAGGCTAATTAGATATATCTATGCAGAAAACTAGGCGAATGAGGGTAATTCAATGAGTTTTCGTAACTGAGAAGACTGTAATATCTTTCTTAGCTTAGGTGTCTAACAGTGGGCGATGAAAAAAAAAACACGAAGACTTGGTAATTTCTGAAGCAAGTTGAGTATTGAGCTGTTTTTATTACTTATAGGTCTAGACGCATTATCTAGTGGATGTGTTTACAAATCTGAAGAATAAGGACACAAAAGTGATCCAACATATTATAGTCAGTGACAGGTGACAAGGATGGCATCTACTGTTTCGTAACAACTACGCATGTCAGCGTCAAAGGTAACCTGGTTGCAAGAACATTTTGTTTTATTGAATAACGCAGGGTGTCTAATCGTGGTGTAATAGTTAGCAAGCTAATTCCGCACACCCATGACTGCTGAGAAGCGAGTTCGATGCTTGCTGTATGTCCAAAAACGTGTGACCTTGTGTCAAATCCTAACAGTGGCGAACTGGTCGGTCAAGTTTAGGGCATCCGATCGTGATGGTTAGCAAGAAAGTCTTTCAGATCTATGACTACTCAATAGCGAGTTATATCCTCGATGGTTGCCCCTTACTTGTCACGTTGTCTCATACACTATCCGTGGCGATTGGTTTGAGTAAATACTTGTGAGCTCAGACCCAACGATTCCTTTCTCAGACATTACGGGTCGCCCTCCACGGTCAACAGGTAGCCCCATTGGGAGGAGTTTTACTTATCTGCAGAGGTGCAGTCGGAATATTCTAGAACCACAGCGACCTCCTCCTCAGACATTATGCCCCCCTAGGCCAACAGGTAGCCTCATTGGGGAGGAGTTTTACTTTTCTGCAGAGGTGCAGTCGGCATATTCTACAGGCACAGCGACTCCTTCATCAGACATTACGGGTCCTCCCACGGCCAACAGGTAGCCCCATTGGGGATAATTTTTACTTCTCTGCACAGGTGCAGTCGGCATATTCTACAACCACAGCGACCCCTTCATCAGACATTACGGGTCCTCCCACGGCCAACAGGTAGCCCCATTGGGGATAATTTTTACTTCTCTGCAGAGGTGCTGTCGGCATATTCTATAGCCACAGCGACCCCTTCATCAGACATTACGGGTCCCCTACGGCCAGTAGGTGATTCCATTTTACAGTCACAGCCGACTGGGCAATGTAACATATTTTGATGCGTAGATTTACTTTGAAATAATTAAAGACCGCGTGACAATAGTCAGCAATGGCAATGACGTCTTTCAGCAAGTCAATGTCCTCTGCCCCAATGCACAAGTTTCGGTAGCACGAAAAACATTGACTGTAATGAAACAGGCTATTAAACTCATTAAAACTCAATCCTCAGGAGCATTGTGTGATATGCTGTACCAGAAAGTTTACACTATAGAACCTCTTGCTGTTAACGTTCTAGCAGTAAATCCCAGAGGAAACATTTGTAGGTCTTTAAGCGTTCATGTATGATCTGGTAAATGCTGCTTTGCATAAAGGACCGGTACCTTAGACAGGTGATAATAATGTTTCGGCTCATTAGTTTATATATCTACACGAGCAGAGCTACCTGGCGTTGCCGAGATTTAAAAAGTTCAAAGTAAATCTCCATCAATTTTGCTTTAGATCGTTGTATAATGTATTTTGCTCGATCGTTGTATAATGTATTCAGTGAGCTGGGTGAGGAAAAAGGTGGGGATGACGGAAATATGTTAATTGAAGAAAGTTTAATTTAATATCAGAGGGTAATAGATACACTAAAACATTTTTATATTTTGTCTTGAAATAAACAAACGAAAAAGACGATTTTAAGAATCAGTGTCGAATCTTTTTTGTAAATCTTTTTTTTTTCATTATAAAGACATTATGGTAACAGAAAAGGCGAAAAAGCAGGACCTTGATTTTTTCTAAACATTAAATTAACCTAAAAAAGATGGTGGTCACTAAATAAATTTTAATTGGAAAAAGTCATCAACATTATGATACTAGCGAGCCAGTTCACAGCCAATGAGATTCGAACACGTTTCAGAATTTTCTAGAAGAACAGAGTAAAATATTATTTAAAGGCAGATCGGGTTAGATGGCGAGAGACAACAGACGGTGTTAGGTCCCACGTAGACAGGGCTGGAACTCACGGAAGTAATATTCGAACGCACTGGAGAAAGGGCCGGGGATACGAAACTGTGCTTTTCTCAACGCAGATAATTCAACAAAAGCTGAACGATGAAGATATCTCTCTCTCTCTCTCTCTCTCTCTCTCTCTCTCTCTCTCATTCCATTCCGATGAATAAATTTCATAGTAAAAGAGATTACAATGTCCGTTTCCATTTTGTCACAAAAAAAACTCATGAATGAAACGAAAACGCCAGATGTAAACAAATCGGCCAACCATATGAATGAAATGTCAACAATCCTGTCCAGTGATGACAATAAAATCAGACACTTGGCCGACCGAGAAAGGTAATTTGTTTGTGTAAATAAATTGGGGAGCACCACCGTGAGGAAAGCTATCCCCGTCTATAAGTCCTACGCGTGTGAGACAAAGAAACAACAGCGAACACTGCTTCTGCTTGATAACCGTAACAACTTTTAGCGCCGTGATCCATGTGCATGAATATTTACATCGTGAACTACGTTACAGTTTAACAAACAAGCATACAGTCATACAGAATCTTTCTTTATATATATAGATAACATATAGTTATATACTCATTACTGTAAATTGTTTTTTAACTGCACATCAATTCCTCGTGTGTTATTTAATGCCTAAATTTCATTCTTTTGTAAAAGTTTCATCGTAAACATAATAATATTTTCAATATTCTATTGTAATCATTTTTTAATCGCCGTTTTTATTTGTATATGATAATAATAATTTGTTTGCAGTTATATGGTATCAAGTATTCCTAACTAATACAAATAAATTTCTCATGGTTAGATGATTACGAGTGTTCCTAAGAATTCATATACAATTATATGGTATCAAGTATTCCAATATAATACTAATAATTTATACACAATTATATAGTTTCAAGTAAATATTTCTATTTAGTAATAATAATCATTTATGTGCGTATAGTTTAGCTCAGTCGGTAGAGCGTTCGTCTAGAGATCACAAGGTTCCTAGTTCGATACCGGTCCTCGACAACTCAGCGTATGAGTAGCACAGGGGACTGTGCGGTAAAGTAAGGAGCTGATGGTAGGTGTGGCGCCCCACCTCAGATGCGAAAACAATCTCCTTGGTCTAACGCTAGAGAAAAGGGGATAGACTCCCTCGCTGATTGGCTGATACCGACTTAGGCCACCCCGACGACTTTACGACTTTACTTATATGGTTTCAAATATGCCTATCTAATATAAATAATAAGCACACGTATGATTTCAAGCATTCCTATTTAATATTAATCATCTTGATATATATTTTTATGACTCATAGATGGGACAGGTACTAGAACTCCGGGTTGGACCTATGATTAATGACAATAAAGGAGTACTCCTCACTCCCTAGAGCTCCAGAACTGGAAACTCATCATTAAATATTAGTCACATATCTAAAACACCTCTTCCTGCATGCAGTCGGTGTATTCTGAGCCCCACAGATAGGGCGGATCACTGTAAAGAAACATATGTCTAAATGGACACGCATAGATAACATATTTATAAATAACTTTATTTCTGAACAGGAAATTAACAAACATACTATTTTCTTTTTCATTTACCCACATTTTCTACTATACCACCCCACCATCCTGAACGGTATACGACAGCTACAGGCCCAGTGACACACCCACATATACGATACAGATAAAAGCAAAGCACTTCGGTAGATATTTGAATTGAATAAAAATTTGCGAATATTAGTATAATATTAGCGAGAAATGTGAATACCAATTATGCATTATAATAGTCGTCGGGGTGGCCTAAAGTCGGTATCAGCCAGAAAGCGAAGGAGTCTATCCCATTTCCACTAGCGCTAGACCAAGGAGATTGTGGAGCGCCACACCTCATTTTACCGCACATCCAAGCTATGTAACTCATGAGTTGGCGAGAGCTGGTATCAATACTTTGAGGTTCCTAGGCAGATGATCTACCAACTGAGCTAATAGCTTGTAAATTATTAGTATAAGATATAAAAAGTTAATTGAAGATAATAGTGTTAGTAACTTATTATTAAATAGGAATAGTCGAGTACGCTGTGTGGGCGAGGGCCGATATCGAACCCGGGACCATGTGGTTCCTATTCCGACGCTCTACCGACTGAGCTAAACAGGCCCTATATATATATTTCTATTCTTGTAATTTTTGAAGTTCAGCTTGCTAACAGTAACAGTCACCCACTTAAATACTGAATTGGCTCATCGTCGCTTAACTTTGGTGATCTACTGGAAATTGATGCTTTCAGTAAGCTAATAGGATACGCCTTCTTACATTCTCCATTGATTCATCCAACTGACTACTTTGTGTCTGTACACATACACACAAACTATATATATATATATATATATATATATATATATATATATATATATATCGTTAAACTTCCCATGTTTCACCGAGACAGATCTTCAGCATAATTTTGACAAAATTATCCTGAAGATCCTTCTCGGTGAAACCTGAATAGTTATCTTCTTCGCTGATTCAGTTTGAGCACATTCCAATATTCATTATACTCTCTTGTTGGAATTTCTTTTTTTCTTACAATCACAATTGTGGCTCGTTCGCTTTTTTCTTCTTTTTGTTGTTCCACGGAGTCTTTCCCCAAAACTTTTTAAAATAAACATGTGTGTGTATCTATGTGTGCGCACATGTGTGTGACGGTGTCTGTGTGTGTATCTATACGAGGTGTTTTTAACACTTCTTAACACAGACGTGAACAATAAAAGAAACGTTGTTCTCAAAACAGTGTACTTGGTATTCAACACACTTATTCCAGCAAGTTTTTAATTGTTCGATGTACTTTATCCATTTTTCTTATGACGTGAATCTTCCCCGTCTTATTTGCTTTAATGTCCTCCACGTCCACAAATATTACTATTACAGTGAATTTTCTTTTAATGAAAAAAAGGTTGCCCGGTGCCAAGTTTGGTGAGAATGTGGGCTGACGCACTTGCTAATCAAAAAGTATCAAGAATTGGCACTAGCTCATGGAAACTTCATCTCCCCCTTTCGCTCTCACACACTCTCTCACACACACTCACTCTCTTACACACAAACTCTTTCTCTCTATCTCTCTAATTCTCTCTCTCATCCTCTCTATCTCTATCTCTCTCTTCTCTCTCACTCACACACTCACTCTATCTATATATATATATCTGTCTCACACACACATTCTCTCTCTAATTATCTCTCTCTCACACAGACACACACACACACACACACTCTCTCTTCTCTCTTCTCTCTCTCTATTATCTCTCTCTCTCTCTCTCTCTCTCTCTCTCTCTCTCTCTCTGCGTCCTTATGTCATTTTAGAGAAATTTAATATGAATTGAATGTATCGGCAATTTGACTTGTCATTTGCATAAATCTTAGACTCTGCTAACAACACATTATCACCTGTCACCTTAGTGGGAAAATTTCATTTTTCCTTCAAAGTGTCGCTAAAATATAAAAGTTTCACGCAAATTTTTAAATGAAAAAAATGCAATTCTGTTCTTTGTCAAACAGAATGGTCTTAACCGGACCTTCATAAAATTTTAATGTCTGGTATTATCCAGATTTCATTGTCTACCAGTTCAACTGAATTGTTTTGTAGCATATAAAGCGACTTCTTGTTATTTTGGTTACTTTGTTTAATAACACATCAACCTTGAACCTAAAGTAAAAAAATGTGCAATGGACTTCCATAATTAACGATTAATTCTTTTTCAGCAACATTATTCAATATTTTACAGAAATAACCATGACTTGGGGACTGGTGGGTGGGGTCATATTAGTATATGAATAGTGAAAAAAAAAGAAGAAAATTTAAAAAAATCATTTACCTACATATACTCATAATTCACTAGAATCATTTAATAACGTATAAGAAAGAAGTTTTTTTTTGTTGGGGGGGGGGTCATCGTTTTTAACTTTTCAATAGGGTTGAGTCTGCTTGATTTCATCTTTTTAATTTAGATTGTTTTGATCACTTTTGGGTTTTAAAATATTTTCTTTTTTTCAAACTAACTAAATTAGATATTTTATATATACACTTTCGATGATTATTTAATGCAAAAGCTATCCTTGGCATCATGATAAGATCATGCCGACAACACGAACTCCCATGGCCCTCTCTCGCAAACCTGTCCCTGTCGGTCATCGCTCCTGGCAGGTATTATGCATGGTATCCAGTACCTGCACAGAGCTAATTGATGCAGCTCATTGGTCCACATTGATGTGTCCATGTGTAGGTGTCCACAACCTCAGCAGAACGTCCCTTGTTTATCCACGTAAAGGACGATGCGGTTTGTACGTAAGGTTTGGTTTTTGATCATGGTTATATTTCGTTAGGCGTTTTGTTTACTCATGAATATACGCCATTTTTATAGGTTAAGAACAGTAGTTTTCTGACTGAAATGTTTGTTCGCGGTCGTTGATCTATGAGGTTCATCTACTCAGTATCTTATGAAGTGTGTCGTTGACCCATTATTAGGATCATCTACCTTGTTTATATTCACCATGCTGCTACCCATATCAACTTTCATGGGTTATTTAATGCTAAAGCTATCATTAGAAGAATAGTATACTATTAAACAAATACCTTGGAGATGAAGAGCGTTCGTACCTTTCCCGAACTACTGGAGTTCGAACATGCATACGATAATGTTGCAGTCCAGCATGTTAGTAATTTCGCCACGAGGACTCCTTCATGTAAAGAGGGTTCTGGAAAGTCTAAAGTGATAATATAACAGAAGGTTTTGTGACATATAAAAAGGGATTGAAGATTTAAAGTGCTAATAAACATAAGAGAAGTTTTTTTTCTGCGTGTAAAATGGTTTCTGGAAGGTCTAATGTGTCTACAAATCAAGATGTCATAAGGTTTTACTGGCATGTGAAACGGTTTCTGGTTTATGTAAAGTGGCAACAAACCATGAAAACCGAAGGTTTTGTGTCGTGTAAAATGAGTTCTGGAAGGTCTAAAGTGGCCCCAAAATAAGATAACAGAAGGTTTAAAATGATTGTGATGCATTGCAAAAGACCTGGAGCAAAATGGAAACAAGAATCCATAAATTCAGAAAAATGATTTAAAAAAGGATTTTTTCATAAAATCAACAACAAACAAAACAAAATAAAAACGATATGAAACTAAAACGTTGCTGTTCACAAAGAACACTTCAGACGGGTTGAAAGTTTTGTCATTTTAAGATATTCAGTCTCTGGTTTGATTAATCATGCTTTGAGCTGTCTGCCAATGATCTAAAACGCTGTCTTCGAAGCTAAGATGAATGATTCAACCTAGAATTTCTATCGACCACAATGGAGTATGGAGGAGGTGAAATTATAGTATCGAGCTGTTTTGTGTGTCTGATAATGGAAAAGTTGATACAATGCGAAAAGTCCATTAATCAGTACCAAAATGGTTTGAGCGGCAGGCTTTAAATTCTCTACAATTAGCTATAAACTGCTGTGTTACAGACTTAGCATGCAAGGTTTTTGAAGCACACAGAACTACGGCGTTTGTATTAGAGTAAAAGATAAAGAATTTTCATTATATATTGAGTCTAAAATAAATTCTTCTTTTAAAAACCTTTGAAACAAGGGAAGGAGAATAAAAAAAAATGCCAGACGATTAATATTTTACTAAGGGAGCTGAGGATCTTCGCAAAGGAAACACAGTGGCTTCATATAAAGAAGAACTGAATGCTGCTGTCGGATGTTCCAAAATACGACAGCGTCTTCCGTCAGTAGCTTGCCAAATATTAGATTTCCCAGTCCTGCATTTTGGATGTCTGCCTACAGCGTACCAAGCAGGTTTGTGGAGATCCCTTTGTGGCCGATAGTTCTTTGACCCTATTACCAGAAATTCCAGGGATTTTTATGAATGTCCTTATTCGGACACCCGTAGCATATAACTAAACATGGACCATCGTAGTTGCGTCCCTTTTGTTGATAGTAAAATAGCGTCGCACATATTTTAAAGAACCTTGTTGGAGATTAGGCTTTTTGGTTATCGGTGTGCGGGGATATTTCTCAAATGTTTGCGGTGACAGGCATCAAACTTATCCATAGCTGCCTTTAGAGCTGCCAAGCTGTTGCAATTATCCATTACACGCGTTGCATTTTATATATGTCACCCAGGTCAGGACAAACGAAGGAGATAGTGCCGCGCGAATCTATTTACAGTTATATGTGGCGACATCCGAGAGTTATACCGGTTGAAATAGAGGGTGGGACGTCGAGCTCCATCCAGGTAGGGGATGAGGTCTGGGTGAAACCTCCTAATGTACGTTGCACGACGCAGTGGGGGAAAGGAACGGTAACGGCTACACAGTCAAGAAACAACGTCAAGACACGTATTAGATGTGAGACCAGTGGAGGGCCTATCTTCTGAAGATGAAGAAGTGGATGATGGGCAGCAAGACAACGGCGCACAAGGAAGTTTGCAACCACGCGCACAGAGGAGTAGACGGCCACGCCAGTGGTTACAAGACTACGAGCTATGATCCTAAAGATCAGGGGTGCGTGTGATATAAAGAAAAGTGTGCACTCACCCTCTGTTGACGATCGAAACCCGGGAGTTAAGAGAAGCGCTGATTTAAAATGTTTGCTTCTCGTTGTCTGCGAGAAGATGGGAGAAAATGTGTGAATCCCGGGACAATAAAAGCATTGATTTGAGCTAGCGTTGTGACAGTCTTAGGACGACGTTATTACGAGAAGAAGGTGAAGAGGAGCGAGTTGCAGTTTCGGAAAGTTAAAAGCGGTGTAAGATTTGGACGCGTCCCGTGATGAAGAATAGAAGGGGAAGATTCTACAGAGGACGAGCGGACTGAATCCCTGAGTTCAGTTGACTCTTTGTTAGAGGATGTTTGGGTTCGTGGATCCATGTCTTTCTGAAACATCGAAAAGCAGTGTAGCCCATCACACAACGTACCGGTATGTCAGATATACCGGACGATTAGACATTATGAACTCTTTTTGAACATTATTATGGGCTATTATGTTAAATATACAAGGTTGTTGAATCATACGAACAAGAGAAGTCGCTATTGAAAATATCCATCTTCTGACGATTAGACATTATGAACTCTTTTTGAACATTATTATGGGCTATTATGTTAAATATACAAGGTTGTTGAATCATACGAACAAGAGAAGTCGCTATTGAAAATATCCATCTTCTGAAAAAGTTGGCTGGTCAAAAGAGAACATTTTAGGAAGTTTATATTTTTTGATCTGAGAATTTCAAATCATTTTTGTTTGTTTTTAAGGTGCTTACGTTTACGGAAACTATAATTGCCATTAGAAATTCAGTCAATAATATCCTGATAGGCTCGTGAAGCCATGGAACCTACGGAGTAGTGGCACAATGAATCGGAAAAAAACAAGCTATTAAAAGTATGTTTGGTTATAGAACACCACAATTTATTTTTCTGGTCTCCCAAAAGGCCGGATTTACACAAGGTCTTATTAACGTGGAGACCCACACAGAAACTGAAGCCTATGCGATGGCCCCGAACAAAACAAACAATGCGTGATTTTGGGGCTCTGCATGCACCGGGCGATAAACCCGGCTCTACTCATTTTAGGTGACGAGTCAGGTGTTGCCTGGTACCACGCGATTTATTTTACTTCACTCACTGGAACAGAGGCCAACGGCTCCTAATCCATGTAAGCATGTGGCAGGAGATCATTATCTTGTTGGTGGTTGTCAAGAAGAGTTTGGAATTTCTGTTTGCAGTTGCTAGGAAGATGATCTGAAGTTCAATTGCTTTGAGGACCTCCTGGAGTTGGAAGTTGCTCACAAATTGGTCGCAGAACTGAGTTAGTCAAGGCAGTTACAGTTCTTGTAAAGTTGGTATAGTTATAATATTGGGCTGAAATTTGCTGATATGTTAAAAAGACCCAGTCTGATCTACTATACACCGATAGCTTGGATGGTGGGGGGGGGTGACAGATTGATTCATGCCTTTCTCAAGGCCATGAGCATGAAGTGAAAAGCAAACAGTCTCGTCTAGGATTTGAACTCGGCTCGCCGATTTCATTTCCTACAATAATGACCTTTGTGCCTCATAAAATTGCATATGTATGTAGTAACAACTTTATTAGATTAGACGCTAATAGTATCACAAACGGTGCAAAACACTTGATTCCATCATTATCTAATATTGTAGAATTTAAATGTCTCGTCCGTGAGGATAAAAATATTAAAAAATATTACGTACAGCTATATTAGTAACTTTTATTAGAAATAGCTCGTGACCATATCAAAATCCAGACATACAAATAAATTGATCACGAGCGGAGCTACCTGACGTTGCCCGGCATTAAAAAGTTAAAAATAAATCACTTATCTATATTTATACATATATTGATAAAAATGATTTTTCTATATATAAGTTTTTATCTTTTATTTTGTTATTCTTCTGCTGCCACTTAATTTAAAGACAATTTCATGTAGGTAGATCCTTACTTTCCGCACAGACAATTATTTCTATTTCATTGATAACTTTCGATGGATTTCGCAATTAATTTCGATTATTTTCAAATTTATTACCAAGTTATAAGAATTGTTATAATATAAAACCAATCATGGCAAAAAAAGAAAAAATCAAAGAAAAAAAAAGGAAAAAAACAACATAAAAATACGTGTAAAAATTGCTGAAAAGAATCGCAGTAATTAAAACTTCGACCCAGAATGTTTTTAATTTGGTCACAGAGTCGGCCTGATTCGAAAATGGTATGATATATTGGGCTACGGCCTCTAGAAGTAAAGACACACTAAGACATTGACATTGGCATTGTTTAATTCAATGACATGAGATATATGCTGAACTATTCCTTAGTTCTAGGATCGAGTATGTTTAAAAAAAAATCATTTTCATCATTTCAATTAGCAGTAATTGGTAATTAAGTCATAAAGTAACCCATCTCTTACTTTACATCTGCCTGTCAATTTCCCCTTCTATATATATGTATATCTTCATTTACTACTCCCTGTATATTTTAGTACCTCTTTCAGAGCAAAAAGAAATAGAGCTAAGAGTGTGATGATCCACTCTCTTTAATGGTTACCATTCCAAAGCCATAACTCATAGCTCTCACCACTTCTCATCTACAATACAATTAAATTATGTTAAATCAAAAAGGTGCAATTTTTTTTAATAATTAAACCTGAGAATTCAAATAAACTTATTTTGTAATAAAATCATCATTTGTAAAGTTTTGGGATCAACAGCTTTACAAATAAAAAAAAAAAAACGCAATACCGTTTTCACGATAATTTACTATGTTTTTATATGACGATAATGTTAATATATGCTTCATTTTTAAATTTTATTCTATTTTTTGTTTAGTTTTTAATAAAAAAAACAATAAAAAAAAACATGCGTTTATTAAAATTGGAATTAATTCAATTCTCAGCTTCCAAATTAGCCAGTAAATAAATTGTCTTTCGTTTACTTTAATTGCCATTTACATTTAATTGCATTTAAATTTATCCGGACACATTTCTTCTTTATTAAAATGGCTTACTCTTAATCTTTCTTATAATGTCATGAGAACAAATTCATTTTCTTGATGGTGTTTCTGCAGAACAGGGCGAACCTAATCCTGCACAACGACTATTCTATCTGTATTACATCCTCATGTTTTAGGGACGCTGTTTTTGAGTAAAATCATAGCTGGGTCAACTATGATATTTCTATCTCCACTCCTACAACCCGGGAACACCGTTTTTTAAGAAAGATCATAGCTGATCCCGTTCCTAACACCCAAACCCTAAACCCCTTGATCACTGTTTTTTTTAAAAGAAAAATCGTAGCTGAAACCGACTTTTCTTGAGAATCCAGTATTTCAGCATGAGCATGTATGTTGCTCTGGGGCGATATAAACGTAAGTAAAATGTAAAGATTTTCTTGAAGGATGGACAATTAACCAGGAATATTGGGCTGAAGATTCTACTTTGATCACTCATGGAACTTCAGTAGTTCCAATGATTCCATTGGTTGCCTATCAAAGTATTTCTTTTCTTTCACATTGGTAAGGATTACAATTGTCCATAATATTATCAGGATAATCCATTAAAATGGGCAATAACCAATCTTTAATACTAAATGTAATCTCTTTCTAAAATAATTATTAAAAGTTGTCAAAAAATTTTTTTCTATGAAGATACCTTAAACTTACATTTCAAAAAAGTTATAAAAATTCTTTATTATAACCGTGAATAAAATTCTAATTACCTTTAATTAGAAATTAACTCATGTTTTCTCCTGTTTAAACAACTTATTTGGACATTTTTGAAAAATTTTAAATAGGCGCAATGATATTATCATGCGATTTCTCCAAAAATCTAACCTGAGCTCAATGTACGACCCAACGACTCACGTTTTTCTAGTATATATATATATATATATATATATATATATATATATATATATATATATGCATATACCCTGACTTACGAGTACCCCAGCTACGAGTTTTCTAAGTTATGATCTGTCAGTCGGTCAATTATTTGCTTTGTGTTGAGAGCTGAGATTTGAGGTACGTGAGAGCTTCAGATACGCTTATCTTAACAAATTCACTACAAATATTTAAGTTTCAAAATTTATTTGGCCAAAGAAAAATATCATTCATAAAAATATAAATATTAATATATATTACAGCACATAATTTATTGCATTATATTTAATTATATTTTTATACAGTGGTATTTTTCTGAGTTAAGAAAAAAGCGTAACAAAAGAACATTGGTGTTTGAG
>CM042139.1:122060058-122097960 GCA_023376005.1 Doryteuthis pealeii
TTAGCACTTCATCAAATATTGACTTTTCTTTTTTACAAGGTTTAAAACCAGAATTATGATAAATCACCTCGCGAAGTTATCTTTTTAGAATACACCTAACGTATCATTCATCATCATCAGCTCACGCCGGCAACACGCATCTCCAGTACTCTCTCTCTCTCTCTCTCTCTCTCTCTCTCTCTCTCTCTCTCTCTTCCGTCATTATTAACAGGTCTTCCGCACGGCATACAAAATTCTTACAGAGCTGATTGATATAGGTTTACACTTGTGTTTTCATTTGTAGGTTGGTTGGTTGGTTGGTTGGTTGGTTGGTTTAATGGATTGTGGTTATTTAATGTCAAATTTCGTTTTTTATATTTACTAGAGAAAACGCCCTTCGGGCTGTGTAAAAATTATTTTTTGAAAAATATTGCCTGAGGTGGTGGGAGTTAAAAACTCAATGTCAGAAAGTTTGTACCATGGGTAAGTAAAATCATCAAACTTATTAAAGGAGTAAAAAATAAAATAACTTGAAATGAAAACTTAGTTCTGATAACTTTAATATATATTAAAATGAAACAAACTATATATAAATACATAATGCTGGGCATGTATTTATTAAAACTTGTTTTAAAAAACAATGAGGAACGTCTAAGTTTGCATGTTCCAATTTATGTTATGACGACTATGGGTAATGTGACGTAAACAGTGACGTAGTTTCGGTTCCAGACAAATAGAGACTAAATCTCGATTATTAATAGATGATTTGTTTAAGAAATGAATTTCATTAACTTCATATGTATAAATTGGTAGAAATCATTTTGATTAACTTCATGTATACTAATAAATATTGGTGGTTGTCCCCCAGACACCTATGATAAAAAGGGTGGGTGTTTGCTATCAGAGCAATTTGAAAAATACGGTCAGAATAATCATATAGGTGCTAGGGCTTGGCATGACCAGTCGATTGGTCGTTTCGGGACTCTACGACTACCCGTTTAGCCTAAGTAAGGGCCGAATTTGAATGTTGAATGTCACTGGACAATTTAGAACCCGGATCACAGATATCACAGCCACCACAACCCTGTCCTCAACCATAACAGGTGACCAACCACGGCCAACAGGTGACCTCATTGTGTAGTCTACTCCTCTACAGAGGTGCAGTCTGCGTATTCTACAGTCATAGCAAAAAGGCGGCAATGTGTAGGTGTAGGAGAAGGTTCGTTCTTATTTCTCCACAGTGTTCACCATGTCTTGTTCGTCTTACTTGGCTGGTTTGTGTGATAGGAGACAAATGGCTGTACAGCTGCGTTTTGTGGGTTGATGCTCTCAGGATGTGTTTAAAATTGCACGCAGCATACTTCTGTAGTTTCCCTCTAGCTTTTTGTCTACCGGTTTCGTTAGATTCCAAGTAGTGCAGTCATACAATAGTTCTGCCACGGCTACAATTTGGAAGAATTCTCGCTTTATTTATCAGAGAGATCAGATTTTCATACGATCGATAAGCTGTCTGTTGCAGTTCATGCCTTTTCTATGCGTGTATTGATATCGCTTTTTTGTAGATGATATATTGCTACCTATGTATGTGAACTCATCCACTAATTTGAGAGGTTTACCTTCTAGTGTGGATATGTTTCCATCTTGTTTAAAAAAAAATTTATTCACTTCGAGAAAATATCCAACATTATCAGTTAGAGTAACATATTCAGACCACGGTGCAAAATGCATCTAGCTGGATCCGGTCGAGGTTAAAAAGTAGTCAGCACGAATGATACGCACGCGGAATCATCATTCCCGTGTTATTACGTAATATCTGCAAGCGCGTAATCACATCAACGGCCGAAAGCAAACGCGTTTTTAAATAACAAACTACACTGATAACAAAACTCCTAAGATGAAGGGATCTTATATGATTTCTTCTCTGTATTATTTTATCTTTTTTTTAATACCCTGTCCGGTGGCAAAAGCTGCTTGGTAGCGCTGGGAGTGGCAGTTCTGTATTAGCTACCGAAACTGTGTTATCACTCCTAGTTGGCAGCTGATGAGGGCAGGGTATCGCACGTGCTATCACACGTTGTATGACGAAAATTCGAAAAAAATAAAAATTTAGTATTTAATCTGATATTGAATTAGTTCATTTTATAATTGTTAAGCCTATGCATTTACCATAGTTGGATGTGACACAAGGTGAATTGTTTAAGTGTACTATTTCTCTGAATGTTTGAGATGAGGCTTGATGATTAGTATTATTTGCGTTATTCGGACTATTGTCCCCATCTTTATTGTTATTTGTACAACGTTTCGGCCGATATCCCCTCCGGCCTTCTTCAGGAATTTTTTGTCGTAATCGGGAGCCATCACGGAACTTCGAACCTAACCCTTTATTCAGTCCTCAGGGGTATCCTGTTCTCATTCGGCTAACCATAGCTGGGGTATGAGTTTTGTTAATCATTTTTCTATTTTACTGCCTCCACTCAGCATTGAATCCGGAATCCAGAGATAACTGTCACTTAGAACTGTCTTAACCTAACTACCTTATCCACTAGGCCATGTGTCCAACTGGACAATTCAGTGTGAATTTTGGGAACTTATAAACCTAATGTCTTGTTTTTTTTGGCTTGAATATTTACCTATTCATTTTATGTATGATTTTTTACATAGACTCATATTATGTTTTTTTAAATCTGATCTAGCCTTCTTAATTATGGGTTCCCATATTGTATTCATTTCTATGCTAGGTCTACTTAACAGCCCAGTACAGCCTATCATATGAGCTGATTCTTTGAGGCGTCCTCTCTTTCAATGCTCTTCTCTATCTATTATTCTAACTTCATCCCATAAAGGCAGATGGTTTCTCTTTTCCTTCCATATATGGTCAGCCATACCCGACTTTTTTATTTCTCCACGGATCACTGCTTTGCGATGTTCTTCTAGTCTTACTTTCAGTGGACGGCATGTTTCACCTTTGTATTCTTTGCCACAGCTGCATGGGATGGAATGCACACAATTTGTGGTCATGTTGTATTCTGTTGAGGGCTTGACTCGAACGAGATGTTTCCGAAGAGTTGAGTCAATCCTGAATGTTGTCCTGATGTCAAATGGATTACATATCTTTTTAATCTTTTCAGCCAAGCCTTTGACATAGGGCAGACAGACGATTACGACAAGAAGGTTCCCAACTAAGACAAGAAAGTTCCCGAGTTCGAAAAGAAGGTTTCCGAGTCCGAAAAGAAGGTTCCCGAGTCGGAGAAGGTTCCCGAGTCCAACAAAAATACCTAAAGAAGGCCGGAGGGCATATCGGCTGAAACGTTGTACAAATAACAATAAAGATGGGGACAATAGTCCGAATAACGCAGATAATGTTTAAGTGTAGTTTAACATATTTGAATTCATAGTTTTCCTTCTCTGAGATCGGTTGCCATACCTAAATTAAAGAGCCCAGTGTGCCATACAATTTACCCATAGCTGGCGGGAGAATAGTTGGGTCCATAACTTTCCCAATGGTATTAGCTCTACGGGAAAAGCAACCAGCTACGTCCAGGACTCGAATCGTATCTCCGTGTCTATTTTTACGACGAGTACCATTACACTACTGTCAATGTTTCAGACGAGAATTAGGATATTCCCTTTTAGCAAAGTATTTCTTAAAATACGCCAAAAGTACCATTACCTTACCAATAACTTTCACCATGGTGCTAGCGCTACGTGAAAAGCAACCAGCTACGTCCAGGATTCGAATTCGTATTTCCGTGTCCATTTTTAAGACAATTACCATTACACCACGGACAATATTTGAGACGAGAATTAGGATAGTCCTCTTTAAGCAAAGGATTTCTCAAAATACGCCTAAAGTACCATTATCTTACCTATATTATACGTGAAGTGTTTAATTCTACGCCAACATCTATTGATTATTGAATTTTGTTCCTTATTGCCATTTAGACCAATACTGTTCCACTTCATGAAAATCTATAAAACGTTCATCAGTGTGGCTTTATTTTTTTTATTTGCTTACTTTGATAATGATGAGTAGTGGAGAGGTAAAAAATAATTTATATCAACACTTTTTGACAGTATCGATATCAAATAATCTTCAATTTATACGTTCTAATTTGGTAAAATTGGTAATAAATTTCCCACTCAAAAGAGCGGTGAGAATATATGAACACCCCTACACACACACACACACACACACACACACACATATATATATATATATATATATATATATATATATATGTGTGTGTGTGTGTGTGTGTGTGTGAATATATGTGTATCAAGTGTAATTTTGGCAACAATTTTTAATTTCAGCAGATTTTATCTGAGACCGCAGGTATTGATTTTTCAAAACAATTTTATAGTGATTTTGTCTTCTTTTTTTTTTGTTCGAGATTACGGATTTTTGTTTTTCTTACATAGCGTTCACACTTTTATGGAACTTTTATCTGATGTTGTAATGTGAGTTTTTATGGCACTATTATCTGACAATCTTGTACGAAAACAAGAAGGAATGCTAAACCTTGTTTAAAACAAAGTCTGAGTCGTCTAATATATATATATATAAATTTGATGACTGACAAATTTGTTTTAAACAAGATTTATATATATATATATATATATATATATATATATATATATATAAAGACCTTTTTTATATGTAATGTTTAAAGTAGTTTCCGGTCTCTACCGTCTGTGTTTTTCGTGATTTTCAATTTATAACCCACTTAGTGTCAAATATCTATCTATAAAATAAATTACATCATAAATTGATAAATTCAGTGCTGACACAGCAAATTCCCGACCACCAAAAATATTTATTTGACTTGTACAGAAAATGACGATATCTACGTCGAATTATAGAGTAATGGTAGAGTCTGTGGGTAACTATAAGAAAAGAAAAACTTGCCTACAGTTACCGAATTAACAAAATATTAGCGCTCACACACACACACACACACACACACACACACACAAACACACACACACACACACACACATATATATATATATATATATATAGTAATATTGATAATATAGAGTGTCATATTTATAAGAAAATAGTGCTCAATATCGTCAGCCTTGTTAACTGGGGTTTTAGAATACACTGATTGCACCTCTGAAGCGGTGTAAGACCCTACCTCACCCACCCCACCCAATAGGGCCACTTGTTGGCCGTGGGCGGTGACCCGTGATGTTTAAGGATAGAATTCTGGTGGCTGAGCAATCCATGACATGCAACACACCACTTGGGCTCTTTTCTAGGCTAGATGGGCCGTCGGAGAGCTCCCCCAATCAATCGGCTGGTCACGTCAAGCCCTAGCACCTATATGATTGTCCATTGCCCTTATGGCAAGCCCTCACCCTTTTTATCATATGTACTAGAAGGCGGTGGCTGAGGGTATTATTGTCCTGGGTATGACGTTAAACTCTATTTGATGGTGAAGTTCCAGTTCTGATACTAGATGAATGTGGAGCACCCCTTCATCACAATTACTCCCAGGTCCACTCTGACCCGGAGTAGTAGTACTTGTTAGAGTCCCATTTATGCGTTAAATAGAGAAACAGGAACATTAAAAGAGAGTGTTTAGAAAAAAACAAATTTAGTTTAAAAACAAATTGAATACCCATCAGGAATGAATAAAACAAATATGTCTTCGGCATAAAATAGCCCAATGGATTGGCATGCCACAAATCCAACCAACCAACCAAACAACTCCATATCGTTGATAGAGTATGTATATCTAAGTCATATGGATCCCGATCAGTGGTTATGAAATCATCGCCGCTTAAATACTGACAATTTCTCGCATTTACGAATTTCAAACCAAGTACACTTGCTTTGAAAATCGGATAGGCGACAAACTTTTAGTAACCAAAACCGTTGATTTCATGTCCACGCTACCATAACTTATATATATATGAACCGTTTACTTCAAAATTAATTGTTTCCATAAAGATGTTTGTGGTGTAATGATTATCCTTGTAGAAAATGGACGCGGCCATCCGAGTTCAAATCCTGGATGAGATGTCTGCATTTCACATAGCGATTATACACTTGGGAAAGATCGGAATCCAATTATTCTCCATCCGGCTATTGGCAAATAGTAGGTAAGACTCGGCTCTTTAACCTTGGTATGGCAACCGGTCTAGGAGAAAGAAAAATCTGAATTCAAACCTATTGATAAATTTAGAGGATTGTCTCTATTACCATGAATAAAGAGTCGACGCATACATGAGAGACTTATACGAAACATCGACTTGGAATAGGAGGCACAAATGAAGCGCCACTTAACCATCTAAATAAACGCATGTCTATGTTTACCCAATCCGTTCACCAGGGGTAGGATGCGACACAAGGTCACCAAAATGGGACTTCCAGCGAGAATCGAATTCCTTATTCAGTCGTAATGGATCTGCGAGCCTAGCTTGCTAACTATTTCACCACAACTGGGTGTCATTAACTCGTCATAGTCCGCAGAGGTTATAAGACGATCATTTCAAAACACAGGAATACTAAAAATGATCCTTATTCAATCAAGAATATGCTATGATACTGTTCTATTTTTCATCGTTTCTCTTGTGGCAGATCAACCTTCTAAAAACTCTTTTAACGCTCTTAATTCTTTTTTTCCACTGACTTTTCTTTTTCACTGGATTTCGCAATTAATTTCAATTATTCCCAAATTTGTATTCAAAGTTATAGTATTTTTTATCGTACTTTTGTCGCCCCCCCCCCATTTTTAAAATCGTTTTTTGTTACCAAAAATCACGTTAAAATTCACCAAAAACTATCGCAATAATTAAAACTTGGGAATCGGATTTTTTTCTTAATTTATTCACGGAGTCAGCCTGGTTCATGAATGGTATGATATGTTGGGTTACGTTCTCTAGGAGTAAAGTTGAAAGACATGACACACTGACACACTGAGATTCGCATTTATTATTAGAGATGATATCTGGACCAGGCAGTTTCCACAGTTTCATATCGAAGCCATAACAATTTACAACCTAAATAAGATGGCTGGATTTATGAATAATAGAGAGACACATTCATTTAAATCACTTATTTTTTTTCTGATGGATGATCGGCCTGGTACAAAAAGGTATGATATGTTGGGATACGGCCTCTTGGAGTAAAGTTGAAAAAGGTGACATACTAACACACTGACATTCACATTTATTTATGATGTGCGTGTCAGGGAAAATGTGACTTTGAGAGCGATTGTAATTAACAGAATGTATATTACAGAGAAATACTTTATTTTAGTCTATCAAGTGCAACTTATGACATCTGGATCCGGCAGTTTCCCGCAGTTTCATATCAAAGCAATAAGAAATTTACAACATAAATAAAATCAACTTCAGCTGGATTCCGTTTGTTATAAATCTGAGAGTGACGCATTCATTTAATTCACTTATTTCTGTTAAATGATTTATTATTAGTTTTAAAATGCCTTGCTTATTTCAATTTTTAAATTGTGAATTTTTTGTAATTATAAATAACCTCTGCATAACCTCTGAACTGTAATTGAGGTTATTTTCAGGCTAAGAATGAAATTGCAAAATATTTATTATTTCCTGTTGATGAAAATTTAAGCTAACAAAATATTGTCATTATTAATAGAAAGTAGAAGACCCACATATACATGACATCTCATGAATATCAACCCTAATTAAATGCATAAATATCAATATGTTCCTAATTTTCTTATTTATACTAGCAAATATATGCACCCTCCGGGTGCAAGTATTTACGTTTTAATATAATAAAATATAATACATTAGAAAGGCTAATTAAAAATAAATAAGAATGCAGATAAAAAGATTTGAAACAGAGAGTGGTATAATCTAAAATTTGAACAACTGAAACTTACACTTCCATCACTTTCGTCTTTCATTGCTAAATATTCCTAATTTAATTATTTAGTTAAAATGGAAAGTAAAGAATAAAATTAGTGTTATTCTTTTCTTGTTAATGGATTTCTTTTAAGATTTATTCCTGAGATTTTTGTTCATATTCATTACTATAAAACCAAACAATTAGAAATCAATAATACTAAACACATATCTATTAAAATCAAATTTTTAATATCAATATGCAAATTAGCCTTCCCGTTCACACTGTAAACCGCCATTTTGTTGTATATATACATACAATTGCATGTTATTAGTATGTAGATCCGGCCAACGCCGGGGTCCAGTGGCTTCGGCTCTGGACCTTTACAAGATAATAGCGTCGATCCCAGGGGGCTTTCTCCCCAGGCAACACCTGCCCCCTTGATTTAAAGGGGCAGGGCTGTGTTTATTGCCCAGCGCCTGAGGCACCCCCCTTGTGGGGGAATGCCGAAAGGATCGACGCAATTATTGTTCTTTCCCGCCCATGAGCTTCGGCTTGTGGGTGGGCCCACGTTAAACGAGGCCTTGTGCCCAGCCCATACAAGTGGGGTATGAGGCAAATACCTGCAGATATGGCTAACAGTATTAATAATGTAAAACAATTTTATTAATTCAAATAAAAATCTTGATGAATGACACATAAATAAAGGGAATTGTGACTTCAGTAATAATATAGTATTGATAACAGACATACAAACACACAATCTCCATTATAATAAGATATTTTTATAGATTCTTCTATTCATGTTTCTAATTTCCCTCCTCTCCAGGATTTTCTTATGACAATTTTAAATCAAGTCTCAAACCAGAAACAACGACCCTAGATGTCATTTTAAATTGTTTGTTTGGTTGGATTTTACGGCATGTCAACCCTTGTTGGGTTATTTTATGTCGAAGATGTTTTTGTTTTATTCATTCTTGTTGGATATTCAATTTTTTTAAACGAATTTTTAAACCCATTTTTTAAACTCATTTTTCTACCTACTGAACCCATAATGTAACAGGTACTAACACTCCGGAACAATCATATAGGTACTAGGGCTTGACATTACCATCCAATTGATCGGAGGAGACCTCTCCGACCGCCCGTCTAGCCTAAGTAGGGCCAAAGTAGAGTGTTGGCATGCCATGGACTGTTCAGTCACCATGATTCCGTCTTCAGCATCACGAGTCACCACCCACGGCCAACTGGTGGCCTCATTGAAGAGGTGGAGTCGGCGTTTTCAATAGCCCCAGCCAACAGGGCTTTTGTTTTTAAAGAGAGTATTTTCTTATAAGAATTTTGAACCAAATCTAAAACCAGAAAATAGGATTAGCAACTCTAAATGTAATCTTGTTTTCAAAAAGATTCTTAATATAGAATTTGGGATAATCCTATTCTCTGGATTACGTAAATGTTTACTTTTCTTAACACATTAAAACAAATTAAGTTTTGAACACAGTACAAAAACTTCATCATAGTTCATCCTGTTTGCAGGGTATAAAATACACTGGCTGTATCCCCTGCAGAGTGGCAAGCCCCCTCTAAAAAAACAAAAAACAAAAAAAAATAAACAAACACTAAAAAGGTGGGTGTCCTGGGTATGACACTAAAATGCAACTGGTGATGAGGCTCCAGCTCAGGAGCTTGGGAAAAGGGGAATACATCTTCGTTGCCATTACTCCCAGGTCCACTCTTGTAGGTAGTACTTGTTAGGGTCCCACATATGACTCAAATATATCTGTTTAACAATTATTCGTGTTCTATCGGAACGTATGAGAAAAAATTCTAAAGAAACAGCTACACAAACAATGTAAATTTAAACGTACAATAACTTAATTCCCTAAACTCTAGCTTAAAATAAGCCAATACGAGTTGACATGCCGTTAAAATCTATCTATCAATTCATCAGTCAATCTAGGTGTAATCTTGTTTTTAAAAATATTGTGTAGTTATATAATTTCTGAAAAAAATTATATTTACTGGATCAGGTCGGTTGTTAACTTTTGATAACACATTAGATTAAGTTTTGAACACAGGATAATAACCTCATTATCGCTTTAGTTAGACAAGATATTCTTACATATTTTGGATAAATATCAATTTAGAGAAACAAAAACAAAAGCCCTATTTTATATATTGAATTGATATTTGAATTAATGTTACCTACACACTTTTCCCTTATAAATAATATAATATATATATTTACCAACGCTTCCGCACAAATAGGATGTGACACAGGGTCAATTACTTAAGCGGAGTTTAACAGGTTTAAATTCAGAATTTTCCTTCTCCTAGTCTGGTTGCCTAACCAAAGTTGAAAAGCCTAGTCCTTCCTACTATTTACCCACAGCTTGAGGGAGAATAGATGGATTCATATCATCCCCAAGGATATTAGCGCTATGTGAAAAAAATCATATAATATAGATAAAAAGAGGATTTGGTATTAAATAACCCTGAAGGGTTGATATACCATAAGATAAAACCAACAAACTATTAAAAAAAGCTGCAATTAACATTCTATAATATTTAGAGAATAGGATTTATATTATTCCGTTGCTTTTTACCTTAAAATGTCGACAGAGTTAGGAATCTCGTTTGTTTGAAAAAAAACAACGTTTTATACAAATTTCTTTGAGAAGAATACAAACGATTGAAGAAAATGCAAACGATTGTCGAAGAAGAAACTGTTTGTGTTTCTTTTTACAATGGACAAATAATATCCACCATTAGATATTTGCTATTTTTTCTTCTTTTCTGTTTTTGTAATACTCCTGCTATTTAATGTTTTTATTCACATCTGGAATTGAACTTTTATTTATTAATTCAATCTTTGTAACCTTTCTCTCTTTTATTTTTTATCTATTCTTTTAAATTTTTTCACAAAATGTACGTCATTGTATTTTTAACGTTTTACTCTCTTTCTCGTTTATATTTTTCAGACTCTTTCACTTTAGATACCGCCTTCATTACCTTCATTTCACACCATCGTTCATTCACCATTATACCTGATACACAAGACAGTGATACTGATAGCTTTTTGATTTAGTGCGTCCTGGAACGCACATATTTGCTTTGAATGAGTACCTAGGAAAATCTATGGGTCCCAACTAAAGCCTTCTAACTCCTTACCTTTTAACCTATCCTGTGTAATTCATTTCTAAGAAACTGTTGAAATGTATTTACAGTTAGCTTGAAATGGTGAGGAAGAAAAAAGGCAAACACTGGGACGCTTGGATACGATTTTACTGCGTCCTTTTAGATTTTTGTGCGCCAGGGACGCAGGACGCATACCCTATCAGCATCTCTGCAGGGATATGTTTGTGGTGTAATGGTTATTGTCAGAGGAAAATGGACTGTGTGTAAACGAGTTCAAATCCTGGATGAGGCTGTTTGCATTTCCTATAGTCTAAAAAATCCTTAGAAAAATGTATGAATCAAATCAGTCTCCCTCTATGGGTTAAATAGTAAGACAGATTGGGTTCTTTAACCTTGGTAGGATAATTGATCTAGGAGGGGGTCTCTTCGGCCGCACCTCTAGCTCAAGTAAGGACAAAAGTCGAGTGTTACATATCATGGATTTCTCAGGATTCCATCCTTAAGCATAATGGGTTGCCACCCACTGCCAGTAGGTGGTCCAATTGAGGGCATTTTACCCATACGCAGAGGTGCAGTCGGTCGTATTCTACAACCGACAGGGTGGAATAATTTTGGAAATTTAAGCAAAGTGTAAAGGATTAAGACGAATCGTTGTATTCAAGATCAATCGCTTGAATTAATAATTTCGCAACCATAAATCAAAAGTAGACCTATACAACCTGATCTTTTTAAACACGGTGTATACGGTATATGACAATTTCTATTAGGGAAATTACTTTAAAAGCATTAAGGTTTTTTCGACGTGACTTTCAGATAATTAAAAACATATTCACAATGCACAAACCTGACAGCCAATTTGCTTGTCATAAATCATCAGTGGAATCGCCTATATATTTTATTAGAAATGTTTTGCTTGCATTAACTGGAGGTCTCTCTATCCCCCTCTCTCTCTCTCTCTCTCTCTCTCTCTCTCTCTCTCTCTCTCTCTCTCTCTCTTGATTCCTTTATTCATGTCTGCTCAACGAATGTTAATGAGAGTCGCCCATGATGTAATGCTGAGCTACGCTATCATACACTTGTTAGTGACTTCGATTCTCACTGCGTGTTACATACTTCTGTCATTGCATCAATCTTAGGTAACCTTTGTAAATAATTACCTTACAAGTGTAATAATGTAATGATAAATCTTTCGGATGGACGAGCAAGTTTCATTCCTGGTGCTAAAAGAATAAAAACATTATATCATACAGCTCAAAATATTGATGATTCATGAAATATATTAAATATAGTAACGCATATATATATATATATATATATATATATATATATATATATATAAGAAATGGATATAAAGTAACCTACTTGAGTTTCATCATCTGAATCGTCAGGGTTACATCCTCTGAATTAATCGAGTTTTCGATTAATATCAGTTGATACCGCATATGTCTGTTGGAACGGGTCTTGTCGTTACAGATAGACGCTTGTTTATCCATTTCTTAAATAAATTTTGCCGTACATTGTATTGAGCACTTTGTATTTGTTTTTTCACGGTCTTAACCCCTGGATCCTGTGCGCTCCCAACGATCGTACCCGTACCCACCGGTAAGCCACTACTCATATATATATATATATATATATATATATATATATATATATCAGGATACTCATGACTCTTGCCAACGTCCCTATCAGTCATTGCCTCTACTAGGTCTTCCGAACACCATCCAGTATCCGTACAGAGTTGATTGATGTAGGTTTTTGCGTGTCGGCCTACTATGGTGTGTCCATGTGCAGGTGTTCAGAAGAGAACGTCGCTCATGACCAGTGTCTAGCATGTCTTGTTTGCCTCACCTGAATTGTTTGTGTAATAGGAGGCAAGTGACCGCACAGCTGTTTTCTTGTGGGATGCTGCTTCCAAGATTTGTTCATGACAGTGCGCAGCATCTTTATGTAGCGCCCATTTAGCTTTTTCTCTAATCAGTTCCGGCAACTCAGCTTACGAGTAGCACAGCTTGGGTAATCTGATCTGTGCTGTAAAGTATGAGGCTGATGGTTGTTGTGGCGCTCCACCTCAGCAAAATCCTCCCTGGTCTAGCGCTAGCGAAAATGGGATCGATTCTCTTGCTGTCCAATTTCTGTTCGAAATAATTTCCAAAAATATAACGTATTTACTAAAAGAAAAAAATGTATGTTCATTTATTTGTTTGTCTAAAATGTTGCGAAAGTAGCCGAAATATATATATATATATATATATATATATATATATATATGTGTGTGTGTGTGTGTGTGTGTGTGTGGTGTGTTTGTTGGTGTGTGTGTGTATTCATCCACAGACACCGGTTTTCGACGTTTCACGTCTGTTAGTGTAACTTGACTTAACAACTACTTCTCGAATGTATATATATATATATATATATATATATATATATATATATATATATATATATATACCAACTCCTTCGCATGGGCAGGATGTGACCCAAGGTCAATTTTTAAAGCGGAGTTCAACAGGCTTGAATTCAGAGTTTACCTTCTCCTAGACCGGTTGCCTAACCAAGCTTAAAAGAGAATGTATGTATATATGTGCGTGAATGGTATCAAGTGTTTCGTTATAGGATTTAACCAAAATTGAGAACTCAAACGTACATATAAAGATTTTGCCAATAAATTTTTTTACTGTACTTTTTATGGATGGAGCTCACAGGTTATCTTTATTCATAAACGTGTTGTCAACAAGATTCATCTATATTTTCAGGTTGTTGTTTAGTGTAAAATAGCATTGCCTTTTCAAAATTAGAGCTTAGCAAACCAGATTGTTCGAGAATGAATATTACACATTTTATATCACAATGGATCATGAAAGAAAATTAATTTATTAGATTATTTTTTCTTAAAGAATCATATTTATTTCTTAATCATAACCATCTATATTAATAATAAGAAATTATTTCTTTGTTTTCCGGTGCAGTGGCGAGTATATATCCCCCCCTCCTGCGCATGCGTATGATGCGACACAAAGTCAACTCTTAAGCGGAGTACAGATTGTTTGAATTCAGAGTTTTCCATCTCAGAGTTGCCTTACTAAGAACTCAGCCTGTCCTACTATTCACTGATAGCTAAAAGGGCGATATGAAACGCAAACAGCCTCATCCAGTATTTGAACCCAGGTAACCAATTCAATTTCTTACGACGATAATCTATACGCTTTACCGTGTGAAGTAGCTCAATCAAAATTATATACATGCTGACTGAATCGAGGAAAAAGTTTACATATGACAATATTTGTTCCAAATTGAAAAACGATCGAGAAGAGTTTCTTTCAATAAAACATAATCAGTTGAAAGCCATGCTGCTGCGAGACGGAACTACTTGTACATTATCTAAATTTACACACTTAAAATAAGAAAAAGTGAAAACATTTTTTTCACAGTCAAAATCTCTAATTTAGGATTATAAATAATATTCAAGCTGAAGATGTGAAATAACTACAAAGAATTTGTTATAAGCCTTAATGTTATGAACAACAAACAATTATACAAAACAGTATATCTCAATATATTTTTATCTCAACAATATTGGTTTTTATTCTTACCGACCATGGTACAGAAAGATTTATATGATTTTGATATTAACTTGCCACACATGCGCGTTCATGCAGCAGTATTGCTTTTTCTTTTCTCATGTATCATCCGCGTCGTTAATGCTGCTTTTGTACTGCTCTTTTGATAAAGAGTGATATCGTTCGTTAGGGGTGAGATACCTCCTCTAACTGAATTATTCCTTAGAACTAACAAATTAAACAACATAACTATTTCAATTGATAAATCTCTTTAATGGGAGTCAAAATTAAAAACAATATCCTTTAGAAAACACAATGGTTCTTTTCCCATGAACTTCATATCAAAATATAATTGGTAAATATCTTTTCTATGATGCACATTTATCTTTTACAATCAAAATTGTTAATTGTAACTGTTAGATATAAATATTTGTCTACAAAATTGATATTGATTAGGAAAGGGAATAATTAAAAGCAATTTTTGCTTGCCTGTTTTTGAACATCCATTTCACCATCAATGCTTAGGAATCATTTTACTGTCTTTGTAACCAGATGTAATACTTTTCTCGACCTTTCATCCCATCGTGGTGTAATGGTTATCTAGCTCGTCTCGCAGATCCATTACTACTGAATAGTGAGTTCGATCCTCGCTGGATTTTACACACTTGCCACCTTGTGTCACATCTTACCGATGGAGAAAGTGTAGGGTATTAAGAACGTCTCATTGTGGTGTAATGATTAGTAAGCTAGTCTAGCAGATCTATTTCTACTGAAAAGCAAGTTTGATCCTCATTGGATTCTCCGTACCTGCGACCTTGGAATTGGAACTCGTCTCGTCGTGTCCATTTCCTACGACGGTAACCATTAAACAAAACGCCTCCACCCTTCTACAAACAAACGGACAGACAGATGGAACCATTTTTCTATATATATAGTGAGAGATTCTCTATCTACATTTCCAGTCAAAATTTATTGTTACTTATAATGACTACCATCCGCGTAATAGAAAACAAAACATTGCTTCAACAAGCAGTAAGTTGAAGTAGATTTCAATGAACATCGTAAATAATATTTTGTAACGATTTACATGTCACTTTATATCATGCAGGATGCATTTAATCTAAACCACATGAGATATTTTGTCCGCATAAAATTTGACTTATTTGGCCCTGTGAATTACGAAAACGGAATTTCTTCGTTGAAAATTTCTTGCGTGCATTCATGGTATTATTGATTAATATATTTGACCAAACAGAAAATCCCTGCTAGTTATTGCACCAATTACAGTGATATCTTGATTTACAAGTGTTCCAAATTATGAGTTTCTGCCACTCGGTCGATTATTTGCTTTGTACCGAGAGCTAAACTTTAAGGTATGAGCGAGCTTCAGATACGCTTATGTTAAAATTAACTAAAAACATTTTAGTTTCCAAATTTATTACACCAAAGAAAATATTATTTATAGAAAACAAACATTAAAACATATTACAGCAAATAATTCATTAAATTCTATTCTATTATGTTTGTATACAATACAGTACTATTTTTCTTATTCACAACAAAACTTAACAAAAATTATTTTTAGGGGGTGCCTGGAACCAATTAATAGCGTTTCCGTTAATTTTAATGGTGAAAATTAATTTGATATACGAGGAAATTGATGAGCGGAATGATTTAAACTCGCAAGTCAAGGTAATATTGTACTTAGATATCATGGTTTTTAGATTTTTCATTAATTTAATCTCTCTTTTCGAGATCGTATAAACATAGTATCTGAGTTTAAAAAAAGTTACTACTCAAAACTATGACTGCCCTGTTTGCAAGACTTTGAATACTCTGACTGGATCCACCACAAAGAAGAGTCCGGGTATGGAACTAAACTGCATGAGTTGGCGAAGCTCCAGTTCCAGAAATCTGGGAAGTGTAAAAGTTGTCAATACTCCCAGGTCAAACTCTGATCTGGAGTGGTTATTACCCGTTGGGGTACCATCTATCGAACGAATAGATGTGTTTAAAATTATTCGTATTCGATAGACATTCATGATACCACATAACTGTCAATTATTTGTATTGATAGCTGCTTGAAACTCGAGACGGGTTGCGAGAGAGAGAGAGAGAGAGAGAGAGAGAGAGAGAGAGAGAGAGAGAGAGAGAGAGAGAGAGAGATTGAAATACATGCTGTCAGCAATCTTTAATTCTTTGTCTACTAATTTTCCCCCATGGCTGTATCTAATTTTCTTGGTATATAATGGGATATTTCAAAGTTCACTATCTATTCACCTCAGAACTCATACTATTCAAATAAGGTCCTATTATAATTGTAATATGGGTCCTTCTGCTCAATTATAATGAACTAACGATCAGCTGCTTAATGTTGGATCACAGTGGCGGAAGAGCCGCTGTGAGCAGTTTAAAGCAGGCAAAGATTTATTGACAACGACGACGACGACGATGATGATGATGATGATTTACATTACTGGTTCAAAATTCACTTTCTTTTCCTTTTTAGTATTTCCCTTGGTTATTTGAATGTTGCGAATCGAGACTTTCACGCTTTATTTAATGGCTATTTTAATACATGCCGTGTATTCCCAAGATTGACTGTATGAGAAAGGGAATAACCATTAACTCTGCATATTCCAAGAAGAGATTAAGATACGCTAAGCTTAAAATAGATGTGATGACGTTTAGAATAAACCATCGATATTAAGTTGTCAAGTCTGTCATTTTGTCGGCAAGCTAGTTATTCTAACAGAAAGGGGAGATTCTGAAACTGACAACCAAACTATTCAAATAGAAGAAAGTGAGATAAAATATCAACGTTTATATATACTTACCTGCCCCTCGGGGTGGTCCAGAGTGCTACGACCTCTGGACTGGTAAAGTAATGTTAACAGCGTTGATCCCAGGGGTGTATCCCCCCAGGCAATACCAACCCCTTGATTTAAAGGGGCATGGATGGGTTTATTGCCCAGTGCCCGAGGCACACCCTTGAGGGGGAATGCCGACGGGATCAACGCATTTTTGCACCTACCACCAGGAGTCCCGGCTCGTGGCTGGGCTCACATCAAAATGTCCTTATGTCACACCTGCATACGTGGGATGCGAGGTAAATAAGTAATTATTTACCTATTGGTCAGCACTTTCTGAAGGATCTGAGTGTAGTAACCGCGCACTCTGACGAGAACCAGCGTGGCGCTCATTGGTCCTGTAGGAATTGCAGTCCTTACTTCCACAATTACTATCCTCGTGTTTTTATTTAGCCGCTAGGTGACGTGCCAAGCGTTCATAGAACGTGGAAGTGTGAAAACCAATTTTTTTTATTTTTCTCCATTTTGCTCGGACAATGGAAGGCGGTCATTTGCTTCCTCCTGTCTACTTACTTACCCTATAGGCCAGCACTCCGATAAAGGATCTGAGTGTAGTATCTGTGTACTCTGACGAGAACCAAAGTGGCACACATTGGTCCTGTAGGAATTGCAGTCCTTACTTCCACAATGACTTCCGTTGTGTACTTATTTAGCCGCTAAGTGACGCGCCACGCGGAAGCACAAAAAACAGATTCTTTATCTTTCTCAAGTTTGCTTGAACAATGGAAGACATACATTTGCTTTCTCCTGTCTAGACAGGGAGGATTCTGACCAAAAAGAGGCAGAGCGACAATGTTGTCGTTTTACAGTAGCTTAATGTAAAACGTTTTCCTATTAGCTAAGTTAAACCCCACTTAAAATATTGACCATGTATCACACCTTGTTCTTGAGGAGATGGTAAATACATGACAGACAATTGCTGATTAAATTATCATGTTTTGTTTGTTTTTGATATAAGATAAATTAACTTTGAGCAAACCCTCTTTTTTGAAAGTTTTTAAAAAAGCATCTGCGTAAGAAAGGGTTAAGTACCGAATTTCAAGCAGTGTAGTCATATAGTTTTTTTCTGGCTTTGTATTTACCCAACCCGTTCACCATGAGTAGGATGTGACACATGGCCGTAAGTATTGGGATACCAAGCAAGGATACTCAGTTGAAAGGGTTATGCAAGACTGCTGTTTAGTAGTAAATGATCTGTGAGACTAGCTTTTCTAACCATTACATCACGTAGGTATTTGTCCAAACCATTCGCCGTGGGTAAGATATGACACAAGGTTGCAAATTTGGGTCTCCCAGCGAAGATCAAAAATGCTTTTCAGTAGTAATGGATCTACGAGACTAGCTTACTACCCTTACACCACATAGGTATTTACCAAACTCATTCAGCATGGGTACGATGTGACACAAGGTCGGAAGTATGAGGGATCTAGAGAGACCTGTACTTGCTAGTCATTTGTCATGGATATGCAAGACTAGCTTGCTAAATATTACATCACGATGAAACGCTCTTCGTTCTTTTAATGGCTTAAATCTTACAGAAAAAAGCGACTAACACGAAGCTCATGCGAATTGTATCATTGGAAGAACCTTGTTGGCCTCAGTTGGCGACGTTTTATACGTTCGGTTAAATATCACTTCCTTTTAATCTTGAAATAAGCAGAAGTTATGGAATGCAAATTCTTCAAAACGACCTCCCATGACCGCTGTTAGTTTAATTTCAAATTCAGCAAGAACTCGGTTAAGTATTTTCTTTTCTTTGCTCAGGAAAAATCAGAAACAATTTCGAGACAGATTAATATAGCTTACACCAACGTTCGTTTTATGTGGTTTATTTGATCCTTTGTTTTTTTTGTAGACATGAAAGAGATATTATTCACATTTTAAAAATAGAATACGCAAAAGACACACACACACACACACACACACACACACACACACACATATATATATATGTATATATGAGATTATATATATGAAAATATTATATAGGTATAAATATGTATATATATGAATATATGATCACGTACATATGCATATGAAAGAATATATATATATATATATTATATATATATATATATACGATAGAATTATATATAGATATGATAGAATTATCATTAGTATATATGAAAGAATAATATATAAGTTAGAGAATATATATATATATATAAATAAATGAAAGAGGAATATATATATATATATATATATATATATATATATATATATGCATATTTATGAACGAATAATATATATATATATATATATATATATATATATATATATATATATATATAAGGAAGTTTGGTATGTTCGTGTCGACGTATAACTACAAAACGGGAGGTCACTCTGATTCGAAATCTTGCATACACATTAATATCCTTCTAACTAAGAAACACGCCAAATTTGGTTATTGATTTTTACAGATTAAGGGATATAATTAATTAATTAAACAAAAATCAAATGATTTGCGATAATCATGGCATAGCTGCTGCTGCTAATATAAAAAAATCCACTGGCTGCTGCCAGTATCATCAGTAAAATGGCGCCGCTGCTGGTAATAATATATATATATTCCAAGGTTAGAGAAACAAGTCTGCCATATTTACTCCCAGTTTGTTGTGGGTAGGTGAAATAGTTTGATTCCTAACTTTAACAGAGTATTAATGGTATGCCAATATATATATATTAGCGGTTGAATCTAGAAATAAAACACTAATCCATTTTGAGGTTTCGCTATCGATTATATCTCGTTTTTCTTAAAACGAAATACCCAGAAGATATACATTAGGTTTTTCAATTACCACTGATAAAACAAGATATAATGAAATAAAGTCTATAAATGACTGAACAACATATAATTTACAAGCAAGATAACAGGTAAATATATTATTCAAATGACGATTTTAAAGAAAGGCGATTTCATTGTGTAAAGTTGGGATCAAAATTCTACAAGAGATGTATACAATAACCTTGTTTGACCCTTGCGATGCAACACACATAGCTTGGCTTGCGAGCAAAAATCCTGGCGGAGCCCATCCATCTCCAGGGGTGGTTTGAATTCATCAATTTACTTTACGTTGACCGGTTGCTCTACCAAGTTTAGAGGTGCATGGTGTAATGGCTAGAATAGTAGGAAATGGACTCATCGACGCGAGTTCAATTCTGGACGAAGCTGGTTGCATTTCACATGGCGCTACTACCCTTGGGAAAGGAATGAATCCAATTCTCCATCCAGCTATGGGTAAATATCAGTGCAGACTGGGCTCTTTAACCATGGCTCGGTAACCAGTCTAGGAGAAGGAAAACTCAAATTCAAACTCCGCTTAAGAAATTAACCGCGTGTTACTTCCTGTTCGTGTGGAGGGGTTGGTATATATATATATATAACTATTCTAGCTAAAAACGGTGATATGTTGAAAAATCCAGGTCGATTATCAAGGGAGGGAAAAAGCGAAATTGCACTGGCTTCAAAAATCTGTCTTAATCTTTTGTGTGAATATGAGCTAATATTGTGGCATCATTGAAACTGAAGTTATGATCAGTTTCAGACATATATTGGACGGGGGTGTATATATATACCAAGATTAGAGAAGCACGTCTGCCCTATTTACTCCCAGTTTTTGGTGGGTGGGTGAAATGGTCTGATTCATAACTTTATCAGAGTATTAGCGGTATGGCAAATGGCAACAAGCTGGTCCAGGATTTGAACTCGGGCTGTTGACTCCACTTCCTACTAAGATAGCCGTTACACAACGGGCGTTTCCAAAAGTATCAAGGTTGAAGATTTAATGTATTTAATTTAAAAATATAAAATTTGAATGACGACATCAGGGAAGCTGAACAACGTATATATTAATATGATAGTGTCTAGACGTCCGTAAGCTTTCTAGGTGAGTCAGTATCAATTTGGAAAGAGAAAACAGGAAACTATGAACCAGTCTCGATCACTTTTCAACAAAATATTTTTAGCCCAGGATTGTGCTTGTAAAGCCCTCTCCATACTCACTGGAAGCGCGCTTACCGTAACAATTATCGATAACTTTTGAATAATTTTTTTATCCTAGGATTATTTCTAGTGCAGTCTCCATACTCACTGGAAGCGCGCTTTTTGTAACAATAATCATCGTAGTAAATGGGTATTTGCCTCATACCCCACTTGTATGGACTGGGCACTAGGCCTCGTTTTAATGTGGGCCCACCCACAAGACGAAGCTCATGGGTGGGAAAGAACAAAAATTGCGTCGATCCCTTCGGCATTCCCCCTCAAGGGGGCGCCCCAGGCGCTGGGCAATAAACCCAGCCCTGCCCCCAAGGGGACAGGTATTGCTTTGGGGGATAGCCCCTGGGATCGACGCTATTAACTGAACACACCGGTCCAGTGGCCGAAGCACACCGGACCCCCGTGCCGAAGGACGGGTTGTTAATGTGTGAATCGTAGTAAATGGAATCAGCGATTTGAGTTCAAATCCAAACAAGGTTGTTTGCATTTCGCGCCAATACTCTTGAGAAAGGCGTAAATCCACCTGTTTTCCCGTAGCTATAGGATAATTGTAGAACAGACTGAGTTCTATAGACTTGGATTGGCAACCAGTATAGAAGAAGGAAAACTTTAAATTCAAATAAGCATAACTCCCTTTAAAAATTAGCCTTATATCAAATCCTGCCCGTGGGGAAATGGTTGGATAACGGTATTCTCCTAGACCTAGCGACTTTTTCTTGTTTCCTGAACTGAAGAGGTACATTTGAGGACGTTTATAATATTAAACAACACAATGGGACACCTTCAAAGGAGACGCTTCAGATCTGTTTTACATAATGTAATTGTAAACTAATTGAAAGAAAATGAATGTTACATTTATTGTTTCTTTCTGTCTTCGTAAATATTGCTTTAGCCTCTGTCATATTTGTTTGCATGCCTCGTATTTTATCAGGATTTTTATCATCTTACTCTATCACCTCAAATATTACAAAATACAGTTGTATGTATTTACCCAACCGAATAGGATGCGACGCAAGGTCAGTTTTTAAGCGGTATTTAACCGGTTTGATTTCAGATTTTCCTTCTCCTAGACTGATTGCCATATTAAGATTAAAAAGCACAGTCTGTTTTACTATTTACCCATAGCTGGAAGGAGAATAGATGGATTCATATCTTTCTCAAGTCCATTAGCGCTGATTTGAAGTGTAAAGAGCCTCACCCAGGATAATTGGATGTATTCCTTTCATAAGGGTACTAGCGCCATGTAAAATGCAGCCAGTCTCGTCTAGGATTTGAACTTGTGTCGCCGTGTCCATTTCCTATGACGATAACCATTACACGACGGGTGCCTCCATAAAATGCAGTTCTAGCAACAAGTTTATGATGCTCAAATGAAAATGAAACGCTTTTGATTATTTCATATTCAAATTCTTGTACATATCTTTTAAATATTTTTTTACATTAATATATTATGTATCAATCGAAACCTTTCCTCGTCCTAGGTTAGTGATCACAAAAAAGCCTCTCTGATAAAGTTAATCAGAGACTTTCTTTTTCTAAAAGAAGAATCCATGACCCTTTACCATTTTATAAGATGAATACCGGTGCCCCTAAAACACGCCATTTTCTTGTTCCGAAGATCTATAAAGGCCTTTCAAGACCTTGACTGATGTTAGATGGGAAAATCTTAGATGGGAGAATCTAGAGTAACTGTCATAAAGCAATAGCGTGTTTGCTCTGTCAGCTATTGATTTTGTGGGAGTTCTTCAATGTCTGTTCAGTGGTATTGTTTTGTATGTTAGACTGATACGATGTACACTCCTCCGTCCATAAATTATAAGAACACTTTGAAAATGACTGATTTCTTATTGAATTAGGGGTTTTATCTGAAGATTGTTGTGTATAAGTAAGTAAACTGTAGATACAATTCAAGTGTTTTATTCCATGATTAATAGTTAAGTGAGTTAAGTTTTGTAATTAAAGTTCATTCATTTTTGGCCCTGCAAATATAAAAACATTTCTCCACTTCATATTGTAGAGCACTCTAAAATATTCTCTGAAAATACCGAATGGTTTCTTGCCTTCTTCAGAAGTGTAGTATTCTTACTTGGAGCAAGAAGAATCTTTATTTGTTCAATTTGTATGGGGTTTGGAATATTCAATATCAAACAATATATGTTCAGTTATGGTATGAGGGCAACATTCTGACAAACTAGCCACTCAAAACTTCTAGAATGGGGTCATTTACTAAACGTAACTTAGTTTAGCACAAAGCCAGAAGTATGAGGCATCAATCTCACTTGGACCAGTCGGCGAGTTTAACTTACTAACCCTTACACCAAGTGAAATGCCCAAAGTTTCTAGAATAGAGAGGGGGGAAATTTTGGGTGATACTTATTGTTTTTTGTTGGATGGACTTCTCCAAATGTTATCTGGACAAAAACATCATCTGTTTTATAGAGGATGAAACTTCATGTCATATAGTAGAATAAATTATACAATGGTGATAGTGTTGCATAGCCCTCTTTTTAAATCAGCCTCTATCATCTTCTCAACATCATGCTGGAACTCACTAAGAGTAAGCCTTAGATCCCCACATTCAATAATCAACGGCATGGGGTAACTCAGCACCACCATACATGTTGAGTACAAAAATCAAGCAAACGTTCAGACTTTCGGACTACGTAACAAAACTATGCATTCATTAATAATTTGTGATGCTTTCTTTGGTGCACATACTTGGAGAGACGCTGTACTGATGGAAATACACGGCTGCCAAGAAGGCTCCACTCCCCTGATTCTAATTATTCTTTCCCATAGATGCTTGGTCTGATGCTTCTCTAGGCCAATGAGATCCCTGCTCTTTATGACTCGAGGGGAAACTTTGTAAATCAAACTCGCGGTAATTTTCCACTATTTACCGTTATTTTAAATTACCCTACACTACTTGCTAAAAATAAAAGGTTCTTCCATTATTTTATCCATTATTTTACAATGATACTCCAAGATATATCTGAATGCTACAAAGCAATTAACAGAATTTCGGTCTATCACTGGGATCAGCAACTGTTTGAAGTACCATTACGCTTATCGCAAAATGCGTAAACGCGTGACATTTTTGCATAATTGTTCATAACATGTCTAAAAGACGTGTGCGAAGAGCCTAAATTAACCAAGCCCTTCTGTTGTGGCTTGAGTGTATAACTAATGAGTATCTTATGCGTAGGAAGCCCCCCCCCCCAAGAAAATTGGAATTCTGCTTGGATGACCAATCCTTGTCCAGAATTTGAATTCTTATCGCCTTGTTCATTTCTACGACAATAACCATTACATAATGAGTGCCTCCTAGCTATTAGTACATAAATGGAACTTTGTCAGCACTCAAGAGATGCTAGAACACATCTTGATCCCAAGGCTATCAATAATTAGAGGAGAAAAAGGTTTATGTTTCAGCAAGGCAACGCGAATTTGAGTTCTGCTAAGAAAACTGTTTAATACCGCAATGATTGCTTTTCATCTATAATAGAGAGACGCCCGTAGTGTAATGGTCATCATTGTAAGAAATGGACCGAGCGAACGGAGTTCAAATTCTGGACGAGGCTGTTTGCATTTCACATAGACCTAATACCCTTGGGAAAAGTAAGAATCTAACTACAGACGGCATCTTTAGTTTTGGTATGGCGACCGATCTAGAAGACGAAAAACCCTGAATGCAAACCTGTTAAACTCCGCTTAAATATTTACTTTCAGTCACATTCTGCCCGTGTGGATTCTAGTAGCGCTTATGCATGCCATTTTGATAAACCAAGATAATGAATACTCCCAGATTGGCGCACAGGAATGGATTACAGCGGCCAGTTCTACATTTTACTAGCAAATCATTCATACTTGTGCACACAGTCGTATTTGCTATCGAATGTCCAGACTCTGAATCAAATTCTTAATCACTCTTTTCACGTTGGTCTCACATTGCGACAATCAAATCTGTGATTCTATCGATTTAAGCATCCCAGCACATCTGTCAATAGAAAGTTATTGATTTTTCTCGCAGTTGTCGTATTAAGCATGTCAGGCTCTCTTCTTTAATTTTCTATATGATTCTCGCTCGGCCCAGTTACTGATTTCAATGATAAAATGACCGTCAATCCATTTCACTCTTTTTGTTGTCATCCCCTGAGTATTCATCAACTGTTTTTATACTTCTCTTCGCCGGCCATAACTCTATCCCAAGAACAGATAGACCTATAACAATCAAAGTGTCCATGGTTAAAGATGGGACACCGGGACAGGTTTTGACGTATCAGTTTTAAAATAACTCAAATTAACTGAGTGATTTTAATGGCATATCAAACTGCTGAGGTTTGCATTTCACATAACGAAAATACCCTCGGGAAAGGTATACATCCAACTATTCTCCCTCCAACTATGTGTAAATAGTAGGGGAGATTGGGTTTCTTTAACCTTGATATGATAACCTGTCTAGGAAAAAGAAAACACTGAATTCAAACGTGTTAAACTCCGCTTAAAAAGCTGACCTTGTGTCACATTCTGTTCGGGCGGTGGGGGTTAGATAAACACATATATACTAATATCTAGATGGCGTAGCCTAAAACTAGTAAAGCGACTTCAGAACATAATTCCTCCACTACCAAATGTATGAGTAAGATTTTTCAGTGTTTGTCATTGTATATCATACAAGAAATCTGTAACCGTTTATTCCTTTAAAATCAAAGCTGGGGAATGAGAGGGTTCATAACTTTCCAAAGGGTATTAATTAAAAAATGGACGTAATAACGAGACTGGGGGTTTAACTCACCTATCCAAGAGATAAAAATGTCATTTTAAATACATATTTTAGTTATCAGTTGATATCAGATATGGTTAAATACTGTCTTAGCACTTAGTTAAAAAAAATCACAGTTGAAACGATCCATTGTGTTTTTATCCTATCCCAAAAAATTACACAAATTTACAAAAAAAAGAAGAAACTAACAACAACAAAAAAAGACAACAAAAAAAAAAAAAAAAAAAAAACTTCATATTTAAAAACGTTAAAAAAGTGTTCGCCAAACATAATTTAATACAGAAATTAATGGCTTCTGTTTTCGATAAACTAATGAAATTAGCAATACTGATTAGTTGTAAAGATTACTGAAATGGGAAGGCAATTTAAGGCAATTTAAGCCGTGCTTCAAAGTAGTGGATCATTTGATAAATGGCCAATGCGGTTGAAGCCAGATAGCAACGTTCAAGAAATACAATTTATGGAGAATTACAAAAATTTGTCTCCTCGCTAGTTTCGCAGTTTGTATGGGAAGCCGAGTAACATAGATACTTCTGCAATGAAAGTAAGAATATGTTCACATAAGCAGGTGACTCTGCTAAAAATCGTTCTTCCTCAGTCTGTCCATAAATACAGCCTCTAAATATGGATGACGTACACTTTGCCAATAGTTACTCACCAAAAACGATGATATATTGCTTTATAGGTTTTAGATAAAAAACATTCCTTTAGACATGGCTGGATGATGAATAACCTTCGTACGTCTCATAAAAGACATAACATTACTATTGTCTTTGGATAAATTAAAAGTTAATGTGGTTTTACATGTATTTACCAATCCTTACCCACGAGCAGGATGTGACGGGAGGTCTACTTATAAGCGGAGTTCAACAGGTTTGAATTCAGAGTTTCCCTTCGCCTAGACCAGTTTCCATAGCAAGGTTAAAGTTCCTACTACACTCTGCTATTCACCCGTACCTGGAGGGAGAATTATTGGATTTATACCTTTCTTATAGGGTATTAGCGCTATATGAAATGCTACCAGTCTCGTCCAGAATTTGAACTTGTGTCCCTATGTTCATTTCCTATGACGATAAGCATTACACATTAGACACTTCCACCAGATGTGTTTTTATAGATATCTTTGTTAAGATTGAATTACCTATACATGAATTCATTTTCATCGGCATGTCAACTCGTCTGGGATTATCTTATTACTAGAAAAGTTTACGCTTACATTTTTTGTGAATATTTTAAGAATGTTTTGCAAACATTTATATGATATCAAGTAATACTAAATAATATAATATTTTCCTTACATAAATATGGTATAAAGTAACTAATAATTATAATAATCCATAGTAAAAATCCAGCTTCAATTAACTGTTATGAATAATTAACTCTAATGATACCAATACTAATAATTCATGTATAGTTATAGGATTTAAAATAACTACTCCTATTTAATAATAACATTTGATTGCACAGTTCTATCGTTTCAAGTATTCCTATCTGATGCCAATAACATGCTAGAATTGATATGATTTCGATAAATAATAATAATGATAATAATGATAATAATAATAATAATAGCGACACAAAACAATGCCATAAGAAGAAAGTATATCAAAACAAAAATAGATAAGACACAACGGAACGGTAGGTTGTGTGCAGATAGAGATGACACAATCAACCATGTATTAAATGAATGCAGCAAACTAGCACAACGAAAATGTAAGGCTAGGCACGACTGGGTTGGAAAGGTTATCCACTGGGAATTGTACAAGAAACTAAATTTTGACCGTACAACAAAATGGTATATACATAAACCAGAATCTGATCTTGACAACGAAACACAAAAGTATCTGGGACTTTAAGATAAAGACGAATCCCTTTATCCCAGACAGAAGACTAGACCTGATACTGAATAACAAGAAAAAGAGAACTTGCCAACTGATAAATGTTGCAGTCCCAACAGATCACAGGGTGATGATGAACGAACACGAAAAGAGAGACAAGTACCTGTACCTTGCTAGAGAACTGAAAACGCTGTGGAATATGAGAGTGAATGTGTTACTTATTATAGTTGTTGCAATTGGAACGATCTCAAAAAGTTTAGAAAAGAGACTAGAGGAACTGGAAATCAGAGGAAGAATTGAGACCATAAAAAAAGAATCCATTGTTGAGATTGGCTAGAATACCCAGAAGAATCCTGGAGATCTGAGAAGACTTGTCACTCAGACTACAGTGAAGGACCTTCAGCTTGTGCTGGTGTAAAAAAATCCACAAGGAGTGAAATAATAACAATAATGATAATGATTTTTAGTAAACAATTGTGAATTCAAGTAACTATTCTCAATAAAAATAATTTACACAAAGTTATATGTTATCAAGTATTCCTGTCTAATAATTTTCAAATTGATCTATTTGACCCATAGATGGAACCCTAATATTAACAACTCCGGGTCAGAGTGCACCTAGAAGTAATTTCAAAGAAGGCCTATTCACCCTTCTCAGAAAGCCAGAACTGGAACCTCATTACCCGATGCAGTTTAATGTCATACTTGGGACAAGATTTTTTGACTGGGGAGGACTTACCCAGAGAATGCAATCAGCATATATCCATCGACTTGGCTGAAAGATCTGATAAGCTCTTAGATTTCAACAGGTGCCTCATATCTATATCAATTAAAGCATTAACATTCTATTCGTTTAATCAATAAAAAATAAAACTTTTAAGAAGTGTCCTAGGTATGACAGTAAACTGCACCTAGTGGTGAGCTTCAAATTCTGGAACTCTGGGAGTATGGAGTACCCCTTCATTGCCATTAATCCCAGAGTGGTAGTACCTATTAGGGTCTCTGTCTATGGGTTAAATAGATAATAAAATGGGTTTAAAAATGAGTTTGAAAACAGAATTTGCTCACCCCAAAAAAATTAAATAAAACAAAAACGTCTTGACCACGGTTAAATTGTATGGCACTAAGTATTGGCTATTAGAAGTCTAAAATTGGTAGAGACCTGGAATCCTACTCCCGAATCCATTAACAAATATCTATATAAATAAAAAACATACACAACAAAGAAGGAAAAAAAACGTATTTGTCATAAAATAACCCCAGGGTTGACATGCCATTAAAACCAACTAACACAATTTTAAGAAGCCAAATTGTTTTACAAATTAATAAGTATTTTCTCTGTCGCTGCCATTTATCGGTTTAGTGGTTGTGCAAAATTGAAGTCGAAATTTCACTAAATGAAACTGAAAAATCGATTTCAAATTTTGGATGCTAACCTATTGTCATCTCATTTCGCATGGTCTTAAATGGCGTTAATACAAGATGCCCTTCCTTCCGTTCTAATATCAATATTTTACTGTCATTCACGAGACTGAAGAGATAAAATTGCTATTATTCTGAGCACACACAATAACCTCTATTGTAACTGTCGGCGAGATTAGCTTGCTGACCGTGCATCGGGATGAGGAGTCCGGTGATATATACAAAATATTGTGGGGCGCATAGTGTAATGGTTATACTTGTACGAAATGGGCTCGTCGACCGGAGCTCAAAATCTGGACGAGATATTCATATAGCGCTAATTGGTAAAGGTAAGTATTTTCCTGACCTCCCACCAAACCGGACTGACACAAAGTCTTTTTTTAACATTGGGAGCCACGCACAAAAAGAAAGCTCATGCAGTGGGCAGTGAAAAAAGAAGCTTGATCCTTTCGGTATTCCCTTATAAACCGGCTCTGACCCTTTTAGATGAGGGTCAGGTGTTGCCTGGAGGGATGGTCTCCAGCACTTAAGAAAGGTATGCATCCATCTATTCTCTCTCTCCATATATGGATAAATAGTAGGTCAGACTAGACTTTTTAACTTTGGTTAGACTACCAATCTAGGAGAAGGAAATCTGAAATTCAATCAATCTGTCAACCAATCTAGAAGAAGGAAAATTCAGAATTCAAACCTGTTGGATTCCGCTTAAGAAATTGACTTTGTGTCACATCTTGCTCGTGAAGAGGAGTTGGTATATATATATATATATATATATATATATATATATATATATATATATATATATATATATATATTATCCAATGGCTACTTTACCTTTCTGTTGCAGTGGCATCAGTGAATAATCCAAAAGTGCTCGATATATTAAAATCAAAGAGCAGTAATAATAATAATAATAATAATAATAATAATAATAATAATAATAATAATAATGATATTTGAGGAAAAGAATTAAGGGTCTACCATGGTTTCAATCAAAATGATTTCATCAGGCCCCAACCCTAGGCTTAACTAAGTTGATGTAATTCGTTATTCAAAATGAGGCACATTTCTTTTCGGATTATAAGGGTTTTCACGTGCGGCTTCTTCTACTTGTTCATTTATTCCTTAGTTCTCATTTCTTTAAGTAAATCAATTTAATTCTAATAATAAATAATAGCTAGTAAAAACTGATAAAATTTAATTCTAATTATATTTTAGGGGTTGAATATTAGGAATTTATAGTTTTTCACTGTTCTTTTCAGTATTTATCCTATTTAAAATTAATAACTATTTAAAAATAAATAAATTAGAATAAAAAAAAAACAGTTATTAATTATACGTACAGGAGAGTTGAACCTCGTCGCATAACAGTTAAAGATTAACAGCTAGACTGCTTGCACAGGTTTGGACTTATATAATGTCATTCCAACCTTCGTGGGTTATTTAACGCTAAAGTCATCCTAAGTAGACGAACAGTCGTGGTACCATTTAATCCATAGCTGGCGGATGAGGAGATGCATTCCTTTTCTGAGGGTATTAATCCGAAAGTGAACGTAATAGCGCGACTGGAGTTCGAACCCACTTACTACGATATCGCAGCGTTAGCCACGGGGACTCCTATGGAAAATATATAATAAACAATGGAGAGCCAGAAAAACGCGTCACAAACTCTGTACAGAATAGCAAATATGAAATATGTAAGCTGCGCCTGAGGCATGCCATTAAATGTTAAAATCTCGAATGAACCTATTATTGACAAAGACGCACGCATACATGTGATTTAAACACACACAACACACACACACACACACACACACACACACACACACATATATATATATATATATATATATATATATATATAAATTTATATTGCATCATACGCAAAACAATACGCAGCAGGAAACCACGTTGCTGCAAGGCGTAACTAATCAAACATAATTCAAATTTCAATAGAAAAATAACGAATTACTCAAGTAATTATTCACATTTAATTAAACGTTACTAAGTAGCTTTTGGATAGTTGTAAAATAATTACATTATTATCGATTAGATATGGCTAAAAATAAATTTGTTTAAATCTATAGGGTATCTATAAACATTGATATCTCACAATGATTCTGCGTCTATTCGGAGTAGTTTTTCTTTATACTAAACTGGTTGCCAAACCAAGGTCAAAGAACCCAATCTGCCCTACTATTTACCCATAGCTGGAATGAGAATAGTTAGATACGCACCTTTCCCAAGGATTTGAACTCGTCTTGCCGTTCGTTTTCTTACGGCGATGAACTTTACTCTACGAGTATCTCCTAAAAGGGGTAAGAGCTAGGTTTATTGCTTGATACCAAAGGAGCCACTAAAGGGAAATGTCGACGGGGCCATACCTTTTGTACTGGCTATACACGACCTTTGGTGCGTGCGTAGCTCCCCATGTAAATATCATTTTATCCGACCTGGTTGAAGTCCAGGAAAATAAAACTTATTAGCGCACTAGCAGTACTAAGGAAGTATTCTACAATCATAATGAACCACGGAAACATTCAGATTGTATGAATGTAGAAAACATGACTGACAGGAAAAATGGAAATAAATTCGGGGATATATAAGTATATCAAAAATTTCAAAAAGAACAAGGTGTTCAGATAGATTATATTTTAATTTTGAACCCGTCGTTATAACGTTTCGTCTTTTGTTTATTTTAAACCATCGTCAGGACATTCATTTATATGGCTAAAAAACAACAACTTAAGAAAGGTAGTTTGTAAGTTTTGCTCTTTTTACTGTGCTGCGACTTCTGAAAGTTCCACAAATATGAAAAAGAACTTAATGCCACGTTGGCATTCCTTTTCAAACTGTGCGACGCAATTTCTTCGAAATTATAATAGAGAGTTTTTTTTTTATAGTGTTCAAATGTTCAAATTATTTTTTTTTATAAGTTTTTGCCTAATATTTATGATTTAAAATTAAAATAAATTTCAAAGACCACAAAAATAAACACTAAATTAAGGTAATGTCATGCTTAAAAATTTATAGATATACATATATATATATATTTTATAAGGAAAGAAGAAGGTCCGCAAAATGTATCGTTCTCAGAAAAAATGTTTTATTCTAAAAATAATACCTCGAACCCATTTCAAAGTTTTGACGATATAAACGAATCTTGTTTTTTTCTGGGTAATTTCCGTAGGATCCTCAATCTGATTAAGGCGATAACTATCACTGGAAACAAATGTATAATTGTTAATATCACCGGTATCTAAACCTTTTCTAAACCTATATATATATATATATATATATATCGGGCTCAACACTATATGTATATATATGTATATGTATATATCTATATATATATATATATATATATGTAAAAAGTGTTGTTCTGGTTCCAACGGGAGAAAATGTAATATGTTATAAGAAAAGAAGAAGGTCCCTAAAAAGTATCGTTCTCAGAAAAAATGTTTATTCTAAAAATAAAACATTTTTTCTGAGAACGATACATTTTGCGGACCTTCTTCTTTTCTTATAACATATTACATTTTCTCCCGTTGGAACCAGAACAACACTTTTTACATATATATATATATAGATATATACATATACATATATATACATATAGTGTTGAGCCCGAATATATATATATATATATATATATATATATATATATATTATATATATATATATATATATATATAGTTTAGAAAAGGTTTAGATACCGGTGATATTAACAATTATACATTTGTTTCCAGTTATAGTTATCGCCTTAATCAGATTGAGGATCCTACGGAAATTACCCAGAAAAAAACAAGATTCGTTTATATCGTCAAAACTTTGAAATGGGTTCGAGGTATTAGGTCTTGACATGCCCAGCCGATTGATCCGACCGGCCTTCTATCTCAAGTAAGAGCCAAAGTGGAGTTCTGCATGTCATGAACTGCTCCGACCCCATTGATTCCGCCCTTTTTGTTGAAATAGCAAAATTTTACCATTTTAATTTGTTCTTTCACATTGTAAATTGATATTTACAATTTGCATAGGTTACTTATAATATCCGAAAAATAATATAACTATTTAATAAAAAACAAGAAAGTTATAAATTTTAAAAAAGTTTTCAGTGTTTTGTGGGCCCGTGGAAAAATATCTAGATGATTAATTTCGAAGACATGGTTATCTTATTTCTGATAATGGAATTCTCGGTAAACAATTCTTCCCACTGAAACTTCGAAGGCATAATATTTTGCGAATACAGTTCTGGCTTTAGCGCGAATAAAAATCTGCTTGAGGTGAATCTTGATTAGAATTTCTTGTTGCTTTTGGGGAATGTCAGCTCTAAAATTGTTTGAGTAAAGATTAAAGAAAGGAACTACCTCTATGTTTAATCTCTGGCTGTTTAAATAAAAATAATCCTACCAAATTAAAATATGTTAAATCCCCACTTTAAGAAAAAAAAAACTTAGAACAGTTCATACTAAGATTAAATGCAGCCCTGTCGACTGGACCTGTAGAATAAACTGACTGCACCTCTGCAGAGGGGTAAGAAATTATTTATTCCAGTTTATTAATACACATACCGGTTTACTCACATACCAGCAGATGCTCTACCGACTGAGATAAACCCACCTTGCTAAACCAATAGGTTTCGGGTTCGATACCGGCCTTCGCCGTCTCAGCGCATGAATAGCATAACTTGGATCCGCGCGGTAAGTGGGAGTCTTGTAGCAGGTGTGGTGCTCCAGTTAAAATGCAAAAACAATCTTCCTGGTTTAGTGCAAGTGAAAAGGGGAGAGACTCCGTCGCTGTCCGGTTGTGACCTATAATATGCCTTTCAGCCGTCTTCGGCATAATATAATCCAACAAGGGTTGACATGCCGTAAACCAACTAACCTAAGATTAAATGCATTTTTTAATTTTATCATTATGGTTTTTTATTTTTTTTATTTTTTTAAAACAAGTTTTAACCATTTATTAAAGTTTAGGATAATGTCTAATATGAAGGGAAGTCTTCATGGTGTAGTGGCTAACGTGTTGTATTGAGACATCATATAAAGTGAGTTCGAACTCCAATCGTACTACAACACCCACTTTCGGGCTAGTACCCTTGGGTAAAGCTATGACCCCTCATTCACTCAGCTTGGGTTAAATAGTACCACTGCTGTCCTTCTACAACGATGACTTTCGCATTAAACAAAGAAACTAAACCATAATGGCTAACATGCTGGACTACGAGATTGTACGAGGGTGAATAAAAAAGTAATGCCATTTTGTTTAAGACAGGTATAATTACCAACACAGAAACATATATCATACATCAAAATGAAGCTGGTCATCTGCGGATTACATTCCTACTTCTTCATATAGTCAGCGTTTCTCTCAAAAGCAATGTTCCACCTTTAAATGAAAGCATGTATCCCTGCCCCGTAAAATTCTGTTGACTGTTCTTTGAACCACTTCTTCTCTTCATATTTCATTTCCCCGTCACTGGAATAATGCTTGCCTTTCAAACCCTCTTTCATGGGACCGAAGAGATTATAATGATTATCCCAGTGACGAGGAAGTGAAATCTATAGTGAAGAAGTGGCTCAAAGAACAGTCAACAGAATTTTACGGGTCAGGAATATATGCTTTCATTCGAATGTGGAACATTGCTTTTGAGAAAAACCGTGACTAGGTGAAGAAGTAGGGATGTGATCCACAGAGGATCAGTTTCATTTTGATGTAAGAGACATGTTCCTGTGTTGGTAATTATAACTGTCCTAAACAAAATGACATTACTTTAAACGAAATCTAATATAAAAATTAGCAACATTAAAATTTTCAGATTTATAATACATTGCGGATTTTACAAGCTCAAGAATTGTTTTTTTTATTGTCAATGACTTTCCTCGCCAAAAAACTTTTAGAAATAATATTTTCTCTCGTTTCATATATTCAAACTGTCATGTAAAGAGTGATTACTGTTTTAATGTACTTAACGTATGGATTTGAATTCTGAAGTATTTGAAAGTCCTTAAAAAGAACATCAAGTTAGAAAAAAATAATATAAAAAAACAGACCCCCAAAATTTCCGTCAGACCGGTGTAATTGGGGAAATGTTTTAGTGCGGTGTTCCTGTAAGCGTTTAATCGGATTTAGACTATTTAGGTTCAAGGATAGTCTGAGCGTATTTTAACAACGCTGTCTTCTCAAAATGGTATATTTTCATTACGAATATAGTTTTAATCTTGTCTTATCTACTTTCACACGTTTAATTCCATTTTGAAGCTGACAGAAAAGGAAATAATAGTTTCCTCTCATATCAGATATTTATATCATTTATTTATACAACCAGACCTCAAAAGCTAGGATAAAATTTGTTGGCAAGTATTTCAAAACGAGACATAATAACACGAGACTCTGAAAGACGTAGTTAATCGTAAACAATTAAAATTCCCTAAATCAAAAATGATTGATATTTAATTAAATATTATTAGTAAGGTTTATATGGATTTTTTAAGCTGGAAATGTACAATAATTACATAACAGGAAAGTCTTATTCTTTATTGAAAATCTAAATAAAAAAAGAGACTACAAAAAGCAAAAAAACAAAATGTTTAAGTTAATAAATCTCTTCAGCCATCCATTCTAATGAAAAATGATTTCTCTACAAAAAATAGTGTAATATTATGTATATCACTTATTTATATAACCAGGCTTCAAAAACAAGCATAACATTTTGTTCAGCTTCTTGACAAGTATTTCAAAACGAGGCAATAAAACATGTCGTTGAAAGACGTAACTAATTGTATTCCTAAACCAAAACGTATTATTTATCTTACTAAAAATAATTAGTGATATTTAATTAGATATTGCGAATTAGTTTTATAGGGATTTTTTAAGTTGGAGATATACAATATTTACTTAGCATGAAAGGTATTTTGGAATGGAATTCTGAAAAAAAAAATAAGAAAAAAAAAGTAAAACCCAGGCACAAAAGATATTTACGAGAGAAAAGTAAATATTTAGGTAGATAAAACTCTCCAATGTCACTCGTTTTGAATGAAAAATGATTTCTCTCTCTCTCTCTCTCAAAAAAAAAAAAAAAAAAAATTAAAATAAAAAATACAAATAAAAAAAACAAAAAGTCTATCACAACAAAAGAAAATACCTAAGTTGATAAATTTATTTAGTGCCACTGGTTCAAATCAAAAATGATTTCTCTACAAAAAAGAAAAAAGAAAAAAAAGAACAACAAAAATCGAAAACAAAAAAACAACAAAAACAAGAACAACACAAAAAAAAGACAAGAACAAAAAAAAAAAAAAAAACATTGCAATATTAGCTTCTTAATCCAGTTCGTAAATAACGATTATGTTATGTGGTTTTAATTTCTATAAAAAAAATCAAACAAAACAATTATCGATTCACGTCACGTCATACTGAAAGCACCGGTTAGGCAGTGTTGAGCATGTTCAATAATTAATTCGGTGACCACTTAAGCAAAAGCAGGTACTGTACACAATCTGAATCCCTTTTTTATTGAAATGACTTGATTCAACATTAAATGACCTAAAAGTGGATTGATGTGCCGTAAAACAATCAACAAACAATTATCACATATATTCACTCAGCCTAAAATTATAATTGTAACCTTGGGGAGGGAGAGTTCCCGTGGTGTAGTGGCTAACGTGCTGGGACTAGGACATTGCAGTAAGCGAGTTCGAACTCGGGTTACGCTATGACATTCACTTTGACTAATACTCTTGGGAAATGTATGAACCCTCGTATCCCCCCGGATATGGGTTAAATAATACCATTACTGTTCTTCTTCAAGGATGTATTTAGCATTAAATAACTCAAGAAGGTTGATGTGTTAAAAAAAACACAGATCAAACCACACGATGCAAAATTCTATCATTTTAATTTATTCTTTCACATTGTAACTTACATAACTGACAGAATCAACCTATGCATTGTCAGAAATTAAGATTAGTTTTCTAGTACAGGGATCAGTGCAGTGAAGTGAGGAGCTGCTGGTATATGTAGTGCTCTACCCCAAACGCTGGTCTAGCGCTAGTGACTCCTTTGCTGTCAGGCTGATACCGACTTTAGGCCACACCGACGACTTAACTAACTTAATAGTTTTAGTATTATTATATACTTCGTAACCTGGACGAGACTGTTTGCATTTCATACAGCGCTAATAGCCTTGGGAAATGTACGAATCTAAGTCCTCCCTGCTGTCTTGTGAGTATCCTCTAGAGAGGAAAAGGCAAGGGAGAAAACCCTGATAGAAAAACATGACTTCTGCAAGGCAGTTCAGTGTGTAAAGCACTGTCTAGCTATTCCTGCAGCTGAACTGACGCTGAATGTTTGGTTCACATATATCTTGCCAGAGTTTCTCTAGAGAGGAAACTCCTAAACTCAAGATTTATGGCTTCCGAGGCTGCAATACCGGTAATACTTCGTAATCTTTTGAAATTTTCCTTTGTTCCCTTTTTT
>CM042139.1:122097970-122110470 GCA_023376005.1 Doryteuthis pealeii
CTACTTTCTTAATTGATGAGTTTAACCGCAGTTCACGAGTTTAAAAGATAAACAGATTATTATTATTATCACATGTTATGTTTCTGTTAGGCAATCAAGATGAGTAATCTTGTTAAGTAAAAACCTGATAATTATTTATTCACAATGGAAAATTCTAAGCAACTTTGATGCTCAACTGAGAGAACATTGTTGATTTGTGACGTGCAGGCAAAAGTCATTAATAATTTTATCAGCAAATAAATATGTCACCATCCGCCGTTTCGAATTATGTAATCTCTGCTGCCGGAAGATATTTTGCCATACACAAATTGCAGATGTGATTACGAATTCAAAGAGATTCTTGATTGTATTGGTCATATCTATTACTATTCATGTAGATTTAAAAAGATCCAGGATTTTTTAAAAATGCAAAACAATGATGTGTAGCCATACTACACATGCTTACACATGCGTATCTAGTCAGCTGCGGCGTGTAAATACGCGATTTCACCCCTGGCCGTGTGGCCGACCCGTGATACTTAAGGTAGGAATCCTGGTGACTGAGCAGTTTATGACATGCAAACACTTCACTTTGGCCCTTACTTCGGCTAATTGGGCGGTCGGGCTTCCTATGATCAATCGGCTGGTTACGTTAACCTCTTGCACCTATAGGATTTGTCCCGACCCTATTGACCCCAGCACTTTTTATCAGTTATTGGTAAACCCAGCACTTAAAAAAATATTATATGGGCTAGATGGCGGTGGCTGAAAGTCTTGATGTTCTGGTATGATGTAAACTGCATCTAGTGGGAAGTTCTAGTTCTAAGCTCTGAGGAGTGTGGAATACTCTTCAACCATTACTCCCAGCTCCACTTTTGACTGGAGTATTACACCTGGGTTTCCATCCATGGTTTAAATAAATACAAAATCGACTTTAAAATTGTACTTAAAAAAGGTGTTTGAAAAATTGCTTAGAAAAAGAATTGAATATTTTAAAAATCATTTTTATTTATTAAACCATGGATGGAAACCCAAGGTGCTAATACTCCAGGTCAAAGTGGGCCTGGGAGTAATGGCTATGAAGAGGTATTCCACACTCCTCAGAGCTCTAGAACTAGAACTTCCCCACTAGATGCAGTTTAACATCATACCCAGAACATCAAGACTTTCAGCCACCGCCATCTAGCCCATATAATATTTTTTTAAGTGCTGGGGTTTCACAATAAACTGATAAAAAGTGCTGGGGTCAATAGGGTCGGGACAATCCTATAGGTGCAAGAGGTTAACGTAACCAGCCGATTGATCATAGGAAGCCCGACCGCCCAATTAGCCGAAGTAAGGGCCAAAGTGAAGTGTTGCATGTCATAAACTGCTCAGTCACCAGGATTCCTACCTTAAGTATCACGGTCGGCACCAACGGCCAGGGGTGAAATCGGCGTATTCTACAGCCGCAGCTGACTAGATGACCATGTGTAAGCATGTAGTAGTATGGCACACATCATTGTTTTGCATTTTAAAAAATCCTGGATCTTTTTAAAATACATGAATAGTAATAGATATGACACCATACAATCAAGAATCTCTTTGAATTCGTAATCACATCTGCACATTTGTGTATGGCAAATAATCTTCCGGCAGCAGAGATCTACATAACTTCGAAACGGCGGATGGTGACATATTTATTTGCTGATAAAATTTATTATGACTTTTGCCTGCACGTCACAAATCAACAATGTTCTCTCAGTTGAGCATCAAAGTTGCTTAGAATTTTCCATTGTGAATAAAATATTATCAGGTTTTACTTAACAAGATTACTCATCTTGATTGCCTAACAGAAACATAACATTGAATAATAATAATAATCTGTTTATCTTTTAAACTCGTGAACTGCGGTAAAACTCATCAATTAAGAAAGTAGAAAAAGGGAACAAAGGAAAATTTCAAAAGATTACGAAGTATTACCGGTAATGCAGCCTCGGAAGGCCATAAATCTTGAGTTTAGGAGTTTCCTCTCAAGAGAAACTCTGGCAAGATATATGTGAACCAAACATTCAGCGTCAGTTCAGCTGCAGGAATAGCTAGACAGTGCTTTACACACTGAACTGCCTTGCAGAAGTCATGTTTTCTATCAGGGTTTTCTCCCTTGCCTTTTCCTCTCTAGAGGATACTCACAAGACAGCAGGGAGGACTTAGATTCGTACATTCCCAAGGCTATTAGCGCTGTATGAAATGCAAACAGTCTCGTCCAGGTTACGAAGTATATAATAATACTAAAACTATTAAGTTAGTTAAGTCGTCGGTGTGGCCTAAAGTCGGTATCAGCCTGACAGCAAAGGAGTCACTACGCGTAGACCAGCGTTTGGGGTAGAGCACTACACTATACCAGCAGCCCTCACTTCACTGCACTGATCCCTGTACTAGAAAACTAATCTTAATTTCTGACAATGCATAGGTTGATTCTGTCAGTATGTAAGTTACATGTGAAAGAAAAATTAAAATGATAGAATTTTGCATCGTGTGGTTTATCTGTGTTTTTTTTAACACATCAACCTTCTTGAGTTATTTAATGCTAAATACATCCTTGAAGAAGAACAGTAATGGTATTATTAACCCATATCCGGGGGATACGAGGGTTCATACATTTCCCAAGAGTATTAGTCAAAGTAAATGTCATAGCGTAACCCGAGTTCGAACTCGCTACTGCAATGTCCTAGTCCAGCACGTTAGCCACTACACCACGGGAACTCCCCTCCCCAAGAGTTTACAATTATAATTTTAGGCTGAGTGAATATATGTGATAATTGTTGTTGATTGTTTTACGGCACATCAATCCACTTTTAGGTCATTTAATGTTGAATCAAGTCATTTCAATAAAAAAAGGATTCAGATTGTGTACAGTACCTGCTTTTGCTTAAGTGGTCACCGAATTAATTATTGAACATGCTCAACACTGCCTAACCGGTGTTTCAGTATGACGTGACGTGAATCGATAATTGTTTGTTTGATTTTTTTATAGAGAATTAAACCACATAACATAATCGTTATTTACGCAACTGGATTAAGAAGCTAATATTGCAATGTTTATTTTTTTTTTTTTGGTTGGGGGGGTTGTTTCTGTTCTTTTTTTGTGTTGTTCTTGTGTTTTTTTGTTGTTTTTTTTGTTTCGATTTGTTGTTCTTTTTTTTTCTTTTTTTTTTTGTAGAGAAATCATTTTTGATTTGAACCAGTGGCACTAAATAAATTTATCAACTTAGGTATTTTCTTTTGTTGGAAGACTTTTTGTTTTTTATTTGTATTTTTTATTTTAATTTATTTTTTTTTTTTTTTGAGAGAGAGAGAGAGAAATCATTTTTCATTCAAACGAGTGACATTGGAGAGTTTTATCTACCTAAATATTACTTTTCTCTCGTAATATCTTTTGTGCCTGGGTTTTATCTTTTTTTTCTATTTTTTTTTTTCAGAATTCCATTCCAAAATACCTTTCATGCTAAGTAAATATTGTATATCTCCAACTTAAAAAATCCCTATAAAACTAATTCGCAATATCTAATTAAATATCACTAATTATTTTTAGTAAGATAAATAATACGTTTTGGTTTAGGAATACAATTAGTTACGTCTTTCAACGACATGTTTTATTGCCTCGTTTTAAATACTTGTCAAGAAGCTGAACAAAATGTTATGCTTGTTTTGAAGCCTGGTTATATAAATAAGTGATATACATAATATTACACTATTTTTTGTAGAGAAATCATTTTCATTAGAATGGATGGCTGAAGAGATTTATAACTTAAACATTTTGTTTTTTTGCTTTTTGTAGTCTCTTTTTTTATTTAGATTTTCAATAAAAGAATAAGACTTTCCTGTTATGTAATTATTGTACATTTCCAGCTTAAAAAATCCATATAAACCTTACTAATAATATTTAATTAAATATCAATCATTTTTGATTTAGGGAATTTTAATTGTTTACGATTAACTACGTCTTTCAGAGTCTCGTGTTATTATGTCTCGTTTTGAAATACTTGCCAACAAATTTTATCCAGCTTTTGAGGTCTGGTTGTATAAATAAATGATATAAATATCTGATATGAGAGGAAACTATTATTTCCTTTTCTGTCAGCTTCAAAATGGATTAAACGTGTGAAAGTAGATAAGACAAGATTAAAACTATATTCGTAATGAAATATACCATTTTGAGAAGACAGCGTTGTTAAAATACGCTCAGACTATCCTTGAACCTAAATAGTCTAAATCCGATTAAACGCTTACAGGAACACCGCACTAAAACATTTCCCCAATTACACCGGTCTGACGGAAATTTTGGGGGTCTGTTTTTTATAATTATTTTTTTCTAACTTGATGTTCTTTTTAAGGACTTTCAAATACTTCAGAATTCAAATCCATACGTTAAGTACATTAAAACAGTAATCACTCTTTACATGACAGTTTGAATATGAAACGAGAGAAAATATTATTTCTAAAAGTTTTTTGGCGAGGAAATCATGACAATAAAAAAAACAATTCTTGAGCTTGTAAAATCCGCAATGTATTATAAATCTGAAAATTTTAATGTTGCTAATTTTTATATTAGAATTTCGTTTAAAGTAATGTCATTTGTTTAGGACAGTATTATAATTACCACACAGGAACATGTCTCTTACATCAAAATGAAACTGATCCTCTGTGGGTCACATCCCTACTTCTTCACCTAGTCACGGTTTTTCTCAAAAGCAATGTTCCACATTCGAATGAAAGCATATATTCCTGACCGCCGTAAAATCTGTTGCTGTTCTTTGAGCCACTTCTCACTATAGATTTCACTTCCTCGTCACTGGGATAATCATTATAATCTCTTCGGCCCATGAAAGAGGGTTTGAAAGGCAAGCATTATTCCATGACGGGGAAATGAAATATGAAGAGAAGAAGTGGTTCAAAGAACAGTCAACAGAATTTACGGGGCAGGGATACATGCTTTCATTTAAAGGTGGAACATTGCTTTTGAGAGAAACGCTGACTATATGAAGAAGTAGGAATGTAATCCGCAGATGACCAGCTTCATTTTGATGTATGATATATGTTTCTGTGTTGTAATTATACCTGTCTTAAACAAAATGGCATTACTTTTTTATTCACCCTCGTACAATCTCGTAGTCCAGCATGTTAGCCATTATGGTTTAGTTTTCTTGTTTATATGCGAAAGTCATCGTTGTAGAAGGACAGCAGTGGTACTATTTAACCCAAGCTGAGTGAATGAGGGGTCATAGCTTTACCCAAGGGTACTAGCCCGAAAGTGGGTGTTTGTAGTACGATTGGAGTTCGAACTCACTTTATATGATGTCTCAATACAACACGTTAGCCACTACACCATGAAGACTTCCCTTCATATAGAACATATCCTAAACTTTAATAAATGGTTAAAACTTGTTTTAAAAAAATAAAAAAATAAAAAACCATAATGATAAAATTAAAAAATGCATTTAATCTTAGGGTAGTGTAATATTATGTATATCACTTATTTATATAACCAGTTCAAAAAACAAGCATAACATTTTGTTCAGCTTCTTGACAAGTATTTCAAACGAGGCAAAAATAACATGTCGTTGAAAGACGTAACTAATTGTATTCCTAAACCAAAACGTATTATTTATCTCTACTACTAAAATATTAGTGATATTTAATTAGATATTGCGAATTAGTTTTATAGGATTTTTTAAGTTGGAGATATACAATATTTACTTAGCATGAAAGGTATTTTGGAATGGAATTCTGAAAAAAAAAATAAGAAAAAAAAAGATAAAACCCAGGCACAAAAAGATATTTACGAGAGAAAAGTAAATATTTAGGTAGATAAAACTCTCCAATGTCACTCGTTTGAATGAAAATGATTTCTCTCTCTCTCTCTCTCAAAAAAAAAAAAAAAAAAAATTAAAATAAAAAATACAAATAAAAAACAAAAGTCTATCACAACAAAAAGAAATACCTAAGTTGATAAATTTATTTAGTGCCACTGGTTCAAATCAAAAATGATTTCTCTACAAAAAAGAAAAAAGAAAAAAAAGAACAACAAAAATCGAAAACAAAAAAACAACAAAAAAACAAGAACAACACAAAAAAGACAAGAACAAAAAAAAAAAAAAACCCCACCCAAAAAAAATAAACATTGCAATATTAGCTTCTTAATCCAGTTCGTAAATAACGATTATGTTATGTGGTTTTAATTTCTATAAAAAAAATCAAACAAACAATTATCGATTCACGTCACGTCATACTGAAAGCACCGGTTAGGCAGTGTTGAGCATGTTCAATAATTAATTCGGTGACCACTTAAGCAAAAGCAGGTACTGTACACAATCTGAATCCCTTTTTTTATTGAAATGACTTGATTCAACATTAAATGACCTAAAAGTGGATTGATGTGCCGTAAAACAATCAACAAACAATTATCACATATATTCACTCAGCCTAAAATTATAATTGTAAACCCTTGGGGAGGGGAGAGTTCCCGTGGTGTAGTGGCTAACGTGCTGGACTAGGACATTGCAGTAAGCGAGTTCGAACTCGGGTTACGCTATGACATTCACTTTGACTAATACTCTTGGGAAAGGTATGAACCCTCGTATCCCCCCGGATATGGGTTAAATAATACCATTACTGTTCTTCTTCAAGGATGTATTTAGCATTAAATAACTCAAGAAGGTTGATGTGTTAAAAAAAACACAGATCAAACCACACGATGCAAAATTCTATCATTTTAATTTATTCTTTCACATTGTAACTTACATAACTGACAGAATCAACCTATGCATTGTCAGAAATTAAGATTAGTTTTCTAGTACAGGGATCAGTGCAGTGAAGTGAGGAGCTGCTGGTATGTGTAGTGCTCTACCCCAAACGCCAAAACAATCTCCTTGGTCTAGCGCTAGTGACTCCTTTGCTGTCAGGCTGATACCGACTTTAGGCCACACCGACGACTTAACTAACTTAATAGTTTTAGTATTATTATATACTTCGTAACCTGGACGAGACTGTTTGCATTTCATACAGCGCTAATAGCCTTGGGAAATGTACGAATCTAAGTCCTCCCTGCTGTCTTGTGAGTATCCTCTAGAGAGGAAAAGGCAAGGGAGAAAACCCTGATAGAAAACATGACTTCTGCAAGGCAGTTCAGTGTGTAAAGCACTGTCTAGCTATTCCTGCAGCTGAACTGACGCTGAATGTTTGGTTCACATATATCTTGCTCAGAGTTTCTCTAGAGAGGAAACTCCTAAACTCAAGATTTATGGTCTTCCGAGGCTGCAATACCGGTAATACTTCGTAATCTTTTGAAATTTTCCTTTGTTCCCTTTTTCTACTTTCTTAATTGATGAGTTTTACCGCAGTTCACGAGTTTAAAAGATAAACAGATTATTATTATTATTCAATGTTATGTTTCTGTTAGGCAATCAAGATGAGTAATCTTGTTAAGTAAAACCTGATAATATTTTATTCACAATGGAAAATTCTAAGCAACTTTGATGCTCAACTGAGAGAACATTGTTGATTTGTGACGTGCAGGCAAAAGTCATAATAAATTTTATCAGCAAATAAATATGTCACCATCCGCCGTTTCGAAGTTATGTAGATCTCTGCTGCCGGAAGATATTTTGCCATACACAAATGTGCAGATGTGATTACGAATTCAAAGAGATTCTTGATTGTATTGGTCATATCTATTACTATTCATGTAGATTTTAAAAAGATCCAGGATTTTTTAAAATGCAAAACAATGATGTGTGCCATACTACTACATGCTTACACATGGTCATCTAGTCAGCTGCGGCTGTAGAATACGCCGATTTCACCCCTGGCCGTTGGTGCCGACCCGTGATACTTAAGGTAGGAATCCTGGTGACTGAGCAGTTTATGACATGCAACACTTCACTTTGGCCCTTACTTCGGCTAATTGGGCGGTCGGGCTTCCTATGATCAATCGGCTGGTTACGTTAACCTCTTGCACCTATAGGATTGTCCCGACCCTATTGACCCCAGCACTTTTTATCAGTTTATTGGTAAACCCCAGCACTTAAAAAAATATTATATGGGCTAGATGGCGGTGGCTGAAAGTCTTGATGTTCTGGGTATGATGTTAAACTGCATCTAGTGGGGAAGTTCTAGTTCTAGAGCTCTGAGGAGTGTGGAATACCTCTTCATAGCCATTACTCCCAGGCCCACTTTGACCTGGAGTATTAGCACCTTGGGTTTCCATCCATGGTTTAAATAAATAAAAATGATTTTTAAAATTGTACTTAGAAAAGGTGTTTGAAAAATTGCTTAGAAAAAGAATTGAAGTATTTTAAAAAATTGAATACCCAACAAAAATGAATTCCATGTGGACACCGGTTGTGTAGTCCAGTGGGTCTCAAACGAGGTGGACCACGGTTGTGAGCCACTGGAATACACAAATGGAAATTAATACCAAGAGAATTAGGTATTTACCCAACTCGTTCGGCACGGGTATCATGTGACATAAGGTCGGGAATATGGGGAATCTAGCGAGGATTTAACTCCCTATTCAACAATAATGAATCTGCAAGACTATCTTACGAACCATCACACAATGACAGTACGCCCATCCTCTAAGAAAAAAAAATTTGGAAAACAAGAAGACATCGGTGATCTGTTCAAAAGTATTTAATCATCATCATCATTGTTTGCTGATTCCCTTGACTATCTCTCTCTCTCTCTTCTCTCTCTCTCTCTCTCTCTCTCTCTCTCTCTTTCCTTCTCTATCGGCCATCGCTCTTGGTAAGTCTTCAAGATACCTTCCAGTGTCCAAACAGTGGTGATTGAAGTATGTTTTTGCTAGTCTGCCAGCACTGGAATCTATAGAAGACCGTCACGTATGAGTTCGTATGTACTTCCCTAGCACTGCCCAGCGTGCCTTGATCATCTTGGATGGTTTGTAAGATGGGAGGTAAGTAGCCATATAGTTGCGTTTTAGGGTTCTTCTTTTAGGATTTCTCAAAACAACAAACAGATTCTTTGTATAATTCCCATGTAGCGCTTTTTGATCATCATAGAGCCATGTCTACAGAGAGCATGGATCACTCTCATTTCAGAAACTTAAGAGAACCCCAAGGAATTCCTGCTAAAGTCGTTTCGACTGCAAATGGTGAAGATGAAGAAGTTGACACTAACCCTTTGAGAATGCTTCGAGGTGGTGCTATTCCGATTCGAGGAGGGCACGGTGGTATGAAACCTCCGTCTCTTCCCTTCCCTAAATTACAGTTTACTGCTATTGCTTCTTCTGTTGCCATTATTGTTACTATTACCACTATTAGTACAACCAATGTTACTATTATTGTTACTATTAGTATTTGCTTAAAGTCAAACTGATGCAACTATATAATAGTACTGTATAAGAATGGAGATTTCCAAGCTTTTGTTGGATATTGTATTTCCTCTATTTCAATGAACACTTTTACTCATTTATTTCAAGATGTTTCGAAAGAAACAAAATCAATTATACACCTCTCTTTAAAACAAGTTCTTGTTTAGAACGTTTTTTTTTTCTTATTTCCTTGCAAATATATATTTACGATTTAAGAGTAAAATGCTTGACACTTGCCAAGTTTATTATTAAAGAAATATGCGAGTGCACTTTGTTTAAAACCAACATTTATTTTTGATGCAAAAATCATGACATTAGGAAACCCAAAGTTCGTTCGGTTTACCGCATACGTAAAGGAAAAATTGGCTTTATAGCAAAAAGTATTTACCGCCATATTGTCGTCATTCTACAAGCGACTTTATTATTCCATACATCCAGAAATGGTTATTTTATGAGAGAAAGGACTTCTTGATGTGATTTTTACAAGGGAAATGACAGTTTTTGTTAGCAAAAAAAGTCTATAAAACCTGTAACAGGTAATAATCTGAAAGCGCAAATCTGTTTTCCGCGTCAAGGCAAGGTACAGTGTAGGAAATCCATTAATAAGAGGTCAACATATATTACAAAAAGTTTTACTTCCGAGCCTGGACACGTTGTGTGGTGGAAATAACAGGCAATGGGCCATTTTCCAAGGAAATAATGTTCTAACACCACAGACAAAAACAAACAAATCATGGTTTGAGCTGCAATCTTTGTCCATTATTTTTTGGTCTGGTGAGCCGCCAGATCGTAATCTCTCAAAGGCCATGTGATCTCATATTAAGTCCAAACTCGATTGACGAAAATTTGGGAAGAGTGATCAGCTTTGGTAAGCAGACAAATATAAACGGAGCAATATTGATGCGACATAATGTAAACAACTATCAGACAATCTGTCCAAACGGTTCGGTTTTCAGCAAAACAATCAAAGGAAAAGATTCCCCATTCTAAAATAAAACGTACACTTCACAAAAAGACTATATAACCTATTTTATTATACCATTGTCACAATTTTTTCAGGGTAAAAATGTAAATAAAAATGATTAAAAGATATGTCTCCCTTATTTGGATCTTGTCTTACCACGCACACAACACGAAAGGATATATATATATATATATATATATATATATATATGGAGATAGGTAGACAAACATGAGATGTTGTAGAAAATGGGTGTTTATTGTAGGCAGGGATGTCGACGTTGTAACGTTTCGCTCTGTTAGACCTTCAGGACTTTCGGAATAGAGTTCTTGCTTCAGTGGTGAACATTTTCTTTCTAGTGAATTATGAGGTCGGGAATAAGAGGAGGGGTGGTCGGTTGATGGTGTCAGAAGAGGTTGGAGGTGGATTTTCCTTTTCTCTCAGACGGGGAGTTTCTGATAGTAGTGCCACAGGTGTTAGGTGTTTGGGTTATATGTATGTATGGTGGATGACATAAGGATTGTTTATGAGTGTATGTATGTATGTTTATATATATATATATATAATATATATATATATATATATATATATATATATATATATAATTTGGTGTATATATGAATGAGGGGTGCTCAATATCAGTGTCATATACATATATATCTATTATTATACTAAAGCTGAGTTTATCAACCTTCTCCAGCTAAAGGATTTTTTTCTATTTATGTTATGGACACAATATTTATACTTAGATATTCCTTGGTGTTTGCACTACAAAGTGTATGAAAAAAAATTTACAGGCAAGCACCCTGGTCTGGAGAAAGGGAGGGGCGAATCTACCTAGAGTTAGGAGAACTCTAGGTAGATTCGCCCCTCCCTTTCTCCAGACCACAGAGAAACAAAACAAAAGAATCTTTTTACGGCATGATTTCAATTTTAGTTGAGCGTAAATTTTACGAAATTGAAATCATGCTTTAAAATAGATTTTTTTAAATTACTTTAATTATTAATTCATAGAGTATTAAACTTACTTTAAAAAATATTTCATGTTGGGTAAAAAAATAGTTATATATTTAAATATTATGGAATTCAAATGAGCAAACATTGACTACCGCGGGGGTAGTTTTCTTCGGGCTTAAAAGTTTGTTTTAGTTAAAACTAAAACAAACTAGACTGACTTCTGATTTAGGTCGGTAAAATTAAAACGGAAAGTTTTTTGCTGGTACCAAATCACAGTTTAACTGCAGTCTATGAATTAACATTTTGCGAATTTGGTTACGGTTTTAGGGCATTAAGGTTGTTTTTAATTACGTATTGCTTAAAAAATAAACAAAAAATACAAATTACTATACATTTAATGTTGAAAAATATTTTTTAAACTAAGTTTAATTGAAATTATACATTGCTATATTAACACAGACAACTGTTTCAATAATAGATTCAATAATTAATTTCAATGGTTAATTAAATGTATAGTAATTTGGTTTTTGTTGTTGTTTATTTTTTAAAGCAATACGTAATTAAAAACAACCTTAATCCCCTAAAACTGTAACCCAATTCGCAAAATGTTAATTCATAGAATGTAGGACTGACTTCTGACTTAGGTTGGAAAATTAAAACGGAAAATTTTTTGCTGGTACCCAATGACAGTTTAACTACAGTCTATGAATTAACATTTTGCGAATTGGGTTACGGTTTTAGGGGATTAAGGTTGTTTTTAATTACGTATGGCTTTAAAAAAATAAACTCTGTCTTTAGTCTTTTTATTTATGCAGAAAATAGTATCAATCAAATATATACCACTCCGATATTACAGTCTGAATAATACAAATAATTGTAATCTTTGCGGAGTTCCGTCATGGCCTCTTGCCTCAAAACATGCTTGCCGGTGACTGCTGAAAAAAAAAAACAAAACAAAAAAAACACCAGCTACGATTGAAGTCCGTAGCGGAAACGGCGTGAAAAACAAAAATAACTAGGGTTTAGGATTTGGGGTTGGGGTTTAAGTTTAGTTTAATGGAAAATAAATAAATACTTTGGGCTCTGCTTTTTCTGAGTCACCCTGTATACAGGGTAACCCAGAAAAAAAAGAACTTTGTAATAAAACAGTTAATTTTAACTAGAGGGGAGGGTTAGGGTTGGGTTTTCAGTGGAAAATGCCCTAAGTTGGTTCATTTTTTTTCTTTTTTC
>CM042139.1:122115470-122142970 GCA_023376005.1 Doryteuthis pealeii
GTTACAGCAACCTGTCTAGGAGAAGGAAAACTCAACAACAATATATATATATATATAGGGCTGTATAGTGGATTGATTTTAACGGCATATCAACTCGTCTGTGGTTAATTTATGCCTACAGGTTAGAAAATATTTAACTTTGTGCGTCTATATTTACATTTTCGTAATTAAAAATCTTAACCATATGTTAGGATTGTCGGGGACCATTCGGAGAGGTTACTTTTGTATAGTATTGATTATGTTTACGATGTGCGTGGTGTAATCGTTGTCGTTGTAGGAAATAAACTCGTTGACCCGAGTTCAAATCCTCGTGGCCGCCTGGATTCCAAAGGCCAATCTGTATGCGTTGATTAACTATTTAAGGGCCTTGGTACAAAAGCATTCAGCTGCTCGTGCTTAATACGGACTAACGGACCAACAAACACGGATTCTCCTTAACACTGAAAAATAAAGATCATAGGATTCTACACAAAATAGATCAAACTTAATGCCACACGGAATTTCCACTGTAAAGTGCTCTCATCTGCAGCCTAAAGATGGCCACAAGAATCTTAACAATGCTAATACCCTTGGTAAAGCTATGGGTAAATACTAAGGTATACTGGGCTCTTTAACCTTGTAGAACGAAAACTCTGAATTCAAACTTCTTAAACTCCGCTTAAGAAATTGTCCTTTTGCCGCATCCTACTAATGCGGAGGAGTTTATATATATATATATATATATATATATATATATATATATATATATATATATATATAGCACTGTATCCAGTAACTTCACATAAATTGCTTCTGACTGTAACCCCATCTAATCCTAGTCATCATCTCCTCTAGTCCTAGAGGTGTTAGTCATATAAATAGTTTCCGATCGAGACGACTATTTAAAAAAGAAATGAAAAAAAATGTTCTCTGTGATTAATTTAATGTAGTTTTGTAACGGAATATTTTATATTCTAAATTAGTTACATTTAAACATTTTGTTATATACGCCTTTTGTGTCGGGTATATAAATAGCGAGAGGAATCCTTGGGAGGGTTATATTTCGTCGACTGGCAATATTTTGGGGTGATTTCTTTGTTTGATATGAGCTTCTATGTGCTGGGCTCCAGTTGTCTGTGTTCATTCTCTTTTGTTTTTAAATGATGATACAAGACTTAGTTTCTTTTTCAGATGTCTTTATTACCCAAAGCCCAAAAGGGTTCAACCACGCAGTGAGAAGATGGCTTACTTGGGAACAGGTGACCATCACGTCTGGTCCCTTCGGCTAATCGCCAAATTCTAACTACCTAACTCAGTTCCCTTCACAAGTCTTTCATTTAGCCAATCAGACATCGATTTCTAGGTCAGTGAAAGGGTAACTGTTGTCATGAAGTTCTATAACGTTTACGGTAACATTCCATCCACAATACCGCCATTTAAATTTGACTACACTAAAGTCATAATTCGTAGGCAACGCACGAATTATGTAACATTTTTTACATGGTTTTAATTCCTAACAAAGCAAATATTCTATGAGTGTATTTTAAGGCTTCAGCTTACAGAACTACCTACACATCAAAATAAGGGAAATATTATCTCAGACAGATAAACAATTTGTTATTCTCGTAGGTTTGGAAATCTAAATAATGTACAATTAGTTACGGCTTGCAGCAGCATTGCTTCATGTGTATCGGTGTTTATTGTTGAAGATTATTTTGCGTAAATATCTTCCTCTGGGTTCAACGATTATGCACAGTATAATGGTGGTTCAAAATCAAACCACTTTGTTGTCTATAGAGAACAGACAAGCGAACGCTTCCGAATTATTAATACAGTCACTAAAACTGTATACTATGATGCTAAATCTCGAAGGAACTATTTTTTCATTAGGTTTACATCGTAGTCTTGAGGCACTACTACAGAAATATTATCATCAACAACAATAATCACAAGAATTACTTCTCCAGCTGTCAAAACAGCCAATGATAATAATAACAATAATAATAATAATAATAATAATAATAATAATAATAAATATTTCATTATTTCTTTAAAATTTGAAAAAAAATAATAACTAGCAGCACCACACATCATAACTTAATTATTTCAACGTTTGGTATGTTTACTTAAGAGCTATTGCAAAATAGTCCAATATATAAAATGTATAATAATCTTGATTTAACTATCTCTCACTGTTTTTTTTAAAATTACTTTCCTTCTTTTCATCTTTTTCTTATGTTTGATTGAAACAGATTAGATTTATCACTTCCGCGCGCTCACCCTCTCTCTTTACATTTCCCTTGCTCCCTTTCTTTCTTATTATATTTTCTCTGTGTAGCATGCCCTTTTCTTCCCTTTCTTTAATGAAAACATAATGGTTCATTATATAGCTGAGGTGAGGACACTCATAAGAAATAAGTATTCGGTGGATAACCAACACCAGGTAATCGGGATTTACCTTTTAGCATTTCATCTTGAACGATTTGGACGGTCTCATTTTTAACCAGAGTGTGTTGCAAGATGATAACGGGTGTACTTTTAAGGAACATGAGTATTAATATATAGCCAACAGATAATTACGTATCTGTCAAATAGTATAATAAAAAAAGTAAAAACAAAGACCTGGAAATAGAAATTGAACAAAATGTGGCACATTAAAACTATCACCATGACAGTAATAGTGAGTTTGATCAAGAAAGTAACACAAAAACACATTATCAAGATGCTTGGTAGTCTTAACAAATATGAAATACAAGAAATTGCACCTTGCGGAACTGCTCATCTACTTAGAAGAGTGCTGGCAATGTGACTGAAAAATACACCCGAAAGAAGCATAAAACATCATAAATATAGAATACATATAGTCATTTTCTACCATCTCCCCAATTCTTGGGTAAAGACCCGATGAAGGATTGTAAAAAAACTGAAAGTAAAGTTGAAAATTAAATAATAATAATAATAATAATAATAATAATAATAATAATAAAGCGTAGATGTCACAATCTAAGGACTCGAAGAATACACAAAAAAGAGCAAAGAAAGATCACTTGTGGGAGACAATAACAGCAGCTGAAACATATGGACAAGCTGAAAAACATCAAAAACAGGGAAATAGAAATGGGAAGAAAAACAATTATATGGATTATTCAAACGACAAATTGGGGAGGTTGCACATGGTTAAGGTTGGACATGTTAATAGGAAACCTCAAGCGAGAACCGAGTCACTCATAATTACTGCTCAAGACAATGCCATAAGAATAAATTATATCAAAGCAAAAAGTGAAAGAAAAGGAAAAGATAGAAAAATACCTAGACATTGCTAGAGAATTGAAAACACTGTGGAATATGAGGGTGAAAGTGATACCAATTGTAGTTGGTGCACTTGGAACGGTCCCAGTAAACTTGGAAAAAAGACTGGAGGAACTGGAAATCAGGGGAAGAATTGCGACCATCCAGACAACTGCCTTGCTGCAATCGCCTAGAATACTCAGAAGAGTCCTGGAGACCTGGGGAGATTTGTTGTCACTCAGACTCCAGTGAAATACTATCAGCTAGTGCTGGTGTGAAAAAAGCAAAGAATTGATAATAAGCAGAAGAATAACAATGTAGGTTATCTAGTAACAGATATAAAACGGTTATCTCATAATAAGCGTATGCAGCAAACTAGCACAAACTGGCAAAAACTGGCACAAAATAAATACAACACTAGACACAACCGGGTAAGAAAGTTAATCCTCTGGGAATTGTGCAAGAGATTAAAATTTGACCATGCTGAGAAATGGCTTATTCACATACCAGAATCTCTACTAGAAAATGAGACGCATGAAATTAGTTTTGATTTTTGTTTATAAACGGATCACCCAATCCTGTCCAGAACACTAGACGTAGTGTTAAATAACAAGGAAAAAGAACTTGTTGATTAGTGGATTTTGTCGTTCCAGCCAACCATATAAAAAATAAAAGGAAAATAAAAGGAAAAGATTAACAAATACTTGGATCTTGAAAGAGACATAAAAACGTTGTTGAAAGTTAGGCTGAATGTGATACCAATTGTGGTTATTGCCCTTGGAACGGTCCATAAGACCATGGAAAAGAAATAGGGGAACAGGAGATTAGAGCAAGAATTGGGACCATCCAGACCACAACACTGCTAAAATTGTTACAATTCATGAGAGTTCATGAATTGTAAACATAGCTGTAGCTCGGAATTTAAATTAAGGGCCGTTGGCTTTGGGATCAGGGAGTTTCCGTGGAAGGTTGCCGGTGATTGTTGGTGGCCCTTGACCCTTGGAGGCACGCAATTTTGGGCACCATGACAGACACGTGATAGCTTAGATTAGATTCGAACCAGCTTTCAGAGAGCTTAGATATGCTCAGAGTCGGTCTCTCCACCGCAGCGGAATTAGATCACGGGCTCATGAATAATAAAGCTTGGTCAAGCAAACACAGATCTTGTAGTGTTTATTAAATTAAGACAATAACCAGCTTAGCCCAGCTCAGAACAGAAGAAGAAAACCAAACCTTAAATAGAAGTCAACTAGTCAAGAAAATGGCGACCGAAATAGAAACAGTCAGCAACATACACAGTGCCAAGTAAGACCGTCTTCTCTCTTATCTAAGTACCCCCTCCCCCCCTCTCTCTCTCTCTCTCTCTCTCTATTATATACCTAAGTATGCAGAAGGGTATATACAGTATGTAACAAATCAGCTAGGATACATTGAAGAGTTCTGAAGACCTGATAAGACTTGTGTTACTCAGACTTCAGTGAAAAACTACGAGTTCAAACTGGTGTGAAAAACTCGCATAGATTAAAAATGATACTTTTCTTGCTTTATTCTATTTTAACTTTTACAAACAAATTCGAATCCTCAGAAATTTGGTAGTTTACAGAAGTATGTAGAAGGGGTCTTATTTAAAATCTCTATCATGAAAAATCAAAGATCGTCTCAGAGTCTCACTTGTCATATTTGATCGGAAGTATTGTCTGTTCTTAACCAAAGCACTTGATACCCGTTAGTCAACTCTTATCGAGATAATGAAAATAGCTTTCTGATATTTGAAAACTTTAAAAGTTGATTTCCTAATCGTGTCAACTGGTACCATTCAGGGATGCAATTCACAGACAGATATAAACAATTAACACTGATTTTAAAGACTATACAATTAAAATCCATGGTAATTGCTGCCTATGCAATGAAAGAAAGATGATATTTAGAGCCGAAACCAAAGAATACACATACATATAGAGAAAATCAATAAGAACTGACTGATAAGCCGTAGAAAAAAAATGTGTTGTTACAGATTATGTTTGCAGGTTTCTAGTTTATGTTGTGCCAATGTTCTTGGGTAAAATCTTATTCTAATCTTTCAGGCAGTCGACTCAGCCATTAGTTATATTGATTCTATCTGGATATACCTCTCTCGCTTTCACGAACTTCCTCTCCGTTTCTTTCTTTCTCTCCCCCCCTCTCTCTCTCTCTCTTTCCCCCTCTCACGCACTCTAATAAACACTCATATGAGATCGTGCAAGGAAATGTTCACATCTCTGAGAAATACTGATGTAATAATCCTATATGTGCATTATTCTCATCTTATAGATGTATCAATATCACAGATCAGTTGTATGATCTCACATCTCAGGCTTTAATGCACGTATGTCCACGCGTATCTAAATTCTTACACACATATATATATATATATATATATATATATATATATATATATATATATATATATATATATTTACACATATACTAATTTCATAAAGAATTCTAGTTTAGCTAATTAATTGGTTGATTGGTTAGTTGGTTGGATTTTACGGCATGCTAATCCTTGTTGGGTTATTTTATGCAAAATACGTTTTTGTTTCATTCATTCTTGTTGGGTATTCAAATTCTTTTAAAACTAATTTTTCAAACACATTGATTTTAAACTAATTTTTAATCTATTTAACTCATAGATGGAAACCCCAGAGTGGACTCTAGTGCAGCTGAGTGAATTTACAAGTAATTATCATTATTATACGAGGTTATTATACAAGTTATCAAAAAATATCAAGAATGCACTTCTGATTGATTAGGTTTAACTACATGTCAACCCATCTAGTGTTATTTTATGTCAACAGGTTAGGGAATCACGTTCATTGTATGTACATATTTAGTTCTTTCTTAAAAGTTTTTCCTATTCACGCTTATTGAATACAAATAAATTTGGTTTGGCTTCTTTGTTTTAATGATATATCAACCTTCGTGGGTTATTCAATGCCAAAGCCATCCTGGTGGAAATACAGTAACAGTACTAGTTAACCCATACCTGGAGTGTGGGTGTTCATACCTTTCCCAAGGGTATTAGTCCGAAAGTGAACTTAATAATGCGACTTGAGTTCTTACTCGCTTAGTAGAATGTCACAGTCTAGCACATTAGTCACGACATAACGGAGACTCCCCCCCCACGGGATGTATTAGAATGTATCGAGTTTGAAACTCTTTTTCCCAAGACGTCCATAAATAATGAATGACACCTTTTCTTTAAAAAAATAATTCCCTTTGCATTCAATACACTTATTCCAGTTAGTCTTTTCATTGGTTGAATCAAATTTGAAACTTCTCTTTTGAAATGGTGTGAAGCTACACTGTTTTATTTCCATTAATTTACTTCAAGTTCTTAAATCTCTTTCTCTTAAGAGGATATTTCAGTGTAGGTAATAAAAAAAAGCTCTGCTAAGTATAGAGTATTCTGCACTTTCATAATATTGTGTTTCGCCTAATACTGTTAATAAGAAATTATAAAGAAATTATAAAGAAATTATGCTGACTCGTCTAGATGACAGTGTGTTGTGGACTAGCCTAGCTTACCTATCGTAGAGAATAAATGAGGTAGTCCAAGACTATTTGTACACCGCTGTTTTAGAACATCTGGCGGATTATTGAGACTACGAATATTACGGAACCATTACGTGAACCGTCTACCTCGATGTTTCAGCACTCTGTTGCGAGTTACTCTATGTCTGACACAAACTGTATTTGGATGTACTAGTATTCTGAATATTTTATGATCTAGTATACAACCCAGTGCCATAAGATTTCAGCTAGGTAACAGCATAAATACCATCGATTGATAAATATCATTCGGTATATTAGTTCATCAAGGATGTATTTCATATTAAATAACCCACGAAGGTATTTATAATATTAAATAAGGAAACCAAACCACACCATTTCGCATATTCTTCATCTTAATTCATGTGCTTATGTTCGGTATAGGATTCTTTATTGAATTCACAGGGCTAGATTATAATCAGTTCGCTGTGGACAACAGAGGACATAGCTTATTAATTAATTCTTTGTTACATCGTCCTTTGATCTATTCGGCTGGATTCCACTTCCTGATCCTAACAATGGAATTGAGCAGAATTATCTCTATGGACATAAGTTAATTTGGAACGATTACTCAAATCGTACTTCTACGAAACCTGGTTTCTTCGGAAACGTGTGTCCAGTGGCTTCGGCTTCTGAATCGGTACAGCAATTAACGGCGTGATGTCAGTGGGCCATCACCTACCCACTTGATTTAAAGGAGCAAGGCTGGGTTTATTGGCTAGGGCCTGAGGCGCTCCCATGAAGTGGAATGCCGACGGAATCCACGCATTTTTTGTGCCTGTCATTCCATGGGCTTCGCTTAAGTGGGGTGCGAGGTAAATAAATACTTCTACGAGACCATTGTCTCGTTACTAAATTGAAGCAGGCTGGATTGTACAACACCAAAAACGTTGAGACTATAACAATCAAGATCAGGATAATAGTTTGAATAAATCAGTATTTATAAACAAACCCATACGATAAAAATATATTGATCTATAGACAGGAATGGAGATAGTAGGTATTTATCGAACACGTTCACTACGGGTTGGGTGTGACACAAGGTCGTAAATATAGAGCATCCCTATTCTATAGTAATGGATCTGCGAGATTATCCTCATAACCATTTCAGCACAATGGGACGCCCAGGAACTTACCCAACTGGTTTTCCGCAGTTAGGATTTGGTACACAGTCACAAGTATTGGGCAACCAACGAGGATCGAACGCGCAGTTCAGTAGTCATAACAAAAACTAAGTATGGTTTATATTTGGTACAAGGCAGTGAGTATGCGGCATCCATTGAGTATAGAACTCTCTATATGTGAGACTAGCTTGCTAACAATTACACTACGATGAGACGTCTGGTAGGTGGCACAAGGTCGTAAGTACGGGGCATCCAGCGGTATCGAACTTACTATTCAGAAGTAATGGATCTGTGAGACTAGCTTGTTGATCATTACACCCCGATGAGACGCCCTCCTTTCACCACGGTTAGGATGTGACACAAGGTTGGAAGTATGAGGCATTGAGAAGGGAACGAATTCGCTATTCAGATCTGCGAGTCTAGCTTGCTAACTATTGGAACTCGATGGGACGCCCCAAAGAATTGTGGTAGCATATAATAAAATATTACCAAGACACACAACCCGAAGATGAAAAAATATATATACAAGGTGTTTCAAAAAGTATCGAGATTTTTTGTACTTTTTCACACACCTAGTATTCTAAAGAAAAAAAATAACGTTCTATGTGTGTGTCAAAAATTACCAAGTTTAAATTTGTATTTACCAAGATAAAAATGAAGAATGAATGGAACGTTATTTCTTTTCAGAATACAAAGTGTGTCAAAAAGTACAAAAAATCTCAATACTTTTTTGAAACACCTTACATATATATATATATATATATATATATATATATATATATATATATATATATATAAGGTGTTTCAAAAAAGTATTGAGATTTTTTATACTTTTTGACACACTTTGTATTCTGAAAAGAAATAACGTTCCATTCATTCTTCATTTTTATCTTGGTAAATACAAATTTAAACTTGGTAATTTTAGATGTATGTGTATATGTGTATTTGTATATATGTATGTATATGTGGGTGTGTGTATGTGTGTATAGGTGTATATATATGTGTGTGTAAATGTATATATATGTATGTATATATATGTGTATATGTGTGTATGTGTATATATATATGTATATGTGTGTGTATGTGTGTATATATATGTATGTGTGTGTGTGTATGTATGTGTGTGTATGTATATGTATGCATATGTATAAGTTTGTATAGGTATGTAGGGGTGGGTATAGTTGAAGCGATATGGAAAGAAAGGAAAATAAATTAAGTCAAACAAAAACTACTAAATAAGTGAACAGGGGTGTCCCTGAATTTGAATTAATTGAATTAACAGTAACTCCTAACAAATTACTGACAAGCGGTCAGATATCTTTGGTTTTATTATTATTGTTTACTATTATTTGTATTTTTATTCCTATTTTTATTACTCTACAGCTGAGCAGGACAGGAAATTTAAAAGGAAGGGGAAAAAAATCTGTTTTCAAATGCCTTAAAAATAAAGAATTCATCATTCGCATCTGATGAGTCGGGAGAATTAGACATTTTTGTCTAAGCTCCCTGAAATAGTCTATAATGCAGGATCTCTAAGTCTTTTGTTTTTTATTTAAATATATATATATATATATATATATATATATATATATATATGACCTTTTAAAAAATTACGGGTATATTTTTTTCTTGCTGCCAACCAGTAGTTGCAGCATACTATGAAAAATGGTATAGGTTTATGCTGATGTCAGCTTTTCACACATTGGCAGCAACAAGGTTTTTTTTCTGTATTCTATTTTGACTTCCGTGTTTACTCTAATAACACTAACCTCGTTTCCTTTGCCTCCAGCTATTATTACTAGTAATAGTTTTTCTCGCCTATAATTATGCCGATATCTATACATATATAACTTAATATATAACTAATTTATATATATATATATATATATATATATATATATATATATATATATATATATATATATATGTATATATATATATATATATACACACACACACACATATTTATATATATATATATATATATATATATATATATATATATATATATATAATGAAGTTAATCCTAATGAGTCAGATATACCTACTAACAGTTTCGCTTAGTAGCTCATCAGGGAAAGAGTCTGACTAAAAAGATTTGGTGCAACCTTACTTGTTTGTGGAATATGGGACAAGTGGCTGTATAGCTGTTTTAAGTGTCTGCTATAAACAGATTATCAGTCAAATGGAAATCCAATCTAACTGACAAGTTGAAGCGATAATTCTTTCAAGCCTTAGTTGTATCAGGGCTACTGTACGGCTGCACCACTTGGACCCTAATGAAGCGCCTATATATATATATATATATATATATATATATATATATATATATATAGTTCAATGAAAAATCAAAACAAATAAAAGTTTTTGCTTTTATTTATTCATTTCGGAATGGTATTACAACCAGCGGTTTCTTACTGAAAGCATTCATCAGGTAAAACGAAACGGTTCCTTTGAAATATATATATATATATATATATATATATATATATATATATATATATTTCAATATATCCCCTTATTTAGCGACACTTGTATTTAGAAATCATAAAATCCCCTTCACATAACAATTTCCGACATATACTTCCTAACAAATTTAAATTTCACATTATCCCAAAATATCCTTACACCATTCATATTTTTTTACTTTATATATAAGAAAAGATTTAAAGAATAGAAAAAAAAAAAAATAAAAAAATAAAGATTATTTTCTGAAAAAATTCCGTTGCAGGCCTACCATGAACGGGTTAAAACTCGTCCTGTTTGAAAAATAGAATTTGTCTATTGTTGAATTTGAAATATGTCTTCTTTTTTTAAAAACACTGTTACACTAAGATATACATTATTGTCGCTGACCGAGAAACGCATGGCGGATGTGCGTATGATGAAACTACCACATGACTATTTGGAACATAAATGTTTTCGTTTTGAATTCAAATTATTTTCAGCTCCTCTCTCGATGAGTCCGGAGTATAAATAAGCTCTGAAGATGATTTTTATAAATCGAAATATTGTTCAATATTAGCTATGAATATGATATAAAATATTTTCATGTTAACAGCATATTGTGTGTTTTCATATACTTTTATCTCTCTCTCTCTCTCTCTCTCTCTCTCTCTCTATATATATATATATATATATATATATATATATATATATATATATATATGTAGCGTGTTGTTCCCACAACTTGTTTAAGATTGCACGCAGCATTATTGAGTAACTCCCATCTGGCTCATTCTATAGGCGCTTTGTTAGGTCCAAGGGGCGCAGCCTTACAGTAGCACTGATACAACTATATATATTTACAAATATATATATATGTAATTATAATATATGTTCGTCTTGTGAGTGTGAAAACACGAAACGCGTATTTACGAGAGTGTAGCATGGAACCCAATTATAGTATAGGTTTTTAAGCCAAATCCTCCGTCCCAAACACTCACCCCACACCCATTACGTGACCCAACGCATACTATCCCCACCGGAACACTATAGCTGACCCCTACTTCCACCTCAAACAATCACCCCACATCAGCAGCAGTTGACCTCCATCTCCTCCCACTCACGACCAAAAGAACTCGTCAATCAGAGAAATGAATTATTCAATACAAGAACTCAGCTCGTGTCCTGAAAGTCTCAAAGACCGAAACCTTATAGCGTCGACATTATCACTAGAACTAAACTTCTATTAATTTTAACATCCCGTGTTTGTGTACATTTCTCCACATAGTCGAATTTATTTCCTCATTTTACTTCCATATATATATATATATATATATATATATATATATATATATATATATATATATATATGAGCCATTACTTCGATTTCCCTTCATGAAAATATAAATATAAGATACAACTAGCTAAGTATGGAAGAACATGCTTTAATAAATAAAACACACTAAGATACGCCAAGAAAATAAAGACTTGAAACCATAATAAAGTAAACTCAGATACCCCCACCCGCGGAGAAAAAAGACATACCTTCCTGCAACCCACTTGACCCACTTAGAGTGAAAGGGCATCAAGGTCATAATAGAAGTAGAATTCTGTGGGTCAGTCGCACCAACTTAGGAATTTACCTACCGACTAGGCGAACACATAAAAACACCGCCAACCTTGTAAGGGATAACAAAATTTCCACCAATAAAAAAGACACTTAAAAAGAAAAAATGCAATATGATCACCCCGGAAAGCGGGGGAAATGTATGAATATAAGATGAGTTTGGCCCTGTGCCTGTCTAAATAAAATATATCAGTGGTCTGAAGAAGCTCGTGGGCATACTCACGAGTGGAAATGGTCCATAACCACGATACCCAAGGTATTTAAGCTTTTTTTTTACAAATATCTTTGCTCTGTTTACAATAATTAAACATTGAGCTCTCCACGGAACCTGAACTCTACAACAAACTACTGGTAGAGAACTAGGACCAGCCTAGAATCACCTTGTACCAAGAAACTTGGTACCGCACCAAAGTATATATATATATATATAGTTGTGTGTGAATGTATGCAACTATACCATATTCATTAAAGTAACAAATTTCATGTGAATAATAAGCAGTATAATGCAGAGTTTACTATAATTTCGGATGACCTTGCAGCTCAGTAAGCATCGAACTCTCTAACAATGGTTTAGATAGCTAAGCTTGCTATCTATCACACCACGCGATGATCCCTCAAATAAAGTATGCATTTAGGTAATTATTAAAAGTAGATAGATCATGTGATATATTAAGTATAATTTGGATTTTTTTCTGATAATCAAATAATGTAACTGCTGGACTGGTGAAAGAGTTAATGAGAGAGAGGGAGGAGAGTGACGTGGCTTGGCCTGATTTCTTTGTTTAATTGCATATCAAACTTCGTGGGTCATTTAATATCAAATATATCCTTGTAGAAGAGCAATAGTGGTACTATTTAGCCTATAACTGAGGGAGATGAAAGGGTTTCATAATTTCTACAAAATGTATTAGTCTGAAAATGAACATAATAAGGCGACTGGAGTTCGAACTAGCTTACCACGATGTTGAACTCCATTACGTTAGCCATTTACGCCAGCGAGAGAGAGAGAGAGAGAGAGAGAGAGAGAGAGAGAGAGAGAGAGAGAGAGAGAGAGAGAGAGGGGGAGAGGGTAATAGACATGGCATAGTTCATATGTGTACAGTACCATATGTTCTGCACTTTTTAATTTGCCTTTGAACTTTGAGAATAGGAAATGTTTCTTTTTCTTTTCCCATGTGTAAAAAGAAGAATACACCATTTTCTTGGAAAAATTGAATTTTCCTCTCATACATCAAAACCTTCTATTACAATTGGGAAATATAAACAAACAAACAGACAGATTACAAATTACACACCTCTACTCGACCTTTATTGCTATTTTTCATGATGTGTCCAGGTTTGTGGGTCAGTTTGAAAATCTGAATTCAATCAAAATTAACTAAAATGTACGCAAGAATATTTACTATGAGGGTGAGTAAAAAAGTAATGCCATTTTGTTTAGCACATGTATAATTACCAACACAGGAACATTTATCACACATCACAGCTGGTCCTCTGTGGATTACATCCCTACTTCTGCACAGTCACCGTTTCTACCAGTTGCAATGTTCCACCTTCGAATTAGAGCATGTATCCCTGCCTCGTAAAATTCTGTTTCTGGAGCTCCATGAAAGATGGTTTGAGAGACAAACATTATTCCAGTGACGATGAAGAAACCTGTAGTGAAGAAGTGGCACAAAGAACAGTCAATAGCATTTTACGGAGCAGGGATACATGCTCTCATTTGAAAATGAAACATTGCTATTCAGAGAAACGATGACTATGTGGAGAAGTAGGGATGTGACCCACAGAAGACCAGCTTCATTTTGATGTAGGATATATGTTTCTGTGTTGGTAATTATACGTATATGTCAGTGGGTCGTAATGATTCTGCATTAAACTGATTCGTGATCAAAAAGATTGAAGATCTCTGAGATTATATGTCAACTTTGAATATGCATTGGAATTTTCGGGGTTGAAATCAATCTGAACTTTTACGCACACTTATATTTCACACTTTCAAGGTTACTTGTTATATGCTGTTGATTAAGCACATTTATATTAATATTACAGTTTTACATTTTGAAAAGCACAATTAGGTAAAAATCCTGCAGTATTTAGAATACAATGGCTTCATTTTGTTCAAAAGAAACGTTCATTAGGCTTGCGTATAGTTGCATGTTTATGACTGTGTCAACACACACACACACACACACACACACACACACACACACACACACACACATATATATATATATATATATATATATATAAACCCCTCGCGCTTTCTATCTCACACACGCGCACACACACACACACACTATATATATATATATATATATATATATATATATATATACGTATATATATATATGTATGTATATATGTGTATATATAATGTGTCTGTGAGTGAGAAAAAGGGTGAGGGGTTTGTTTAATATATAGTGTATGGAGAAAAAGGGATTAGTTTAATGCTATATCAACCTTCGTGGATTATTTAATCCCAAAGCCTTTCTTGTAGATATTTACCTAACCCGTTCGCCATGGGTAGAATGTGACACAAGGATGTAAATATAGGGCATCCATCCAGGATCAAACCCGGAATTCGGTAATAATAGTGAATAGCGTTCTATTACATTACATACTTGTAGAAGAAAGCTGAGGGGGTTCCGAACTTTTCAAAAAATATTAGTCTTAAAATGAACATAATATTGTGACTGGAGTTCTAACTTGCTTTACTTTAGTCCATACGCGTACAATATATATTTTGCACCTTTTTAAGTTGCATTTTAACTTTGAGAATATGAAATGGTTCTTTTTCATTTTTGTATGTCTTATGAGAAAAAACAAATAATATAATTTTCTTCGGAAAATTAGATTTGCTTCTGCTACATTAAAACCTCCGAGTACAATTGGGAATATATAGATAAGCAGATATACAAATTACAAATTACACGTCACTCCCCATTTTTCTTTGCTATGACGAGTTCATGCTTTTCTGGGTCAATTTGAAAAATCTAAATTCAATCACACTTAACCAAAATGCACACTGGAATATCTCATATAAGTATATTTCAAATAAGTATGTATCACACTAAAAAGACCATTCTATATCATTTTTTGCTTCTACCTATGGAAGACGAGGGAGTGAGTCATGTGTATTTGTCCCTCGTATATGTCAATGGGTCGTAATGGTACTGTTTAGAATTAAACTGATTCGTGATCAAAAATATTGAAGATCTCTGAGATTAGATGTCAACTCTGAATATGCATTGAAATTTTCGGGGTTGACATCAATCTGAACTTTTACGTATCCTTATGTAACACCCTTTTCAGTGTTGATGATAGTTATATGCTTCTGATTAAGCATATTTATATCTCTATTACAGTTTCCCCTCAAGTAAGTAAAAGTCTCGCAATATTCAGAATAAAATGGCTTCATTTTGTTCTGAAGAAACTCCTTCATTTGGTTTGTGTATATTTGCATGTTCCTGACTGTGTCACAACACACACACACACACACACACACACACACACACACACATATATATATATATATATGTGTGTGTATGTGTGTGTGTGTGTGTGAGAGAGAGAGAGAGGGGGAGAGATAGAGAAATAGTGAGAGTAGGGAGAGAAAGATACAAAGAGAGAGATACAAAGAGAAACAGAGAGAGAGAGAGAGAGAGAGAGAGAGAGAGAGAGAGAGAGAGAGAGAGAGAGAGAGAGAGAGAGAGAGAGAGAGAGTAGGTGGGTGTCCAAAAAGTATCGAGACTGAAGCTATATTTAGCAAGACAGAAATGAACAATAAATGAATAGTTAATTTTCTTTAAAATAGTCTCTTTATCCTTGAATAAACTTATTCCAGCAAGTTTCCCATTAGTCAAAGCACATCATCTCAAGTAAAAATCTGGCAATATTTAGAATACAATGACTTCATTTTGTTCTGAAGAAACACCTTCATTTGGCACACACACACACACACACATATATATATATATATATCATTTTTTAATTTACCTTTTTTTTCAACTATTCCAAACTACGTATAACCATCTATCAATGAATTTCTCTGATGAGAATTGACAGAAAAAATAATTATTTATTTTAGATTATACATCTAATTATAAGGGTATCCTAATTTTCTTTTCAGAAATTTTTCCTTCTCTTTCATGATGAATACGCTTCTACGTGTCCACACATATATATTTTTTAAAAGCATTTAAAAAGCCTTATGAGATTTTCTAGTTTTGAGGCCGATGGAAAATTATATTTGATTATTATATAAAATTCTGATACAATTACTTAATACGGTTTTTAATAAAAAATATAAAATAAGTAATCAATTTAAAAAATCTATCGAAGAATTATGTGCATAATAATATGCATAGATGCTCTAAGAAGGGTAAGGAGAAACCCTGTGGCGTACAGGCTAACGTCCTGTGCCCATGTCTTCATTAAAAAAATAAAATTTCCTTTACAGTTTTTTTTCGAGCTATCCTTATATATATATTAATATATATAAATAAATAAATATAAATATATATATATATATATATATATATATATATATGTGTGTGTGTGTGTGTGTGTGTGTGTGTGTGTGTGTGTGTGTGTATAAAATGATAATATAGTTTGCTATTAATGGAAAATGTATATCCAAGTTACGTTAGTGAAGGCATTAAGTCAAGGAGAATTATTCACCTATGTGATTTTCAAACTATGTCCTTGGTTTGAAAATCGAATGGGCAAGAAAAAAAAACAACTTTTCTTCTTGTCTCATTGAAAATACATAAATCTGTAATTTCATGGAAAAACATATAAGAAAACATTTGATCTATTAATTTATTCAATCTTATTTAACTACACAAATTACTGTCATTAGTTTTGGTACTGTTACTCACTAGACATAAGATTGTAGAAATCTTAAAGGTAAACTCGTTTTTGTTTACAGCTGTAAAGAATGGGGAAAAATTGTAAAATCTAATCACAAGCACTTCTCATTTACTGGCCCTAGTTCTAAACTAAATCCATGAAACCAAGTAAAGTAATAATCACATTTGAAAATGGCATTTTTATCACGTTCATATATATCGCCTCGTACTACTAGGATCCGGTGTCACAAGTGCCTGGACGACCAGCAGCTACGCCAGTTGCATTAAATTACTGGTCGAGTATTGTAGGTCTTATTTAGGTAAGGTGACCCTAACATGCCGTGTAACCCCATTATTGAATATTATGGGTCTTTTAAGTGGCTGGCTTCTGCTTGTCACCAGCTTACTGCAAGCTGATGGAAAGTTACTGCTGTTTAGTTTGTTGAGGCTGGTTTTATGGTTGGTTTTATGGCATTTCAACAATTATTCAGTTATTTCATTTTTATCTCTGCTCAGAGTCCCTCTCAGGTTGAGAGAATGTTGGGTCTAGGAGAATAAAAAATGTCGAAAATAAACTCTTTGTGTTCATCAATAAGAACTGAAGAAATGACCACAGAGTTTTCAACAACTCCAGAAACACTCAAGCCAACCCCAAAATGACACAGAAGACAAAAAAACAAATAAAAACAACACAGACTCAATCTGGGTAACATATATTGAAAAATATCCAAATATGAAAAGATTAAGACTATCCAATACAATATGGCGGTTGGTTTGAGGCTGAGTTAACTAAATCTTTCAAAATCCCCTGTAGGAATCGCAAAATGTATTATGATTCTTTGAATTCCTTAAAATTCTCTAAGTACCATTAGTTAGTTGCTATGAACCGACTCACCATTCTCTTAATGATATAAGAATCGATTATATGAACAACTTCTCTAGACCCTAAGTACGGCCTCATGAATTGACAAAATTGCCCTCCTTTGAGTGGGGTCAGATCACTTCATCTAGGAAGTAATCACTGGGGGACAAAATGTCGAGAACGAAACCCCAAATGGCCTACCCTTCTCTACAATATTTGAGCTAGCTACCTTCTTCTTGTTAGTAATAATTTAAACATTGGTACCTGATTGATCATACAATTACGTAAAAAGCTGGCGATATGTATTTTGCCATCTGAATCATAACGTGAATAGATAACTGATAAAGAGTGGTGAAACGTGAAAGCTCAAGAAATATAGCATGCTAATTTGAATGCTTACAGAACTATTAAACATGAATTAATACTGTGTATGGTCCTGTATATGATTGTATTATCAGTTATGCAGATTATATGGCCATAATAATAAGAAAGGCATGACATTTTTAATCAATGGGCTAAGTTTATATATATTTACCAACCCCTTTGCACGAGCAGGATGTGACACAAGATCAATTTTTTAAGCAAAGTTTAACAAGTTTGAGTTCAGAGTGGGCTGAGTTTATAAGTAGATTTCCGAACACTATTAACTCATTTGTACTCACTACGGTCTAGTTATGCTGAAATCACCCGTTCCCGTTAGATCACCGAAGTTAAGCAGCGATGATCATGTTCAATACTTAATTGGATGACTACACAAGCAACTTCAGATTATGTAAGTTACCAGAGACCTTTGTTTATAAAAGAAAAATGACTTGAATCGGTATTAAATCGCCCGAAAATGGTTGATATGCCGTAAAACAAAACAGCAGCGATTTTTCCTAATAAATGGACAAGCGCTTGGTCGTTGTATAAACAAACATGCATATAAACAGTCAAACAGAATCTTTCTTTTATATACAAAGATATATTATAAAAAAAATCACCTATGTTTCAACATTAACTTTCCCAATCTCTTGATCATTAAATGACCTAAAAAAATGTTGATATGCTGTAAAACAAAACAAACAAACAACATCATTTGTACCCATTTATAAACGTTTAAGCTTTCTATAATTTTCTGTCAAGTGAGTGACCGTACCAAAAGTAATGACAGTAATTTAACTCTACCAAATATAGAAGACCTCAACTCACAGTCGTTAGGCCCAGTAGTGCAACAATTAATATTGTCTCGTTCATTGGAAAAGACAAGCGGGGCTTAGAATATGCTGATTGTATCCCCTGCATAGGGGTTAGACCCCAACCCCACCCCCTAAAAAAGAGGTGTCCAGGTTATGATACTAAACTGCATCTAATGGTGAGTATCCAGTAATGGAGATCTGGGATATGTGAAGTACCCCTTCATTATCATTACTCCCAGTTCGACTCTTACTAAGAGTTGTATGATCAAAAAGAGACAAAAACAAAGTGATAATCCCAGAAGGATATAAAGCATACATGAGCCTAAAAAAAAGTTTCCTGGTCTCAATAAAATTCCTGGTGAAATTTACAAACTAAGTTGTCATTACGTAACACTGCGTATCTATAAAATGATAACTTTCTGGGGAGCTATTTTTGCTTCCCATCCCATTATACTGATCTGTAAAAAGAATAGAATTCCTAAGAAGAATAGGAACAAAAAAGACTGTGAAAACTTCAAGGACATCTACCTGTTAGAGATTATCATCATGAAGTTGTGCTGAAATCACGTATACTCATGACTGTCTGACCATCGCTCCTGGCAGGCCTTCCGCACAGCATCCACACAGGGTTGATGTGTTTTTGCTGGTCGGCCTACACTGGTGTATCGATGTGTAGGTGTCCACGTGTGAACGTTGCTTATGAGTTTGTCCTTACTTCTACAGCAGTGTCAAGCATGTCTTGTTTGTCTTCTTTGAATGGATTGTGTGATAGGAGGCAAGTGGCCGGATAGCTGCTTTTTGTGAGGTATTGCTTCCAGCATTTGTTCAAGACAATCCTCGTGTACTTCCTATGTCACTTTTTCTCTAAGCGTTTCGTGAGAGACCAATTGGTGCAGCCATTCAGTAGCACTGACACGGCTACAGCTTAAAAGAACTTTCGGTTTTCTTATCAGAAATCAGATTTCCTTATGGTAGATGATCTGTGTATAGTAGTCCATGCTTTTTCTAAGCGTATATTGACATCGCTTTCTGTAGATGAGATGCCTAAATATGTGAATTGGTCAACTATTTTGAAAGGATTACCATCCAATGTCTCCAGGTTGTTTAAATCTCATGTTAAAATAGACTTCATGTACTTTAAAGAAAATTGAAACATCTCCAAATATAAGTAAAGTCAAGTTGTCGGGCAGCCTAAAGTCGGTATCAGCCAATCAGCGAGGGAGTCTATCCCCTTTTCACTTGCGCTAGACCAAGGAGATTATTTTAGCGTCTGAGGTGGAGCACCACACCTACCGTCAGCTCCTTACTTTACCACACAGATCCCTGTGCTACTCATACGCTGAGTTGGCGAGGACCGGTATCGAACTAGGAACCTTGTGGTTTCTAGCTGAACGCTCTACCGACTGAGCTAACCAATATCACAAATATTTGCTCGTATCCTAATAGAGTGGCTTCTAACTTATGTTGCCTAACTAATCTCACCCAATTTATTCTTCGAAAAGACCGAAGCACTACGTGTGTGATATTTGTGTCCCATCAGCTCCTGAAGAAAACCGCAGAATAATGTCAAGATGTTTGCCAAATGGAAAAGTGGAAATGATTTGGTCATAGAACAATGGGATTGTCCATCATAGTTCATGGCCATCAATAGAAGATTCCATTATGACATCTCTGGTGGGTGAATGTCGTACGCTTGATGTATCGGTGTGTGTGTGTGTGTAAGGCGGGGTCAAACAGTGTTATGTTCTTGCCCAAAACATATTCAGCCTTTACCTCTAGGCCAGCAATCTCCTTGCTTATAACGAACTGACTGCATCATCATATAATAAAGAAAGGCATGACATTTTTAATTAGAGAGAGAGAGAGAGAGAGAGAGAGAGAGAGAGAGAGAGAGAGAGAGAGAAGTAGGTGGGTGTCCAAAAAGTATCGAGACTGAAGCTATATTTAGCAAGACAGAAATGAACAATAAATGAATAGTTAATTTCTTTAAAATAGTCTCTATCCTTGAATAAACTTATTCCAGCAAGTTTCCATTAGTCAAAGCACATCATCTCAAGTAAAAATCTGGCAATATTTAGAATACAATGACTTCATTTGTTCTGAAGAAACACCTCATTTGGCACACACACACACACACACATAATATATATATATATCATTTTTTAATTTACCTTTTTTTCAAACTATTCCAAACTACGTATAACCATCTATCAATGAATTTCTCTGATGAGAATTGACAGAAAAAAGAATTATTTATTTTAGATTATACATCTAATTATAAGGGTATCCTAATTTTCTTTTCAGAAATTTTTCCTTCTCTTTCATGATGAATACGCTTCTACGTGTCCACACATATATATATATATTTTAAAAGCATTTAAAAAGCCTTATGAGATTTTCTAGTTTTGAGGCCGATGGAAAATTATATTTGATTATTATATAAAATTCTGATACAATTACTTAATACGGTTTTTAATAAAAAATATAAAATAAGTAATCAATTAAAAAAATCTATCGAAGAATTATGTGCATAATAATATGCATAGATGCTCTAAGAAGGGTAAGGAGAAACCCTGTGGCGTACAGGCTAACGTCCTGTGCCCATGTCTTCATTAAAAAAATAAAATTTCCTTTACAGTTTTTTTCGAGCTATCCTTATCTATATATTCATATATATAAATATATATATATAATAATATAAATATATATATATTATATATATATATATGTGTGTGTGTGTGTGTGTGTGTGTGTGTGTGTATAAAATGATAATATAGTTTGCTATTAATGGAAAATGTATATCCAAGTTACGTTAGTGAAGGCATTAGTCAAGGAGAATTATTCACCTATGTGATTTTCAAACTATGTCCTTGGTTTGAAAATCGAATGGGCAAGAAAAAAAAACAACTTTTCTTCTTGTCTCATTGAAAATACATAAATCTGTAATTTCATGGAAAAAAAACATATAAGAAAAACATTTGATCTATTAATTTATTCAATCTTATTTAACTACACACAAATTACTGTCATTAGTTTTGGTACTGTTACTCACTAGACATAAGATTGTAGAAATCTTAAAGGTTAAACTCGTTTTTGTTTACAGCTGTAAAGAATGGGGAAAAATTGTAAAATCTAATCACAAGCACTTCTCATTTACTGGCCCTAGTTCTAAACTAAATCCATGAAACCAAGTAAAGTAATAATCACATTTGAAAATGGCATTTTTATCACGTTCATATATATCGCCTCGTACTACTAGGATCCGGTGTCACAAGTGCCTGGGACGACCAGCAGCTACGCCACTGGTCGAGTATTGTAGGTCTTATTTAGGTAAGGTGACCCTAACATGCCGTGTAACCCATTATTGAATATTATGGGTCTTTTAAGTGGCTGGCTTCTGCTTGTCACAGCTTACTGCAAGCTGATGGAAAGTTACTGCTGTTTAGTTTGTTGAGGCTGGTTTTATGGTTGGTTTTATGGCATTTCAACAATTATTCAGTTATTTCATTTTTATCTCTGCTCAGAGTCCCTCTCAGGTTGAGAGAATGTTGGGTCTAGGAGAATAAAAAATGTCGAAAATAAACTCTTTGTGTTCATCAATAAGAACTGAAGAAATGACCACAGAGTTTTCAACAACTCCAGAAACACTCAAGCCAACCCCAAAATGACACAGAAGACAAAAAAAACAAAAAAAAACAACACAGACTCAATCTGGGTAACATATATTGAAAAAATATCCAAATATGAAAAGATTAAGACTATCCAATACAATATGGCGGTTGGTTTGAGGCTGAGTTAACTAAATCTTTCAAAATCCCCTGTAGGAATCGCAAAATGTATTATGATTCTTTGAATTCCTTAAAATTCTCTAAGTACCATTAGTTAGTTGCTATGAACCGACTCACCATTCTCTTAATGATATAAGAATCGATTATATGAACAACTTCTCTAGACCCTAAGTACGGCCTCATGAATTGACAAAATTGCCCTCCTTTGAGTGGGGTCAGATCACTTCATCTAGGAAGTAATCACTGGGGGCAAAATGTCGAGAACGAAACCCCAAATGGCCTACCCTTCTCTACAATATTTGAGCTAGCTACTTCTTCTTGTTGTTAATAATTTTAAACATTGGTACCTGATTGATCATACAATTACGTAAAAAGCTGGCGATATGTATTTTGCCATCTGAATCATAACGTGAATAGATAACTGATAAAGAGTGGTGAAACGTGAAAGCTCAAGAAATATAGCATGCTAATTTGAATGCTTATCAGAACTATTAAACATGAATTAATACTGTGTATGGTCCTGTATATGATTGTATTATCAGTTATGCAGATTATATGGCCATAATAATAAGAAAGGCATGACATTTTTAATCAATGGGCTAAGTTTATATATATTTACCAACCCCTTTGCACGAGCAGGATGTGACACAAGATCAATTTTTTAAGCAAAGTTTAACAAGTTTGAGTTCAGAGTGGGCTGAGTTTATAAGTAGATTTCCGAACACTATTAACTCATTTGTACTCACTACGGTCTAGTTATGCTGAAATCACCCGTTCCCGTTAGATCACCGAAGTTAAGCAGCGATGATCATGTTCAATACTTAATTGGATGACTACACAAGCAACTTCAGATTATGTAAGTTACCAGAGACCTTTGTTTTATAAAAGAAAAAATGACTTGAATCGGTATTAAATCGCCCGAAAAATGGTTGATATGCCGTAAAACAAAACAGCAGCGATTTTTCCTAATAAATGGACAAGCGCTTGGTCGTTGTACAAAACAAACATGCATATAAACAGTCAAACAGAATCTTTCTTTTATATACAAAGATATATTATATAAAAAAAATCACCTATGTTTCAACATTAACTTTCCCAATCTCTTGATCATTAAATGACCTAAAAAAATGTTGATATGCTGTAAAACAAAAAACAAACAAACAACATCATCTGTACCCATTTATAAACGTTTAAGCTTTCTATAATTTTCTGTCAAGTGAGTGACCGTACCAAAAGTAATGACAGTAATTTAACTCTACCAAATATAGAAGACCTCAACTCACAGTCGTTAGGCCCAGTAGTGCAAAAATTAATATTGTCTCGTTCATTGGAAAAGACAAGCGGGGCTTAGAATATGCTGATTGTATCCCCTGCATAGGGGTTAGACCCCAACCCCACCCCCTAAAAAAGAGGTGTCCAGGTTATGATACTAAACTGCATCTAATGGTGAGTATCCAGTAATGGAGATCTGGGATATGTGAAGTACCCCTTCATTATCATTACTCCCAGTTCGACTCTTACTAAGAGTTGTATGATCAAAAAGAGACAAAAACAAAGTGATAATCCCAGAAGGATTAAAAGCATACATGAGCCTAAAAAAAAGTTTCCTGGTCTCAATAAAATTCCTGGTGAAATTTACAAACTAAGTTGTTATTACGTAACACTGCGTATCTATAAAATGATAACTTTCTGGGGAGCTATTTTTGCTTCCATCCCATTATACTGATCTGTAAAAAGAATAGAATTCCTAAGAAGAATAGGAACAAAAAAGACTGTGAAAACTTCAAGGACATCTACCTGTTAGAGATTATCATCATGAAGTTGTGCTGAAATCACGTATACTCATGACTGTCTGACCATCGCTCCTGGCAGGCCTTCCGCACAGCATCCACACAGGGTTGATGTGTTTTTTGCTGGTCGGCCTACACTGGTGTATCGATGTGTAGGTGTCCACGTGTGAACGTTGCTTATGAGTTTGTCCTTACTTCTACAGCAGTGTCAAGCATGTCTTGTTTGTCTTCTTTGAATGGATTGTGTGATAGGAGGCAAAATGGCCGGATAGCTGCTTTTTGTGAGGTGTTGCTTCCAGCATTTGTTCAAGACAATCCTCGTGTACTTCCTATGTCACTTTTTCTCTAAGCGTTTCGTGAGAGACCAATTGGTGCAGCCATTCAGTAGCACTGACACGGCTACAGCTTAAAAGAACTTTCGGTTTTCTTATCAGAAATCAGATTTCCTTATGGTAGATGATCTGTGTATAGTAGTCCATGCTTTTTCTAAGCGTATATTGACATCGCTTTCTGTAGATGAGATGCCTAAATATGTGAATTGGTCAACTATTTTGAAAGGATTACCATCCAATGTCTCCAGGTTGTTTAAATCTCATGTTAAAATAGACTTCATGTACTTTAAAGAAAATTGAAACATCTCCAAATATAAGTAAAGTCAAGTTGTCGGGGCAGCCTAAAGTCGGTATCAGCCAATCAGCGAGGGAGTCTATCCCCTTTTCACTTGCGCTAGACCAAGGAGATTATTTTAGCGTCTGAGGTGGAGCACCACACCTACCGTCAGCTCCTTACTTTACCACACAGATCCCTGTGCTACTCATACGCTGAGTTGGCGAGGACCGGTATCGAACTAGGAACCTTGTGGTTTCTAGCTGAACGCTCTACCGACTGAGCTAACCAATATCACAAATATTTGCTCGTATCCTAATAGAGTGGCTTCTAACTTATGTTGCCTAACTAATCTCACCCAATTTATTCTTCGAAAAGACCGAAGCACTACGTGTGTGATATTTTGTGTCCCATCAGCTCCTGAAGAAAACCGCAGAATAATGTCAAGATGTTTGCCAAATGGAAAAGTGGAAATGATTTGGTCATAGAACAATGGGATTGTCCATCATAGTTCATGGCCATCAATAGAAGATTCCATTATGACATCTCTGGGTGAATGTCGTACGCTTGATGTATCGGTGTGTGTGTGTGTAAGGCGGGGGTCAAACAGTGTTATGTTCTTGCCCAAAACATATTCAGCCTTTACCTCTAGGCCAGCAATCTCCTTGCTTATAACGAACTGACTGCATCATCATGAACAACCAACTGAATAGAATCTTATTCAATCTCCAGAGGCTAAAACGCATCTTACATCTTTTAACAAGCAGTTCGCAGCCGAAGCGGCAGATCCGGCTCCAGACTGCCGGTCTCTCCTGCTATGCATTGACACTTATAATCACTACTACATAATGAAAACAGGTCGATTCTGACGTGTGTTTTTTCAAATTTAACCCTAATTTTCAGACTTACTTTTCAAATATAATTCAACCATATATATAGGTTTGCTAAACACAACAGTTCCAATGATATTTTACTAGTTTAGATGTTTTTAGATTAGTTTTCATTTATATTTTATAAGCGCAAATACATAGCAAAAAGTTTGGCGTTGGTTGTGAGTTCCTGAAATTGTAAAAATACACAATTTATACTTTTTAAATTTCCCCAAAGATTTCGTGCTAAACACTAATCGGTTATAGCTTGACACTATAGAAACTTGCTATCAACAATAGTAGGAATGTTATTTTACTAGTTTTAAGTGTTTGTATACAAGTTTCTTTTTTTGTCTCTTTTAATAAGCGTTAGTACATACTACAAGTAATTCTGCATTCAAAATATACCGCATTCCTAATCTTATTTAATTTTTCAGAAATCCCCAAATGAGTTAGAAGGGGCTCCTTAGCCTTAGTCGGCAAAACTAATTCAAGGAAAAGTCCGACACAAAAACCTCTGCTGCCTTTCAAGGAAAGGCTAGGGGAGTAAACCCAAAAAACAAATCAGGGGCCGGAGTCCCTAAGGTGGTGTGATTCTGAAATCCAGTGCTTCCCATCAACTCCTGCGACACTACCGTTTGCCAAACTGCATTGGTTCCTTACTTTTCCTTTGAATCACAGCGACAGTGTAGAGAGGGGGATTTGCTGCATGGACAACAGCTCATCCTCCATATGAACCCGTCCTGGCTATGTAATTAAAACAAAAACAAAAGAAAAACACTTTGACACTACTCCATCGTTTCTCGTAGACTGAACAACAAAACCAACAACAATTACATAATGTAAAGAGGTCGATTTGACGTGTTCTCATATAGTTTTAACATACATCATTTTTTTTTCAAATTTAACCAAAACTTTCAAACCTTTTTTTAACCAAAAATATTTCGACCATGAAGGGGGTGAGAAAAAGAAAAAGAGACAAGGGCATAGAGTCCGTGGTCAATTATCCAGCTCTTGTGAAACAATGCCGGTTTCGCGACCCTCTGGCACAATCAAGGGTCAATTAACTATGCAAGGTAACAAAGATTCAAGGGTAACAAAGATTCAATTGTAACAAGATTCTTTCTGCATCGATCTCAAGAAGACTGGTCAGGTAACAAACGATCAGTACGACGTGAAAACGAAGATGTTCTCTCTGTCATCTGAAGTTTATTTATACGAAAATAGAACTGCGCACATCCCGGTAGCAAGGTATAAAATTCCCGTCAGGCGCAGATCTCGCCTTCGGTATTCCGTACAGGACACTGCCACTCCAGCCAATGCCATCCACGTGAGGGCCCACCTCAAATATTTTTTCTACACACTTTATACCTATAGATATGCGGAGACAAAAGTTTTGAGATGCTTTTTGATCATCCAATCAGAATATTATGAATTGACAACATTCTTGAATATGTGGTGCAGAATCCAATGAGATACGCCTCAGTTAGTTTGGACAGA
>CM042139.1:122152970-122182970 GCA_023376005.1 Doryteuthis pealeii
CAAAAATAAAAACAAAACAACGTTTGAAATGTGTGTATGCTTACGGGTGATATATTGGGAAAATATAGGAGAGGCGTCGAAATGAATTTACTGATAGGGAAAGAATAAATAAAGAGATTAATGTAGACCGTGTAATGATGGGAGAAAGCTAGCTGCACACCTCGACCAAAAGCCGAGGATCACTCTCATTTCGAGAACATAAGATGCTACCGCTACCTTTACTGCACAAGTGCATAACGCGGAGACAACATCAACAACATAGTCGATTTGCCGTATTAAGTCGATTCGCTGTGGCACGATTCCCAATACCATAAGCTTACAAATCTGCCCCTTGACAACCGTTTCTTTCTTTCTTTCGTTTTTCTTTTAATACATATTCTTTGTTTATTTATTTTCTATCACAATTGATTTTTTTAAATGACTTTTGTCTCCAGTCAGGCTTTCTGCATCTTAAACCTTTATTTTTGTTTATTTCTCAAATAATTTTTTTTGTTTTCCTTTCCCTCAAGTACTCTATTTCTTGTTTTCAGTAGATTCATTTCTCTACGCAAAGTCATGTTCTTTTTTTTTCTTTCGCTCTCTTTCGTTCTCTTTCACTTTCTCTTACATAGTTTTTCTACCTCATTCTTTATCATTAAACTGCTTTTAAAAGAATATTGGTTTTTAACTCCTTGCCTACTTCAAACCGCTCACAGCGGCTCGCCTACCGCTGCTATCCTACTGAAAACCGGCTCTTGCACGTGTCACTTGTTTACACTGAAGAAATTACTACGTGAACACCCCTGCTACATTTTGCTTGTGAACCAACCCTTAGACTGGTACTTGGTCTATTTGCAATAGTGAAGCAGTTGAATGCAAAATTTGGTACGGTCGTGGGTAGGTAAGCAAAGAGTTAACAAAAATTGTTGCTTATAGGCTTCTAATGTTTTCTCTTAGTATTTTTCATTTCATCCATACTTTATTTTCTTCGTTCCTGCAGAAAAGTTACTAGCCCAACAAAGAAGATAATGACGTGCAGCTACAAAACACTCAAGCTATTTCATATATTCAACTCGCAGTTTAATACACTTTGCACAAAGTTTCTCGAAGCCTATAAAAGTCAATGGGACCTAATACCTTTCTTGGTTGAGTCGTGAAAATTTTCAAAACTACATTTTATTCATAACTTATAATACTGTGTTCTTTATCTTCATTATTTATATCAATATTTAGGGTGCCTTCACCCTTTGTCAAAGGAATTTTTTTTAGACTGACTGTTTTTGTCTCTTCTTTTAATTATATATGTTATTTTCTTTGAGATCACGTGTAGGTAACGTGGTCATTTGCATGGTTATCGTTGTCGCCCTGTGTCTTTCATGGCTCCAGTGGAAATAGGGGGAGGGTTTGCTTTGCTTGTGCCTGGTTTGTTTTTGTTAACTGCTATGGTGGTAACTTGATTTTTTGTATTATATTTCTGTCTTTTTCTTTTAAAGTATTTGATATCAAAGCATTCTTTCCATCTTTCTTTCTAGTTTTTTTTAACCATCAACTTCTTTATTTTCTAAGTAACTCATCTTTTTATAGTTAAATGGTTTGCTTAAAGTCACTCATCAATTATATAATTTATATTGCATTTAATTAAAAAGAATTCAATATATAGATATAAATAAATAAGGTGATATACCTGAAGAATATTATTATCACCCTTAAGGAATTATAAATAATGATAATTTTATCACTCCTTGCGAGTTTTTCAAACCAGTTAATGCTGGTAGACTTTTACTAGATTAACAGCAAGTATAATCAGGTCTCCAGAAGTTTTCTGAGTATTCTAGCCGATCTTACCAATACTGTTGTCAGGATGGTTTCAAGTCTTCATCTGATTTTCAATTTCCCCAGTCTCTTTCCCAAACTCTTGGGGACCTTCCCAAGGGCTCCAAATACAATTGGTATTACCCTCACCTTCATGTTCTACAGTTTTTCAGCTCTCTGGAAAGGTCCAAGTATTTGTCTATCTTTTTGTTTTCTTTCATTTTTTACTCTGTTGTCCACAGAAACGGCAAATCCACCAGATGATAAGTTCTCTTCTTCTTGTTAATTAACACTAGGTATAATCTTCTAGCCGGGATCAGGTGACCGGTTTGTATCTCAAAATTCCTAAGAATTTTATGAATTTCTTTCTCTTGGACGGATTCTAGTTTGTGCAAATACAACTTGTAAATTGGAATGAAAACTGATTTATTCTTTTGCATTTTAAAGGTGTTGCGCAATTAGAAATCTCGCTACAATGTGTCCTTTTACTCTATTATGATACAAAAATTGAATTATCATGATACAGAAAATAAATAAATGAATAAGAGGAATTACTTTATAAGAAACATTTCTTTGTTATCTCTATTGAGGAATGATAATAATCAAAGTGAGAAAATTATTATTTGCCGATTTGATTGAAAACTGCTTTATTATTTATTCTGTTTACATTTTAATAATATTGTGATATTAAAAATAACGCAACAATGTCCCCTTTTGTTTTGTAAGGATACCATTAATAAAAAATTGAATAATTATAATATGATTTGAAAAGGCAGAAGCCACGATTTCCTTCTTTCTATTCATTCTTCTCATGTATTCATTCAGTTTTGGTCGTTTTCAGTTTCAAGTATGAATCCGGTTAAAGGAATTTCCATTTTTTTTCATTCTTAGCATTTCCATTTCACACCTGATTTTTCTTTGTTGTATGTGTTCAAACATCAACATACAAATGCATCTCTATATTCAGTCGTAGAGAAATAATTAGACATATAATAATTCCATTGATCACGACAAAATCATATGAAGAAATATTTTGAGTATTAACCGGAAAATGTACATGCATTCTGCTCCATTTTAACAATTGTATAACTGACTAAACTTTCTCATAATTTTTCGACTACCTTTGTCACTCATAGCGGCTCTCCCGCGATCCTCCCTTAACCCGCTAACAGCGGCTCTCGCACGTGTGCCTTGTTTACATTGAAAAATCACTACATAAACTCCCAAGCCATCTTTATTTGAATAGAATGGGTTCTGAGGTAAATAGATTGTGAACTTTAAAATATACCATTATTCAGGTAAAAAATACCAAGAAAAGCTGTTGGGGAAATTTGCAAGGCAAAGAGTTAAATTGAGACATCACGAGAGACGTGAAGTCACGATACAAGTGAATTGATCTACATGCATGAAATTTGCTAAATATCGTACTACGGTAAGCAGGCATATATATATATATATATATATATATATATATATATATATATATATAACAGGAGACACACTCAAGCTTATAAATACAAACACGCAAAAATAACAACTTCCAGTCCCACCACTACTCTATCCAAGGAATGTTTCACTGCATGAAAACCAAGGTTAGAAAAATGTCCATGCATATATATATATATATATATATATATATATATATATATATATATATATATATAGATAGATAGATAGATAGATAGATAGATAGATAAAAGGATATGAAAACACACAATGCTGTTAAAATGAAAATATTTTATACCATATTCATTTTAACAGCATTGTGTGTTTTCATATCCTTTTATTTATACTTATACCATCAGATTCATTTCCTTTCTCTTAACTTTTATTTATATATATATATATATATATATATATATATTATATATATATATATATGAAGTGTGCATGGGCGAAAAATAGACAGTTTCCAAACTCAGTTGACTTTATGTCAAACAGAAATGATTGATGAATGAAACATTCATTTTCTTCAATATATGTACTTGCACCCCCCCCCAGGGCCAGGATGTGACACAAGGTCTATTTTTGAGTGGATTAGAGTTGGTCTGAATTCAGAGTTTTCTTTTTTCTTGCTTGGTTGCATAACTAAGAATAAATAACCCAGTCTACCTTTCTATTTACATATAGCTCAAGGAAGTGAATATGAATTCATGCCATTTCCAAGTGTATTATCATATTGTGAAAGTCGATCAGCTTGTTCAGGATTTTATCTCGGGTCACCGATATCCATTTCCAACGACGATAACCGTTACAATAGGCGTGCCTCCAAATTTCTTCAATATAGTTCACTTGTCATTCAATGCACTTATTCCACCGAGTTTTCTCTTGGTCGAAGAACCTTTAAAGCGCTTCTTTTGATATTGTTTGAATCTTTTGTTTATCTTTCTTACTTTGTTATTCAATGCCAATGCTATATTTGTAGAAGTGCAGTAGTGGTGCTATTCAACCCAAAGCTGTAGGGACTAGGGGTTTCATGCCTTTACCAAAATAATGGATCCGGAAGTGAACGTAACAGCGCGACTAGAGTTCGAACTCACTTACTGCGATGTCACACTACGCCACGGGGAATCCCTCATGTGAATCTACGTCGTCGTATTTCTTTTAATGTCTTCCACGTCCTCGAATCTAACCAGCTAGATTTGGTTTTGGTTAATGGCATATCAACCCTGTGGGATATTTAATGCCAAAACGTTTATATATATATATTATTTGTATTGGAATAGTTTGTTGGTAAATAGTTTATTTTTAGACAAATTGTTAGAGTGCAAGACAACAGTTTGTAATAAATTGTGTTTTACAGATCTATTTTTGTAGAACTCATTTTTATGTATTTAACCCATAGATATGACCCTAACAGAAACAAGAACTTAGAGTCGTGGTTGACCTATGAGTAAGAATGATGAAGGGGCACTCCACACTCTCAAGAGCCCCGGAATTAGAATTTACCCATTAGATGTAGTTTAACGTCATACTCAGGGAACTAAAATCCCCATCCATTGCCTTTTATATGATAAAAAGGGTTAGGAGTTTGGCATGAGAACAATAGGGTTAGGACAATCATATAGGAGCTAGGACTTGACGTGACCAGACAATTGATCGGAGGAGGCCTCTCCGACCGCCCGTCTAACCTAAGTAAAGGCCAAAGTGGAGTGTTGCATGTCATGGACTGCTTAGCCACCAGGATTCTATCCTTAAGCATCACCGGTTGCTACTGACGGTCAGCAGGTGACTCCATTGGGAGGATCTTACCCTTTTGCAGAGGTTCAGTCAGCGTATTCTACAGACCCAGTCGACAGGGCTGGTTAAGTTTAGGTAACAAAAAAAGTGTGGTGAGTATGGAACGTGTTACACTAACACAATTCTGTGTTTTGCCAAACACAAGTGATCAAAAAGTATCGAGACAGGTTTAACAATTTAAAAAAATAATTCCCACTGATCTTTCTAATCTTCGTCAAGGCATCTTTAAAATTAAAGTAATCTAGTTTAGTCTGGATAATTATTTTTATCACACTACAAATAGCTGTTGTTCTTGTTTTTTTGTTTTTGTTTTTTCATAAAAATCAATGGAATCTGCTCTGCAGAAATAATCACTTGGAAGAATACACACGACAACTAATTTCACATATGAGTAACATTGATCTCTTAGATTTTGTACGCTTCATACATGCTGGCGTACACACAAAGATACCAATACTTACGAGTGTTCGCAGTCAGCGAGCATATAAATGTGTCCTATCTTGTTTTTTATTTTCTTTCGGAATTCTATACAGACACTCGTTTTCTCTTACTCTCATTTGCATACACATAAATATGCACATTATAAAGACATAAATTCATAAACTATTTTCTAGATATGTTTTACCAAAAAACCTCATATATTTATACACACAAATACACGCGAGCAGAGATTTATTTTTGTAAAGTCATAAACAAATCATGTTACTATAAATCTCTTATTTTTTCTTTTCCTTTCTTTTACACTGTAAGTTCACTGTAGCATTTACCAGTATTTGTAAGCATCTAAAATATTTGTACTAGAGAAAACATAGTGTACGCAAATACCCAATTAGAAATGTTATGTTTTACTCGTTCTAAGTTCTTAAATCAGATAGATTTCTACGCGGTGGCAAACAAAAGATTTTGCTTTTTTTATCATTAGATATATTAAGTACATTTACAACAAGTTTCTTTTGTGTATTATTCTCTAATTCATTGCATCACTTGTTTGCTATTGTCTACGGTCTGGTTGACGCTAATATCATTTTACTTATTTGCATGAATGCATATACTGAGAAATATAATGAAGTTTATATTGTAAACAAACAAACAAAAAAAATGATAGCGTAAACATGATCAAGGTGGTTCCTGTGATTTTGGTTGGCTGCTTGTTTAGTTTAATGGCATTTCAACTCTTGTGGATTATTTAGTATCAAAGCTATTCTTTTTATATACGATTTGTTTAAAAACAAGTTTTATTAACTTCATGTGTATTAATAAATTTCTAAAAATAATTTTCATTAACTTCATGTGAATTAATAAATACTTGTAGTTGACCCTCAGCCACCGCCTTCTAGCACCTATATAATAAAAAGGATTGAGTGTTTGCCATAAGAGCAATTTCAAGAATAAGCTTGGGTCAATCGTATATTTGATAGAGCTTGACATGACCAGCCGAGCGATCCGATAGGGGTTCTATGTCCGGCCGTCGAGTATGAGCCGAAATGGAGTGATGTATGTCACGTGACCACTTAGTACCCGGGTCACAGACCACAGTCCTGTCCTCAGGCATTACCGCTTGCCACCCATGACCAACAGGTGGCCCGATTAGGAGAGTATTACCTCTCTGCAGAGGTGCAGTCGGCGTATTCCACGGCCTCAACCGATAGGGCAATCCCCGTGACGTAATGGCTAACGTGCTGGACTACAACCTAAGCCAGTTCAAACTTCAGTTGGCCTAATATCTTTTGGAAAGGTATGAATTCCCTCTTCGTTAAATAGCACCACAACTGTTCTTATATATGAATGGCTTTGGCATTATATAATTCACAAATGTTGATATGCCATTAAACTAAGAAACCAAACCAAATCATGATCGAGTTGAATGTTTGGGACAAGCACATAGGTTTTTGTTTATGGTCAGAATCCTTATAACATTCTATAAGAAGTTAACCCTTTCGGCTATTTAAAATAAAAATTGTTTTCATCATCATCATCATCATCATCATGGCATGTCGACAGCACGCATTCCCTTGACTCTCTTTCTTTTGCCATCTGTTCCTATCGGCCGTTGGTTGAACTTAGTCCTCTGGAATCCAGTGTCGGACACACGGGATGCATATATATTTTGCTGGTCAGCCAACATCAGTGTTTCCCTGTGTAAAAGCCCATAGGAGAATATCATTCATGAATTCGTCCTTACTTCTCTAGTAGTGCCCATCACGTCTTGCTTGTCTTACTTGGATGGTATGTGAGATGGGAGGTAAGTGACTGTACAGCTGTTGTTTTTTAGGGTGGTGCTTTCAGGGGTTGTTCAAAAGCATCACGCAACATTCTTGTGTACTTACCATCTAGCCTTTTCCCCAGGCATTAATCTCCATGGGGTGCAAGCTTACAGTAGTACTGACACAACTACAGCTTGGAAGAATTCCGATTTTATCAGAGAAGACAGATTCCTATATGGTCGTTAACCAATCAATAACGGCTTTACCTATATGTACGTTGACCTTGCTTTCAGTAGATGAGATATTGCTACTGAGGTACATGAACTGGTCTATTCATTTCAGAAGCTTTCTATTTAATGAGGAGATGGTACCATAAAACACATAACCCCTGTGTTCATGTAGAGACCAATGCCTCTTGCTTGCCTGTACCAAGCTATGCAATAGACATTCGGCTTGAGCAGGTATAGTTGCAAGAAGCATGAAACCATCCTCTCAGGATCTGGTTTCTCCTGTATCGCAATACAACCTTAAATGTTAAAGGGTTGCTAAAGGAAATGAGAGCTAAGCTTTTAATATCTACTTGATAGCAGAGAAGTGTGTAGATGAATGTATCTGCAGCTTTGCCAGTTTATTCCTAGCTGGGTCTCTCTGCAGTCGGTTTATTTACCTAGCTGCAATCTACGGGACTCCATGTGATTGAGTGTTTACATACAGGTAGAAATGACCGCTGGAATGTCCCTATATATACATGATACCATACACACATGCGGTGAACATAAGACGGCACTTTGAGGATCAACTATGTGTAATATTATAAGTGCCCATTTTTATATGACAGATGCTGGTATTTCATGATATAATCAACAAATCTATTTACCAGATGCTTAGCGCTTATTTTCACAGTCTTGGATTCTGTTAGTTAAATGACTTTCTTCAAGCTCAAGTCAATGATAAATAAGAGCTTAAGAAAAAAGTATTTTATACATCTCTTATTAGAATGGAGATTGTGTGTTTTTCTGTCTGTAACCGAAACTATATTACTACTCAAGTCGCAATCCCTCACAATCTCCATGATTGTTATTTCTATTTAAAACTCCATTATTACTAAAATTGTTTTACGTTATTGATACCGGTGGCCTTATTTACAGGTATTTGCCTCATACCCCACTTGTATGGGCTGGGCACAAGTCCTCGTTTTAACGTGGGCCCGCCCACAAGCCGAAGCTCATGAGTGGGAAAGAACAAAAATTGCGTCGATCCCTTCGGCATTCCCCCACAAGGGGGGCGCCTCAGGCGCTGGGCAATAAACCCAGCCCTGCCCCTTTAAATCAAGGGGGCAGGTATTGTCTGGGGGGGACAGCCCTCTGGGATCGACGCTATTAACTTGTAAAGATCCAGGGCCGAAGACACTGGACCCCCACTCCGTTGGCCTTATTTACATACTAATAACATGCAATTGTATTTATATATTCAACAAAATAGCGGTTTACCGTGTGAACGGGAAGGCTAATTTGCATATTGATATAAAATTTTTTATTTTTGTGCTTGGTATTATTGATTTCTAATTATTTGGTTTTATCTTAATAAATATGAGCAAAAATCTCGGGGATAAATCGTAAAAGAAATCCATTAAAAATAAGAAATAACTGTCATTTTATTCTTTACTTCCTAATTTAACTAAATAGTTAAATAAAGAAAATATAGCTATTAAAGACGGGTGTGATGGAAGAATAAGTTTCAGTTGTTCTATTTTTCGATTATACCCACCTCTGTTTCAAATCTTTTTATCTGCATTCTTATTTATTGAATTACTCTTTCTAATTTAATATAATATCCTATTACATTAAAATTTAAATACCTCCATCCGGAGGGTGTATATGTTTGCTATTGTATTTAATGTTGGCTTTCTTTAATTCATATTGGTTATTTACTAAATTTAGCCAAGTGTGGCACAAGGTCTTAGTAAAAAAAGAACTCACACACAATGATCTGCTAGCCACGTTACCTAAATATTACATCCCGTGATAAGCACTCCAAGTTATTTCTGTTGACTGGGTTTATAATACGCTTAGAATAAGCTGTCAGTATACCATGTAGACCACCCAGCAAAAGGGGGTCGTGGGTATGGCGCTAAACTGCATCTGATGGTGAGGCTCCAGTTCTGGAAATGTGTGTAGTATTCCTTCATTGCTATTACTCCCATGTCCACTCTGACCCGGAGTGATAGTATCTTTTAGGATAGCATCTATGGATCAAATATTTGTTTCAGAATTATTATTATTCGATAGGAATACGTGACCCCATATAACTGTGTAAATCATTTGTATTAAGAATAGTTATTTGAAGTTATTACTGTTTATTAAGGATTATTATTAGTAATAACTTGAATCCATATAACTGTGAAAACGAGTTCCTGTTCTAAAATATATATTATTAATTGGAATCATATAATAATCATTATTTGAAAGGAATACCTGAAACAATACCATTGTGTGTAAATTATTTGTATTAGATAGAAATGATTCATATCATAGAACTGTGCAAAAAAAAGAACTCTTTAGAGACATCTACACAAAAAATTAAATATCAATGTATAATGAACGCAATTCCCTAACCTCTTGGATACAATAATCCTACATTTGTTGACAGGCCGTCAATAAATCTGAATCTTAGTTGTGTCACCTACAAAAAGCGAATTCCTTAACAATGATCTGATCACCTTGCTTGGTAACTGTTACACAACATGTATATCTGTTTAATTAAAAATGTTTTTATCTTCTGGTTTAAATAAAGGTTTGGTTTCTTTGTTTAATGTCATATCAAGATTTATGGGTTATTTCATGCCAAAGCCATCCTTGTGGAAGAACAATAGTGGTACTATTTAAGCCCATAGCTGGTAGGATGATAGAAGGGTATTTACTTGAACGTGAACGTACTAACGTGACTTGAGTTCGAACTCCCTTACTATGATGTCGTAGTCCAGTAGGTTAGCCATTACACAATGGGTACTACCACTGATTCAAATATTTCGAATAGAATATATTCATTAATTTATTTACATTTTGCTATATTTATATAAATAGATTATTAATTTAGACAAATATTTTATTCCTTTTTAATTTTTCTTTTATTGTAACTTGCTCGGTTTGTCATTTCGACAACAGCGAGGAATCATACATGGTGGAGACAATAAAACGATAAGCTCTTAGATAAGCCTGGTTATCGTCGCAGCTGATTTACTAAGTAAGCTATGAGATCAGCAGGTATAACAGAAACCTAAAACACTCACTAATACATCATATCCGATCTCTGGCACGTCACGTGGTGTAAAGGTTAGCAAGCTGGATTAGTAAACCATTGCTAGTGAATTTAATTCAATTCTTATTGGGTCTTTATGTCCTAGGTATCATATTGAACTGTATATAATGATGAAGTTCTAGTTTTGGAGCTCTGAGGAGTGTAGAGTATCTATTCATAGCCATTACTCCCAGGTCCACTTTGATCCTGAGAGGTAGTACATAGTAGAGTCCCATCTAAGGTTAAAAAATGAGTTTAAAAAAATGTGTTTAAAAAATTGTTTAAAAAAATTAGATAAGTCTATTGCTCCTTATATAGGTTTTACAATAAAAAAGACACAATGTTCTATTGAAAAATGAACGCACTTCTACTTATACCACATTCGGTTTTTTGATAATTATTTCTAAGAAGAACAATGTCTAAAGCCTTACCTTACGGGCAGAATGAGACATAAGGTAAATTTTAATTAATTAAATTAATTTAACTACTATTAATTTAATTACTTTAATTAATTTAATTACTTGTAAATTAATAATATTAGATGGGAATACTTGAAAATAATTGTGTCCAAAGAATTGTATTTGATAGGAATAATTACTCAAAGCTTTATAAGAAAAAGCAAAGTCGGTGAAGTGGCCTATCATCGGTATCTGTCGGACAGCGAGGGGTTCCCATTTTCAGTAGCGCAAGACCAGGAAGATTGTTTTTGAATCTGAGCTAGAGTGCCCCACCTACCATCAGCTCCCCACTTTACCGCATATCCAATCTGGGCGACTCATGGGCTGAGTTGGCGAGAGCTGGTATTGAAACATTGTGGTTCCTAGGCAGATGATCTATTAACTGAGCTAACAGCCTGTAAATTATTAGTATAAGATATAAATAGTTAATTGAAGGTATAATGTTAGCAACCTATTATTATTGAATATGAATATTTATTTGAAACCCTATAATTATGTGGAAATCATTAGTATTAGATAAGAATAGTTAGCTGAAGATATATAATTGTTAACGGTTGGAATTGTTAGATTGGAATGCTTAATTGAAACCATATATGTATTTACCCAACCCTTCCGCACGAGTAGAATACGACATAAGGTCATTTTCTAAGCGGGGTTTAACAGGTTTTAATTCTGAGGGTTTATTCTCGACCAGTTGCCATACCAATGTAACCACGATAACCATTACACGATGAGAATGCCCAGTTGCTCATCTAAAGGTTTGAATTTGGATTTCTCCTTCTCCTAAACTGGTTACTTAGACAAGATTAAAGAGCCTAGTCTGTCCTACTATTTACACATAGCTAGAGGGAGAATAGTTGGATGCATACCTTTGCCAAGTATATTAGCGCAGTGTAAAATGCAAACAACTACGTGCAGGATTTGAACTCGTCTCGTCATGCCCATTTCCTCCGATGGTAACCATTACACCACGGGCGCCTTGTAACACGTATATGACATTCATAAGCACCATTAGTAAGAACCTCACATAGCGTAATGGTTCGGAAGCCCCTTTAGCTAGACTTTTGTTAGTGATTTCGATTCTTACTAGATGCCTTAAACTGCTGCTAGCTTGGAAAAAAGACACACGAATATATTTTTATGTTCTTTATAATACATAAATCTTATTTGCGTCAGCTTATTTTTTTTCCTCATTGCCGCTCATAGCGGCTCCCACACCACCGAATCAAAACTGATAGTTCATTGAGCAGAAGGACTCAGATTACAATAACAAAAGGAACTTTATTTAAATAAAATAAGATTTAAAATGATCTCTCTTCCTGTAAACTATTGGCTTCAGATGTGAATTAAATGATAGTGCTTTTGGTGCGGTATTGGTTAATATCTTCTGCAGTAATTTCATCAGATTAATTGACGCGCTATCACTTCTATTATACACATTAATGGGAATAGATAGTCTCTTTATAAAATTACCTTTTCTAGATTAGGCATTAGATTCCTGCAATTAGCTGTAGTCAAGATGTGGCATTGCATTAACTAGAAAACTGATAACATTTTCTCTGTACCAATAAGCTTAAATGGATTTCGTGGTATAAAACATACAAGAGGCACAAATGTGATTTTTACAAAGAATTAAACATGACAATTTATATATATATATATATATATATATATATATATATATATATATATATAAGTATCTTAGTTCATCAGATATAAATTTACTTCAGTTTTTTTTTCCACTTCAAATATGATTTTTACGAAGGATGATGATTTCATATCAGGTGTGTTTGATAGGGTTTTTTCTTGAGGCAAAAATGCCGAAATAAATTTATATCTGATGAACTAAGGTACTCATATTTTTTTATTTACGATACTCCGTATATGTAAATTATACGCAAATCTTTACATGTACGTTTGGGTTCTCTCTTTTGGTTGAATCCTATCACGGATACTCTTGATACTATTCACCTATATATATATATATAATTTTTTGTCTATAAAAAGGCATGAAACCCAGTTTCGCAGAATCACATCCATTAAATAAACATATATACACAAACAAATATGTATTTCTTTATTCTTATATAGTTCTATCCCTGATATTGAGCCCATATCTAATGATACCGCAAAACCTTGACATACCACTAACTCACCAAGTGAGATAGGGATACTCCTATACTACTGCAATATATATATATATATATATATATATATATATATATATATATATATATATATATATGATAAGTTGTAAACACGGTATGTTTGGAATGGCTTTTTTGCCGACAATTTTTGGGAGAATATGTGCTTAATTGGAGTCGTACCTAATTTTGAAAATTAATTAATTAATAATGAATTAGGCGGGAATGCCTATTTAAATGTATGGCTAAACAAATCGAGAAAAATCAATCTCTGTATGTACATTTCGGCCTATTAGACCTCATCAGCAGAGCTATAGATAGGAATATATATTATATATATATATATATATATATATATATATATATATATATATATAGAGAGAGAGAGAGAGAGAGAGAGAGAGAGTACTAAAAGTAGAGGAATCATATGTATGTTGGGAGATCATACAAGTTACGAGATGGTAATATTTTATTACGAAAATAAAATATAAAATATGGGGTGTATGAAAAATAAGAAGGCCTTTTCAACCGGTTCTTTTTCAAGTATAAACACCGGCGACGAATAAAAGTCAGATTATATAAGAAATATTCTTTAGGAACGAATGGGGTATATATATATATATATATATATATATATATATATATATATATATATATATATATATATATATATACATATACTACCCATGATCCGTGGTTTCAGGTACGGTGTACTTGTACGATAATCAGTTGGATAAACATCAACATTCTTCTTCTTCTCTTCTTCTTCTTCTTCTTCTTCTTCTTCTTCTTCTTCTTCTTCTTCTTCTTACTACTACTACTACTACTACTACTACTGTTCACCCAATCCCAGCCAGGAGACCAGACCTAGTGTTGATTAACAACAAAAAAAAGCGAACATGTCAACTGGTGGACTTTGCGGTCCCAGCAGATCACAGGGAGAAGCTGAAGGAAAATGAAAAGATGGATAAATACCTTGACCTTGCCAGAGAATTGAAAAAGCTGTGGAATATGAGAGTGAAAGTGATACCAATTGTAGTTGGTGCACTTGGAACGGTACCAATAAAATTGGAAAAAAGACTGGAGGATCTTGAAATCAGAGGAAGAATTGAGATCATCCAGACTACTGCACTGCTGCAATCGGCTAGAATACTCAGAAGAGTCCTGGAGACCCGAGGAGACTTGTTGTCACCCAGACTCCAGTGAAATACCATCAGCTAACGCTGACGTGAAAATAATGAAAGTAGACAAAACATAAATATAACACTATGAAGGGAAAACGAAGTTGCAAAACAATAAAGGAAAAGGAAACAAGCAGCTCACGAAATCTGACCTTTCCAATAATGCATCACTCAGCAGAACACGAACACAAGAATTCACTTGGTTTGAAAATCGCATAGACGAAAGAATGCCAGTTACTAGGTACCGTTGAATTCACGTGTTTGCAATCTTAAATTATATATATATATATATATATATATATATATATATATATATGTGTGTGTGTGTGTGTGTGTGTGTGTGTGTGTGTGTTTGTGTTTGTGTGTGTGTGTGTTTGTGTGTGTTTGTGTTCATGAAATAGGAAAAAACAAATATTCAGACGATGTACTTGTTTATATAGGTATTCCCAAGCCTCTAAAGCCAATAAAACAATTCACGTAGCTAGGTAGTAATATCAATCTACAGAAAGTGATATTAATGCACACATAGGGAAGGCATGGTCTGCTATAAAAAGATAATTAGTTATATGGAAATCAGATCTCACTGGCAAGTGACAATTCTTCCAAGCCGTGCTTGTATCAGTGTTATTGTATGGCTGCACCACTTGGACCATAACGAAGCGCCTGGAGATGGGAGCTGTGTGTAATCTTAAACAAATCGGGGAAACAACACCCCCACAAGGAGGCTGTTATACGGCCACCTGCCCCCGATCACACAAATCATCCGAGTGAGACGAACAAGACATACTGAACACTGCTGGAGAAGCAAGGAGGAACGCTTAAGCAACATCCTCCTATGTAAACCAGCACATAGAATTTCCAGCGCATGCCGTCCAGCAAAGGCCTACATAGATCATCTATGTGCGGAAACTAGATGCTTCGCAGAGGACCTGCCTAGGATGATGGATCATAGAAGCGGTTGGCGAGAGATTGTCATGGATATCCATCCTACTAGTGCGATACGAAGATGATTATGAGGATGATGATAATGATGATGATGATATATTTTACATATTAAACTAATCGCAATAGCTCTTAAGTGTACATATCAAATGCTGCAATGGTTAAATTATCTCTGGTACATCCACAGCCCCGCTAGTACATAGAAAATCCTCTTCTTATCCAGATTCTTATAGTTAGATATCATCGGTTCTATTCGATTTTTCTTAGATATGTATTCACAGACACACGTGTATATACATATATATATATATATATATATATATATATATATATTATATATATATACGATGACGGTAAATAAGGATGATCGCTACTTTGACAAACACAGCATGTGAATACTGGTTTTTGTAAATGTTTTTTATATTCACTTTCATTCTTCTGCCTTAAATATTCTATAGCAGAATGATATTCACAATCTGTACGATCGAAAGTACAGACTTATCTTAACGCCCAAGGAATATATATGGCATATTAATATGGGATCCGAATACTATTTATACACCACTTATTTTAGCATTTGTGCATGTATTGATCTCTAAATTGGGTCATTTACTACATTGTTCAACTGTATTAGCTGTATGCTTAAACAAAATAAATAGAAACATATTTAGGAAGTTTCAATATATATATATATATATATATATATATATATATATATATATATATATATATGTGTGTGTGTGTGTGTGTGTGTGTGTGTGTGTGTGTGTGTAAAATTCCCTTTAACATTTAACATATTTATTTATACTTATATATAGATTAATAAAAAGAATTCTATATATTTGTTTTGCTTACGGTCATGTCACGTTGAAAGTACCAGTTCCCGCTATACCACCGACGTTAAGCAGCGATGAACGTGTTCAATATCTTAGAAGGGTGACAATTTAAGAAACAGGAGGTGCTGTAAGCAAATGAATATCAAAATGACATGATTCGGCATCAAATGACCCAAAAAAGGAGGATATGTCTTAAAGCCAAATAACCAACCAGACACTCCGTTTCAAATTATTAATGAGGCGACACTTTTCCATCATATGCAATAACTACTCGTTGGAATTTATCAACATCATCAGAGAATAATAACAACAAGTATATACACCTACTGTCTAAAAATTCTAAGATTCTAAAAAAGAAAACAGAAGTTACAATCATTTAACTAATTCTCTTAAATTATAAGTGAGTTAAATTATTAGCGAGGTGAAATTTAAAAAAAAATGTCAAAAGTAATATTTCAATTGCTTCATTTACAGAGTTTTAATGAATACATACAGTAACTAAGATGAAATGAAATCAAAATAAAAAAGTAATCAGAATTCAAAAATGACAGTGGAGTTGATTAGTATGACATGTGTGATCCGTTTTTGTAAACGACTTGCAAAAGGCCGTGATCCATCGAACATGTAAATTTCTGGATTTCCTCTGATGTAAATTCAGGTGATACATTTACTATTTCCCGCCATAAGTCATTCTTCCTTCTAGATTGGCGTCCATACTTATAAGCATGTCATGTCAGAACACTCCAGAATTGGCCGGCCAGTTCATCTTCCTATATCCACAGAAGCCTAACTTTTGCAGGTACTACATAGTTTTATGTGCTGAATGTGAAGGAGCATGATCTTGCATAAATATGGGGGTTCTCCTGAAAATGATTCTTTGCTTTTTTAGTCAAGATTCCAGATGATCTTTGAGGAAGGCTATATAAGCAGCTAAAAGCGCGTGGTGTAATGGTTAAAGTCATGGGAAATGGACTCGTCACCCCGAGTTCAAATCCTGGATGTGGTAATTGCATTTCACTTAGCGCTAATACCCTTGGGAAAGGTATGAATCATAATCTTCCTCCAGCTATGGTTAAATAGTAGGACAGACTGGACTTTTTAACCTTGGTTAGACAACCGGTCTAGGAGAAGGAAAACTCTGAATTCAAACCTGTTGAACTCCGCTTAAGAAATTGACCTTGTGTCACATCCTGCTCGTGCGAAGGGGTTGGTAAATATATATATATATATAAACAGCTGCGGTTATTTTCGTACCGTCAGTCAATCTCTACGGACCAACAATGATACCTCCAATAATACTAAACCAAATCTTATTTAGCGCCTCAAGATTTGATGACGAATTCATCCATTTACGACCCAACAGTTGCTCAATCCATCTGGACCTTTAAATGTTGCATCAGTTTCATCTGTGAACAGAGCCTTCCAGAAAATACATTCATGTTCTCCTTTCCTCATTTCAAACGCACTTTTGTCAATTGAGGTTTTGTCACTGGTCTCACTGATGCTCCAACCTTTTTCAAAAGACAATAGCAAGTACTTCTGAACACTGTTGTTAATCAATGCTACTGAAAATTGTTCCACTGGTCAGGCTTGGGTTATTTATAGTTTCAAGTATCATTCTTGAAAAAGAACGTCGGGAAATAACCCTTGAATGATCCTTATCTTCCCTCTTACGTTCCTTCGTAGGAGCTGTAACAAAGGTTTTAACAGTTTTGTGACATCTTCCAATTGGATATTTCTAATGTAAATTTCCCTTTTTAAAGTTCAGAATATCTTATCTCAGAAGGGGTAACATTTGCGACCCATAATTACAGGATTATAATGGCATTCGTTTATAGTATGGAACACTTTTATATCCTGTTAATATTACAAATATTCACCGTTTGTTTCGTGTTTAGCAAAACAATGCTGCTTTTATACAGCCTACGCATATATCTATTCCAATTAAACAGTGAACATTTTGTTAAATTCCAAAGGGTAGTTTTCAAAGAAAATAAAAAAGAATGTAATCTCGTTAATAATTTGAAACGCTGTCTATATACGTTTTATTATCTTTCATTGTTTATTCTTATTCTTATGTTTTTATTTTATTTTTATTATTATTCTTGCTTGTATTTTTTCTTTGATTTGTCTTTGATTTGCTTTTTATTATGTTTTATCCTTTATTGATTTGTGTTATCTTCTACTTATTTTTCAAACATTTTTTGAATATATAATTGATTTATATCCTTATTATAGTTTTATTGAGCTTTTCCCATTGAAAATGAGGGGTAAATCTTTTAAACAACTCTCTGACGAAAATAGCGTGTGAATTATATTGAATTTTGGTCTTTGCTGGTTTCATTATTACGATCAAATCACGCTGAAAGCACCGGTTTCGGCTGAATCATCGAAATTAAGCAAGTTAAGAAACAGCAACTATCGCAAGAAACCAGAATCATTTATTTATCAAAATGACATGATTCACTATCAAATTACCCGAAAAGGGTTGATATGCTTTAAAACAAAAAGCAGCCAATTTTCATTTATAGAAGTACGTGTACACACACACACACACACACACACACACATACATATATTATATATATATATATATATATATATATATATATATATATATATATATATATACGATGTGTCAAAAGAGTATCGACATTTTTTGTACTTTCGACACACCTTGTATTCTGAAAAAAAATAACGTTCCATTCATTAATTTTTTCAGAATACAAGGTGTGTCAAAAAGTACCAAGTTTAAAGCTGTATTTACCAAGACAGAAATGAAGAATGAATGGAATGTTTATTTTTTCAGAATACAAGGTGTGTCAAAAAGTACAAAACATTTCGATACCTTTTTTTTATACACCATGTATATATATATATATATATATATATATATATATATATATATATATATATATATATAGATAGATAGATAGATAGATAGATAGAATTGTATAAAGAAAAAATAACTCATGTCAGAACATTACCTTTTCCAATCTCTTGATCACCAGGTAAGTGTCGATGATTAGACACGCAAATGCAGACTTACTGTATTAGTTCAAACATTTTTTTGTATTGAAAACTCTTTCATTTTCTCCTATTAGTACTACTAATTTATTTGCTGCATAATTTTTATCTTTTTTTTAAACAAACGGTAATTGTACTCTTTCTAACTAATATATATATATATATATATATATATATATATATATATATATATATATATGTGTGTGTGTGTGTGTGTGTGTGTGTGTGTGTGTGTGTGTGTGCGCCCGTGTGCGTGTGAATGCGTGTGTGGGTGGATGTGTGTGCAGCAAAACACCCGCAAAAGATTGCAAATACTAGAGGCCATAATTATAAAAGTAGAAAAAAAGTCTAGTGTAGATAAAATAGTATTTAGCCTGTGAACCAGCGCACTAAATCTATGTAATAACTAAAGTTGTTTTTATACAACTGATAACAGGTTATACAGGCTTCAAGGTTTGCGCATGTCATGAACACGTGAAGATATAAGATTAAAAAAAGACTTTAATGTAATAAAACGCAAATATAAAACTACATACGATATAAAAAAATCATTACACTCAGTGACGTATATATATATAATATATATAATATATATATATATATATGTATGTATGTATATATATACCAGAGTTTGGAACATTAGATTAGAATTAACAAATAGGTGTAGGTACAAAAATAAACACACCATCTGCCTTGTATATTCGGGTAACACATAGAGCAGTAAGGACGGGTGGGTAATAAGACCCACCACACTGAAAGTGGGACCAACCCACATCTGTAACGAATAATAATAGAACATCTTTTAGCCTGAAGATTTGTTAGCTATACTAGCAAGAAACTCAAGTATGTTTTCCGACCATTTGGTTTTATATATCGTATATATATATATCTTATTATAATGGAGATTGTGTATTTTTCTGTCTGTAACCGAAACTATATTACTACTCAAGTCACAATTCCCTTAATTATTTACGTCAAATTCTCCATGATTTCATTCTTTTAAACCTTCTGTTATTAATAAAAATTGTTTTACATTATTAATACTGTTGATCATATCTACGTACTAATAACATGCAATTGTATTTATATATACAACAAAATAGCGGTTTACAGTTTGAACGAGAAGGTTAATTTGCATATTGATATTTAAAATTTTATTTTAATAAATATGTGCTTGGTATTATTGATTTCTAATTGTTTGGTTTTATCTTAAGAAATATAAACAAAAATCTCGTGGATAAATCTTAAAAGAAATTTATTTACAAGAAGAAATAACTGTAATATTATTCTTTACTTCCTATTTTAACTAAATAGTTAAATTAGGAAAATTTACCAATGAAACAGGGGAGTAATGGAAAATGATGGAATAGTTAGTTTCAAAGTTGTTCTATTTTTCGATTATACCCCCTCTGTTGTAGATCTTTTTATCTGCATTCTTAGTCAGTTTCATTAGCCTTTCTAATTTAATATGATATTTTATTATATCAAAACTTAAATACTTGCACCCGGAGGGTGCATACATTTGCTAGTATATATATATATATATATATATATATATATATATATATATATATATATATGTGTGTGTGTGTGTGTGTGTGTGTGTGTGGAGAAAATAACAAATTAATAAAAATCCGAAAAATGTGAAGAATATACGGAAAAGGTGAATAACAAGTACAATATATCGATTCAATTAATATTGAAAATAATAGCTTAGACATTCTTCAGAATCTTCAGAGCTAACACAGACAAAATATAAATTGAATCGATGGTCTGTGTTTGTTATTCACCTTCCCGTAATATTCTCTCCGCCCCCCTATATATATATATATATATATATATATATATATATATATATATATATATATATATATATATATATATATATATAAGGGTTTTGTAATTTGCTTGAAGCATTGTGTTTATATTGGTTTGCTGGTTGCTTTTGCTGCTTGCGAATTTTTCGCACCAGCTTTAACTGGTAAATTCTCACTGAAGTCAGAGCGACAGTAAATCTCCTGAGGTCTCCAAGATATATTCTAGATGATTTACAGGCTCTTGGGATCTGTTCTACGGTCCCTATCTTTATTTTATTTTTGCCATATGGTCCTCTAGTTATTTTTATGTTAATCAATACTATGTTTGGTCTTCTGGTCAGAATTGAGCGATCCGTCGGCATCTCAAAGTCCCATTGTTTTTATGTGTCTGATTTTCTCGGAAAAATCTGATTTGCTCATATTGATTTGCTTCTGTCAGCATAGTCAAATTTTAATTTCTTTTACAATTTCCAGTCGATCACCTTTCTCACCCAGTTATGTCAAGTCTTTTTTCTTTTGTGTCAGTTTGCAGCGTTTCCTTTTTAAGTGATTAACTCTTTCTTCTCTGTGACCGTATAATCTGAACATACTCTTCTTTTGGGCATTATCAATTTTTGAAAAGGTTTTCTTTTTAATTCAAACGTATAACTTGAATTTTGATTCCAATATGAATTAGTGGAATATTCTTGATATATAGGTTCCATTTATTAATCTCAGATTTTCAAGTCTTATTTAATAGTGACATAGTACACTACTGTTGATGATTGGCCTTTAGAAAATTGTTTCTGTAAGGATTAGTTTGTTTTAAACTATACCCCTCCCCCACCCTAAAAACAGAGGAAAACGAAAAGACATTTTAACTTTCTAATATTTTATTTCGACCAGATTCACGAAGCAATATAAAAGGTAATTTTTTTCTAATTCATATTTGTAACTTTCGATTTGAATAGAAATCTGTGATTTAAAAAAAAATCATACAACGCGAGATACCACATGCGATACCACGTCCTTATCAGACACCAACAAGTGTTAGGCACATAGTTTCGATATTTAAGGCGGTACAGTCACCCCTGTCGCCACTAGCAGATTTTGCCACCTGAAAGTGTATTAAAAATGATTATGAATAAATAACATACGTTCATCTTTGAAGTTTCACTATATGTGTAGTTTTGTATTTTCTTGACAAAAGACCTTTAGTTTTGGCCGTTAATGACATTACGCGCTCATATTAACGGTTATTATTGGACTGGACATTACGTAATCATTTGAGTTGCCCTCGGGAAGTGGTAATTTTATACGCATTTTATATTTGCCAAAGATTTTTTGACTTCGACAAAATTCACCAAATCTTTGGGCAACTGAATTCTCTGTTTGCTTAATATTTTTCCAGGACATTATCGCTCAGCAATTGGATCATGAATACTGTGGGTGTAATCCTGATTCATAATCCCATTGTTCGATTTACATTCTAAGATAGAGGAATTAACTTGTTTGCACAAGCGTGCCTTATTGATTCGTAAACCACACAGACCATACAATTGTCTACCGCAATCACTCGTTGTAGTCGGATACATGGTCAAATCATTTGCTTTTGAGTCAGTCTGACAGGTGATATATTCTCCCCCCCCCCCGCTTTACAGTCACCCAGAGGTTTGTTTTACTAGTAATATATTCTTGCTACAAGTCCCCTATTATTATTATTATTATTATTATTATTGTTATTATTATTTTTATTATTGAGTTTTTCACACCTGTCGTAGCCGGTGGTTCACTGGAGGCTGAGTGACTACAAGTCTCCTCAGGTCTCCAGGACTCTTCTGAGTATTCTAGACGATCTTAACAGTGCTGTAGTTTGAATGGTCTCGATTCCTCCTCTGATTTCCAATTAACCCAAATTCTATTCCAGAGCTTTGTGGACCGTTCCAAAGGCACCAATTATAATTGGTACAACCTTCAACTTCATATACGACAGTTATTATTATTATTATTATTATTATTATTATTATTATTATTATTATTATTATAACGCTTATTAATAGCTATAGAATGCTATGTTTTGTATCTTTTCTTTTCATATTCATATTGAATATTATAATATCACATATTAACGATGCGCTGATGATAGTTCAATATACAAACCGAAACATTTTAACGTTGGCTAATACTTCCTACTATAATAAGGTCATCCTCTGAATGGCTTGTTTCATATCATATATATATATATATATATATATATATATATATATATATATATATATATATATATATATATCGGTTGTAACTAATTTAGCATAACGAATTTCACAATAATTTCAGACAGAGCTAAGCCGTACTTGTAAAATTACTTCACACGTGGAAATATACAAATGCCTACAAACAGAAAGGTGTGCAAATATTTTATTATTTCATTTATATAGTAGGCGTATGTTTTTGCACCTTCAATATTTCATAGCATTACCTTGTAATTTTCTCATTTTCTATTTTAGCTTTTCACTTGAATCATGATCCAGACGTTCAAATCAACGTATTCTAATTTAATAACGCATACACACATATACACACACACTCACCCCCACGTATATATATATATATATATATATATATATACGTGGGGGGGTGAGTGTGTGTGTGTGCATGTGTGTATGCGTTATTAAATTAGAATACGTTGATTTGAACGTCTGGATCATGATTCAAGTGAAAAGCTAAAATAGAAAATGAGAAAATTACAAGGTAATGCTATGAAATATTCAAAGTGCAAAAACATACGCCTACTATATAAATGAAATAATAATAATAATAATAATATATATATATATATATATATATATATATATATATATATATGCAGTTGATATGGACGTATGTATTAGTGTGTATCCAGAGTGGCATTGATTAATTTCATTCATTTTTATTTGATCACTGAATACGAGCGTTCTTCCTATAAAGGTTGAGAGGCAGACACACCTGCTTGTACTGCGTCTAGATCATTGATTATCCCAAATGTAATCAATATGATGTAACATGTTGCACACTGTTTGTCTATTGGCGTTATTACCTGTTGAAAGACAAACAAATGTTACTTTATTCTTAAACCACGTGTCTATTTATGACTTCCTCTTTTGGAGAAAGGCTCAGTACCTGAGCACAAAACGAGGCTCTTTGTCGCTGTATTGTTGTAAGGGTATCTATATTTATCCATTATTTTCTTCTTCTCGGGACCGAGATGAGCATAGAGTATAATAAAAATAGAAAAAAATGTATCTTTGTGAACATGCAATAGGCGTAGCCGGGTTGGCTATTGATGTAGATCAATTTTCTACTTAATACAGGTTGACTGTGTGAAGCTTTCAGTAGTGTTTCTTTTGAAAACGATAAAAGTCCCGGTTGGATGACAGAGACCTGAACGATTTAGAAAACATTTATTGTGCAAATCTTTATCTATTTCTATTTAATCAATGTTCGTCAATACGTTACGCTGATAGATTAAATTATTATATATGCTGTAGATAAAGAGGGACGACAAAAGAAAATTAAGTGTATTGGATGATTAGTAATTGGTTTTAACGTCATGTCAACCCGACTAGGGTTATTTCATATGTATTTCTCTTTGAGATGATTTCCAAGATAACCTTCGTTCCGTTGGCTGTAGAATATTCCAACTGCTCCTCTGCAGAGGGGTAAGTCCTACCTGAATGTGTCCACTTCTTGGCTGTTGGTGGTGAACTGTGATTTTTAAGAACGGAATCCTGGTGGCTGAGCAGTCTATGACTTGAAACACTCCACTTTGTCCCTGACTTGATTTAGACAGGTAGTTAGAACCGTTTCCATTTCATACGACGATAACCTTTAAACCACGCGGCTCCATATACATATGATAGATAAAGAGATAGATAGATAAATAAAATATATATATATATAATATATATATATATATATATATATAGAGAGAGAGAGAGAGAGAGGAGAGGGGGAGAGAGAGAGAGAGAGAGTATCCAGTCATGGTTAGCGGAATGAGATCAGTATACCCCCGTGGATTGAATAAAGGGTTGGGTTCAAAGTTCCGTGAAGGCTCCTGATTACGAGAAGAAGGTTCCCGAATTCGAGAATGTTCCCGAGTCCAAATAGAAATACCTGAAGAAGGCCAGAGAGCATATCGGTCGAAACGTTCTACAGATAACAATAAAGATGAGATCAATAGTCCGAATAAATAAAAAGTATCAAGCCTCATCTAAAAAGTTCAGAGATAAAGCCCTCTTTATTTCCATTGATTTTTTTTTGCTGTAGACGCATGAATTTTGTCAAATCAAACTATTTCTATTTGGTAGGTTAACAGTCATTAATGAGAAAATAAGCCATTACAATATATAAACTATTTTAAGTGCGACATTAATTTGACTATAGTGTTGAAATTTAGAAAAGTTTGCTCTGAAAATTCTTTACCAAGAATGTATTCACGAATTAATTAAACATAAACGTTTTTATATTAAAACATGACGCAAGCAAAAATACGTGAATAGAATTATGATAATTAAAGTGTGAATTTCATTTGCTGAAATTTGGTTCTTTGTCACTTGTGCTACGATCGTAGTAAGTTTAATTTAACACACGTTTCTACAAACTAGCTTAGAGCTCCTCTCTCACTTTCTTTCTCTCCTCACTATCTCTCTCCCAAGTGAGCAGATCTTTTCTAATTAATTACAAGATTCTCATTGTTTCATAAAAAAATAAACTGGACTGCAAAAGAGGCATTGTCTCGGAGGCCAAATAAGCCTCCATCACACTCGTGACTGTATTCCGCAAAAAATATTCATTCATGAACAAAGCCGCTCCAAAAGTAATGCCTCCTTTTTTATCTCTACATAAAGATCTAAGGAGCACAATAGCATCATTGATTAGAACAAAGATTCACTTATGGAACGCTATTTTCCCCTACATATACACCTCATTATCACCAGGGAAGAACAATAGTCTGCATGTCGCACTTAAAAAAATGTACCAGTAGAGGTTATTCACCTTTTTCCGGAAATACTGACATGAGCTGATTGAGTCGATCTCCATTTCATGAGTTGATGGATGTGTTGAATATAGTCTCCTATTCACATCACTATAGTCACTTTTGACACACATTATCGCTATTTAACTGCACTCAGATCTCTTGATCTCAATAAACGTTAGGCAAACGTCGATGAGTGTCAATCGGTGTCAGCTTTCTTGTCAGAGGTCATTATGCTAAACTGCCACTTACCTGCTATCTGTAAGAAGACAACAATTATGGGTTCATGGCGATAATATTTCTTAACCTTTACTACCATATGCCCAACATGCATTGGAGGCACGAGGTCTAAAAGTTATCGTCTTAAGAAATGGATACAGCAAACCAAATTCAAATCTTGGACATAGCCTCATTTCCCCACAGCTATGATAAATAGTAGATCAGATTGGACTCTTTATCCTTGGTACTGACATTTTTCTAGTGGTTTATACTATATATACCCTTCTGTCATACTCGGGTATATAATAGAGAGAGACAGACAGACAGACAGACAGACAGATATTAGATTAGAGATGGTGATTGTGGTCTTACTTGGTACTCTGCTGGTTACTTGCTTCTTCTTCTATCCTGTTTGGCTGACTCCTATCTGCTGGGGGATGACTTTCTCCCTCGCTAATTCTTCTTTGGGCTGGACTAGGCTGGTCATTGTCTTAATAATTTACAAGCATAACAAGACCTTCTTTGTTCTTGATCAAGTTTTATTTTCTTCTAGCCCATATTGGTTCCGCTGCGGGGAGAGATGAATCCTGTCAGAGCCGAAAATTACGTCTACACTCTCAGAAAGCTGGTTCACATCTGAATAACTAACTAAACTATATCACGTCTCTGTCATGGCGCCCAAATCCCGCGCCTCTAAGGGGCCAAGGGTTATTAACAGTCACCGGTAATTTCCATGTGGACTACTTGATTCTAAAGTTAATGGCCCTCAATTTAAATATTTCTAGCTACAGGTCTGTTCACAATTCATGATTTCTCATGATTTGTAACATAAGGAGAGGGAAAACATTGAATTTAGACCAGCTGTACCAAGCTTAAAAATTAACCTTGTATCTCATCCTGCTCGGGTGAAAGGGTTCGGTATATACAGCACCCGTTTGGATTTGTTTCTTTGTTTAATGTCATATCAATCTTTGTGGGTTATTTAATGCCAAATCTATCCTTGTAGAAGAATAGCAGTGGTACTATTTAATCCATAACTAGGATTGATGGGGTTTATGTTTTTCCCAAGAATATTAGTCCAAAAGTGAACGTAATAGCGTGACTGGAGATCTAACTCGCTTACTACGATGTTGCATTCCAGCACGTTATTCACTACGGCACGAGAAACCCTAGCATCCGTCTTTGACGTTGTTGAAAAAGAAAGCATTATTTTACGAGTGCAACGCGAAAGTTCTTATTCATCGATGGCAAGAAGTCACAGCTAATTGTATTGACTAGATAGAAAGTAGTGTTTTGTAATTGAAAACTAAATCTATCCTACAGAATGTGGCATGCAGGCTCCAGTTCCGCACAGCCAAAATGCATTGCCACGTTTTAGGTGGGTGTACAAACATTTCTTATCAAATCTATACACAAATATCATTTTACATTAAACTGATGAATAATTCTATACGTCAGGTAAGTATATATTACACTGAATAGTGGATTTATTTGCCCAGTAGCAAAAGAACTGGAAATCAATTGTGAATCTTAAATTACGGAAGTCCTTGAGTTACACTATTTACAAATAATGGAATTGTCATATAAACAAGCTATCCTTATTTCCATTTTGTTGTTTACGCATAAATGTTGTCTATTTGGGAGGTTAATTTTAAGTAATTGGGAAGTACGCCTTTACAGTATTGGTTCTATTTTTAGTGGAGCAATCATTTGACTATAGTATCAATATTCAGAAAACTTTGCTCTAAAAAATATTGGTTATATTCAAGATACGCACTCCCTAATTAGCCAGCCTCGTACATTCATTTGATCTGCTTTTTTTTTTCGAAAGTACTTAAGTTTTATTTTTGAAAAAAAAAGTTAATTGTTATAAAACGTTCATTGAGATATTTTTATTGAACAATGCCCAAAATTTAAAGAATTCAGATGATAAACAAGTTTAATTTTCCGAAAAAAGCAGATCAAAAGAGCGTATGTAGCGGCTTCTACTGCTAATTTGAAGGGAGCATTCCTTAAAAAAGCTGAAATATTCGGGAGTGCGTATCTTGATGATAAATATACCAAGAAAATATCCACGAATTAAGTAGACATAAACGTTTTTGTATTAAAACACGAGGCAAGCAAAAATTATATTTATTAAAGTAGGAATTTCAAATGCTTAAATATGATTGATTTTCACTTGTGCTACGATCGTAATAAATTTAGTCGAGCACCCATTTCTGCAGAGATTCTCTATCATCTCTCTCTATATATCGTTCTCTATCCTTCACTATTGGGTGCTACAATCATTTGACTATCATGCCAGTCTTTAGAAATGTTTCCTATGTGGAAAATAGTGTTTTGTATATATTTACCTAACCCCTCCGGCGAGTGACAGGATGTGACACAAGGTCAATTATTATATTTTCATGAATTTTGTTTCTTTTAAAATGTGTTAATAAAATTATCCTGATAAAACAAAGTAATCTTTGAAATGACTGGCGATTTTATTTATTTATTATCATTTTTCAACTAGTTTTTCTTTTTGTCTTTCTAATATGGAAGAAAAAAATGACAAATTAATAAATCCAAGAAATTAGATTTTTTGTGGGGTATGTGGCAGCTGATTATAAGCTATCCTTATTTCCTCCATTTTCCATCGATTAAAACAACTACAATTTTTAAAAAGTAAAGTAAAGCTCATCACTTTACCGCACATATCCCTATACTACTCATACGCTGAGTTGGCAAGGGCCGGTATCTAACTAGGAACCTTGTGGTTCCCAGGCGGACGTTCTACCGACTGCGCTAAAGAAGTAATTTATAAACATTTGACATCCCTAATAAATTTGTTTGCAATTCTCAATGTAACTTTGATATACATAGTATTCTTTCACCTTTCAAAGATATATTGAGGTTTTGTAACCTTTTTGACAGCAGTTTTGGATTCCTCCGTTTAAAATGCTTTTATGAACCGATTTTCAGGAGTAGGGAAGCTCTAGAACCCATTTTACGGACAAAAATAGATTACAAAAAGTTGGCATTTTTCGCGACCCTACACCAAAATTTGTGGAGTTATGTCGATTTTTAGAATCGACATAACTCCACAAATTATTGGAATTGAAAGCTCAAATTTGACTTACTATTTACCCATATCTGGAGGGAAAATAAGTGGATGCATACCTTTCCCAATGGTATTAGCGCTATCTGAAAAGCAACCAGTCTTGTCTAGGATTTAAACTCGAGTCGCTGTGTCCATTTTGTACGATGATAAACATTGCACAACGGATGCCTTCAAAAGATTTGCTCTTTTCAATTAGGCTATATTGTTCCCTGTCTGTTAATTTACATTGAAATGGTGTTTTATTTTTTTATTTTTGGGCGGTCACACGTATGTTACCCTTTAAGGAAAATGCACAAATCATAGACAAAGGATGAATGAGAACGAACGTATGTAAAAGACAATAACATATTAGACGCAAAAACATTAGTGTAAGATTTCCATCTTTAATTTAACAGTTGTCATTAATAAAATATGTACTTTTTAGTCAATGACTGCAATTTTGAAGACTTTAAATAAATAGTTAATTTGAAGCGAATAGAAGTTGTGGGAGTATACAAGAACTTAACGCTTCAAAGGCTATAAGCCATCTGACAAAAGTTAATTTATGCGCAAGTGTTTCGACGCACCCTTTCTGGTTGAGCTTGTTAAACTAAATGTATTATCTGGCCAACCAGAATGATTCGCACTAAAACTAAAAGATTTTGATTTGAATCCAATTTTGACCACTCTCGGCTTCACCTCACCGTTTGAGTAACAAGCGTTCACAACGTCCAAATAGTTGATACAATAGCTCACAAACAGACCAAAT
>CM042139.1:122187970-122195470 GCA_023376005.1 Doryteuthis pealeii
GATAGCAAGTTAGTTCCACATATCCATTATTACTGAATAGTGACTTTGAGTCTCGATGGATGCTCGATGCGATCTTGTGTCACATTCTACCCGTAGCGGAAGGGTTCGTTAAATGCATACAGTATATCCATTTGAATTTTTGGTATGATGTTAAACTGCATTTAGTGGTGAGTTTCTAATTCTGGAGCTGTGGGGAGTATGGAGTACACATTCATTATGATTACTCCCAGGTCCACTCTGACCCGGAGTGATAATACCTGTTAGAGACCCATCTATCGGTTAAATAGATAAAACAACGAGTTTAAAACAATTATATACTTAACAAGAATGAATAAAACAAACGTCTTCGGCATAAAATAATCCAAGGGTTGATATTCCGTAAAATCCAACCAACCAACGAGCCAACCAAGAAATATATCTATTTGCATTCCATACATTTTTAGGATTTGTAAACAGAATCATACCTGCCATTAAACAGTTTTGAGAGTAACGAGCATACCATTCATTTTCAATATCTTATTATAATGGAGATTGTGTGTTTTTCTGTCTGTAACCGAAACTATATTCCTACTCAAGTCACAATTCCCTTAGTTATTGACATCACATTCTCCATGATTTTATTTTTATCTAAACCTCAATTATTAATAAAATTGTCTTACATTATTAATACTGTTAACTATGTCTACATACTAACAACATGCAATTATATTTATATATACAACAAAATAGCGGTTTACAGTGTGAACGGGAAGGCTAATTTGCATATTAATATTAAAAATCGAATTTAATAAATATGTGCTCAGTATTATTGATTTCTAACTGTTTGGTTTTATTTTAATGAATATAAGCAAAAATCTCTTCAATGAATCTTAAATGAAATCCATTAATAAGATAAAATAACTGTCATTTTATTCTTTACTTCCTCTTATAACTAAATACTTAAATTAGAAAAAATAACAATGAAAGACGAGAGTGATGGAAGAGTAAGTTTCAGTTGTTCCATTTTTTATTATACTCCCTCTGTTTCAAATCTTTTATTATACTCCCTCTGTTTCAAATATTTTTATCTGTATTCTTATTTAGTTCCGTTAGACTTTCTAATTTAAAATAATATTTTATTACATTAAAACTTAAATACTTGCACCCGGAGGGTGCATATATTTGCTAGTACATTTAATTGTTTAATTTTTGAACACAGTTTCTTTTAAGAAATTCATGAAAATTTCTGTAATTTCCCACATAAAATAAAGTCATCAGATCTAAAGAAATGTTTTAGTTGATCCCATGCAATGCATGATTATTTGACCAAGAGATTCTTCACTAAAGATCAACCTCTACTAAACACAAGGGATCTCCACTGTAATCTGCCCGCAAAAATTGCAACATTATGATTGGATTATTAGATTGATAAGTGATATAAAATCTTTTGAAAATACCTGTATTTAGATCAGGAGTTAAATTGACAAAAATGGGTTGCACATTTTCTTACTAGAATATTATCAATGAGTAATTTGTATAAATCAGCTCAATGGCTACTTAAAGTAATTTCAGAAGGAATTAAAGATAATTAAAATCAATTAAATATCAAAGAAAATCCATTGCACTAACGCCGAAATTTCAACCGATTTTTTTTACGAATGTTTCAATTATTTATAATTAACCTCTGGCGTAACATTCAAAACAAAAATTAAGATTCGAAAAACTTTATTTTCTTGAATTATTATAATTTCAAATTTCATTATTTAATTATTCTTGTTAAGGTTATCATTCAAAAACTATGTTGATAAGTAACGAATGCAACTGAAAAAGGATCTTAAAAATACTAGCAAATATAAGAACCCTCCGGATGCAAACATGTAATAAAATATCATTAAATTAGAAAGGCTAACGAAAGTAAGTAACTGAAACTTACTCTTCCACCACTCCAGCCTTTCATTGCTAATTTAATTATTTAGTTAAAATAGGAAGAAAATAATAAAATTACAGTTATTTCCTTTTGTTAATGGATTTGTTTTAAGATTTATCCCCGAGATTTTTGCTCATATTCATAAAGATAAACCCAAACAATTAGAAATCAATAATACCAAGCATATATTTATTAAAATCAAATGTTTAAAATCAATATGCAAATTAGCCGTCCCGTTCACACTGTAAACCTCTATTTTGTTCTATATATAATTCTTTTTAAGTATATAGATAAGGACAACATTATTAATAATGTCAAACAATTTTATTAATAACTGAGGTTTAAATGAAAATGAAATCCTGGAGAATTTGACATAAATAACTAAGGGCGTTGTAACTTGAGTAGTGGTAGAGTTAAGGTTACAAACACACAATATCCATTATGATAAGATGTACAGCGTGCGAAAGATGTCTGCTTTTTTTCACCAAATCAACAGCAGTTGCTACTGATTGTTATGCGTATCCCAAACTTTAGTCTTTTTCCAACATTATTTCATATTTCGTATGGAAGTATCATAGCATTTTCATGAAAATGAAATGAGAAAGAAAGAAAGATACAGAAAAGAGAAAGGAGTAAGCAAGCAAAAAAGAAAGAATAAAAGAAAGAAATATGAATTAGCAAAAGACGAAAGAAAAAGGGAAAAAAGAGGTAAATGCAAATGAAAGAAAAGAAAGAATGAAAGAAAAAGAAAGAACGAAAGAGAGAAAGAAACATTATTCATGTTAATGTTATCTTTCAAAGTTAAATGTCTGCTTATAAGATACGAGATATAAATTCACCGAGTTTCCCTAAGTGCAGTTGATATAAATAATAAGTTAAACTTAATGAATAGATATATTTTTAACTTTTTACTGAATCATTTTTATAAATGGAGTAGCACAGGGAGCGAGGAGCTGATGGTAGGTGTGGCGTTCCGTATCAGACGTGAAAACAATCTCCTTGATCTAGCGCTAGCGAAAAAGGGATAAACTCCCTCGCTGTTTGGGTGATACTGACTTTAGGCCACCCCGATGAATTTGCCCTTGCCAAGCGGCTTTGATCTCGTTCATGATCATCTTCAAAGGGGATTATTTGATGTAGTTGTTGTTTTTCATCAATAATACGAAATTCCTCTATTAAAAATAACAATAAAAACCGCCTAGAAATCTTAGAGGCAATATGCATCTAAAAACAAGCCAAAATGTCCCACCATTGAATGCTCCCATATTATTGGTGTTTTGTCACGACCAAGCTAAGCTTAGTAAATAAACTGGGCGTCTCGCTTGTTGTTATGGTAAGCAAGCTATCCCAGCAAAGCATTAATAGTCAGTTTAAGTTTCACTGGGTACCCCATACGTCCAACCTTGTGCCACAACTAAGCAAGGTTGAATAAATGATTGAATATACAAAAACTAACTGAATATACAGGAACGATTTAAGCCACATCTGGGGTTTGAGGGGTTTCATACTTCTCCCAAATGCATGTCCAAAAGTAGACCTAATAGAACGACTAGAGATTGAACTCGCTTACAACAATGTCTCAGTTTTGTAAGTTAACCATTACGTCATGAGGACTTCCCGTTGATTTGGTTTGGTTTGATTTCTTTGCTTAATGAAATATCAACCTGTGAGGGTTATTTAATGCAAAAGCTTGTACTACAACTAAGCAAAGATTGGTAAATATTTGAATAAATAGAAACATGCTTGCCTTTATATTGATGCACAGATGACTTTATAGGTTATTTTTCGGAAGATTATGTAGCAACAGAATCCAAATAGATGAGTAATAATCATAAAAATCAACAGGTAAGAAATGCATTTCGTTCTGATTGGAACATTAAAGGATAATATTAAGACCAGACATGCGACTATTATACTTATTAAGGAGAAGGTGCCCATGGGAAAAAGAAACCTACTGTAACACTCCCATGTGTAACTGCACCCTGTAAATACATACACAAACAGTGTAAATCTCTTGAAATGCAATACTCATGTGTACGTAAGCGTACCGAAAATATAAACACTTACACATGAATTTAAAATACGAAAACACTCCGATTTCAATAATGGAAATTGAAAATGTTATTAAAAACAAAAGAGACAGATAACAAGCATAATGTTAGATAGAGAAATGACTCCTTTTCTCGAAGACTTATTTTGTTTACGCGTCAATTCAAATCATTCAAATGCATTTCTGTCATATTCCTCCTGCCTCTACCCGCTTCCTGTTAAGCTAGCCATTTGCCATCTTCATCGATCCATACACTTAGTCTAATTTGGACTGACAGAAGAGTCACTTGATGGTCCTCAAAGACCTCTTCTCTATAATCCTTCATCCCCTTCACCAATGTATTTCATTGTTTTTTGTTTTCTTTTTTCTTTTTTTTTCTTCTATATTTCCTCCTCTTTTAAAAAAAATACATTTCGCAAGTTTCTATTTTAAATGATAATGGAACTCTTTAGATGAAGGTTGCTATTTTTACATTTCAGTGTGTGCGCAAATCAGAAATTGTTTTAAAGTGATTGACCTTCGGATTATAGATTTCCAAGTGTCGCTCCAAGTTGTATTTTTAAAATATCTCATAAACTGATTCAATTCCAACGATTGAATCTTTTTAGTCGTTGTGAATCCTTTCTCTAGATGACCCCCATATGTTTTTGGCTGTCCACAAAGTGTCAAATAAAAGAGAGGTTGAGATTGTTGCTCTCTAAATGATTAACCTTTTTTTCTGAAAAGAATTAAATGCGTTAGTTGTGGTCCTATGCTAGTCACGGTATTTGATGAGATGACTTAGTTTTAGTTCTGCAACTACTATATGTGTTTCTACCTAATTGCTTGGTGAATGGGTTTGTGCCCACGCTGTGTTTTCAAAGATCCATAGAACTAGGAATTGATACAATTTCTTCGAAGCCTTTTCTTTGGATTGGATGACCGTTGGTCGGAACAAGCTGACCCTGGTGAATACAACTCAAAAGACAAGAAAAACTATCTGTTGATAACAACTATTTATTGAAATACAACTGTTCAACAATAATGTACGAGAGAGAGAGAGAGAGAGAGAGAGAGAGAGAGAGAGAGAGAGAGAGAGAGAGAGAGAGAGAGAGAGTCCAAAATTATCCGCACTCTTGGCATAACATATCTTTATTATTGTCACACGTTTTGTGCATATAGTTTTGTGATTATAGTTGCCACTACTATGGTAACGTTTGTGGCTGATTTCACATTATGCTTGCTATCTTTACAGTGTAAACATGCCCGCTTCACTAACAGTATGCACTATAGAAGTAACCCGACTCCTCTTGTTGGAACATGTGTCAGAGGCTGAAATTCTACAGAAGCTTTTAGCACAATACGGGGACAATGCACTACCGCTAGAAATGTGTAAGAGTGGATAGAGAAGTTTAAACGCCCTGATGAGAAGATTCAGCAAACTTGATGAGCTCGGCTTCCATAAAAAAGAGTGCAGATCATTTTTGAATCTCCGTATATAGCAGAATTATCGCTTTTGTTTTGGATAGAAATGAAAAAGTTGACATTCTATTTGTGTTGGACTATCTAAAGGTATAAGATGTACGTAAAATCGTCACTTTTGTTTATGAACTTTCCCAACATCAGCAGTCAATTCCGGTAAAAATTGGCCAATGAGAGACGAGACAGAAAGCATTTAAGATCGTGTGCAACTGTCCTCAAATCATTTACTGGTTGAACGTTCTACCGGCAAGGTATCTTTGGGATTACCAACACTACAGACTTGAACTTATACATATTACGAGGAAACCTACAAACAAGGAACAAACTGGATGCTTTGAACAATAGAACAACTGAATCCTTAAAATGGCCACAAGGATTCTATGCTATTTTTGTGATTACCAGTGGTAATGGTTGGGTTCATAAATTTTCATGTTTATGTTTTTTTAGAGAGACGTTTTAGGGTTTGTAGTGAATCCTTTGTCTCGTTTCTTTCTTTCGAATTCGAGGTGACCCTCTACGTGTTACGAGGCTAGTTTACGTGTACCAGTGAATGCAATCATATTTACAAATATCCATCTTTAAAAGTGATTTCTGTTGCTTTATTCTCTCGGTTTAGTCTCCGAGGCCGTGGAAGTATGTGTAAAAGGATGACGGACACAATTACGCGTAGTGGCTTCTTCGTTCAAATTAGAACTGACTTTTCCTGGATCTTAGATTCGTTCTTCGTTCTCTGTTCACGGGAAAAGTCTCCTCGTCATCCACACAAGAGAGATACTCAAGAAATCCGTCATCTTATATTGTGGTTCAAAGAACACCTTACTCCCACTTCCTTTCCGTTTGGGTGTCTTTATCTGGCCAAGACCTGTCACCACTTAAACGGCCGCACGCTGGAAGGTATTTACCCTCACCTTTCGCACGTGAAGGATGTGACACAATATCAATTTTGAGCTCATTATGCCCTACTATTTACTCATAGCTTGAGGGTGAATAGTTGAATTCCTGCCTTTCTCAATGGTATTTATGCTATGTGAAATACACGCTGGTAACCATGCTAGACCCGGTATGGAGTACTAGATAAAGCATGTCTTGTTTCACCTAGCTCATTGGACGAGATATTGAACTTTGTCAACTCGTATTTCTCCGACTGTTGGCTTTTTTGATACCTTGTCCATGCCCACCCCATTACCACACAGGTAGTCCATTGATATCGATGATGACGTTCCCATTTACTCAAAGTAGAGTAAGAAAATTGCAAGAAAGTAAGGATGAAAATGTTATGGTGAAGAATGAGGTGACTTGCACAGTTGAACTGCAATAACAGGTCAGAGCTTAACAAATGCTACACAATCTAAAGCAGTCAATCGTCGGAGTCTATCTTCAAGTAAATCCACCATCATTTGTTTTTTTTAAGTCCCGTACTAGATTTCTGTCTTCCCCAACTAATCCGTAAGGCAGAAGAGCAGGGGTTAGAAACTCCAGCACTCGGTTTGAAGGTGAAAAGTCCAGGTCCTGATTTTGAATGCATAATTATACTTTAGACTAAATTAAAATGCCTAAGGGCATATCAAATTTTGTGGGTTACTTACTACCAAAGCTACGCTTGTAGAAGAAGAGTAGTGGTACTATTGTAACGTAGCCGTTCGTCACGGTACCAAATACATATACGTTGTATACTTCTTACGTCTTACTCTGGTCTATTCTTCCGGCCGTCTTCTGATCGTCTAGTCTTCTATCTTGGTCTGGTCTTTCTTATATGGGTTCCGTGTCTGGTTCTGCTGGGGACCATTTCTTATCAGAAGCCTTGTGTCATTGTTAGCTTTTAGTAATAACAACAAGACTTCGATTTACTTTTGATGTTACTTTATTCCGGATCCCCAGACCAGACAACTGCGCGCGGAGAGTCACATCTTGCTAGCTTCAGTTCTAACTCTCAACTGACTAACTGCGTTGCCCACCTTAAACCGGAAGGGGGCTTTCTATCGGGGTTCCGTTCTCACGATTCTATCCCCAGAACGCAAGGTGAGAGTGAGGTCAAGCATTGTCACTCACTCTCAAGGCCATCAGCTGTACTGATCGCCACAAG
>CM042139.1:122200470-122282252 GCA_023376005.1 Doryteuthis pealeii
TATGATCTCTGGGGCTAATACTCTTGGAAAAGGTATGCATCTAACTATTCTTCCTCCAGCTATTGGTTAATAAGAAGAACTGCCAAAAGCACTGCTCGCCTTTGCCAGCCTGTTGATTACATCCTTGTCAATCCTGACAGCTGATGTGATGGCGCACCCTAGGTAAGTGAACCGATGGAATACCTTTATTTTACTCACGCCAATGTTGATTTGGAGAGGATGGGCAAGAAAGTCAACAAAAAAAAAGAATAAAATATTGACATTAATAATTTTCCTTTTTTGACTTGTATAGTTCAAGGTAAGTTCTTTTTTGTGGTGTATTTTCTTTACAGACCTCCATATGTTTGTTAATAGTAAAGCAATGAATACACATACGTTTATGAGGCTTTAAAATCCCTGACTTTAAAATTACATATTTTAATGTAAATTTAAGGTGGTGATTTGATTGTCGTTTCTAGTAGAGTTCGATGCGTAGATTACAATGCTTGCCAGGAAAGGGGTCTATTCGAAGAATTTGTGTAGATATGAGGCTTTAAAAATTCCTGGTTTAGTGCCTTGCAACTTACACATTTTCGAGTAAATTTAAGGTTCCGATTTTTTATGAATAAACCATGAAGTGTCTAAGGGGTTTCATTCAAACAAAATTTACAATTTTTAGAGAATTTACAGATTGCCTAAATAGCTTTCCAATATTTTGTCCTGTCTTTCTTCCATGCAATAATTCGTAACATATGAAAATAAATATAATGAAAATGACAATCTATTGATAATAAGCTAGAGGGCCGTTGTTACACAAAGTCGCAACGCCCTTGTTCTAGAATTAACATGCAACACATGCAATTGGATCATTTAATCACGTGGGACTGCAATGAGTCATCGAGTAATTTGACTTGCTTTATAAGACGAAAGCTATTCCTACCTCAACACAAAGAGTCGGAACGAGAGAGAGAGAGAGAGAGAGAGAGAGAGAGAGAGAGAGAGAGAGAGAGAGAGAGAGAGAGAGAAACAGAAACAGAAAAATGGTGAGATTACAGGGACACATTCTTAAACAAGATAGAAATAAAAGCTGGGCTTTCCAGGAATGATTTAGTTGGGGCTAAAGACTGATAAGCAATATCCTACGAACACGACAATTCCTGGACTTAGTGATTTCTCAGGGAAACAATTCGAAGATTAATCGGTTTAAATAAACTTGTCTTTAGACTATTTTACACAACGTTGACAATTGTGCTGAAATACACAGAATTTTATGGTAACAAATTTCTCCTCTCCACTTAAAGTCATGGTGTTATGAGAATCTTTCAAAAATAATATATGTATCTACCCAAAGACTTCGTTACAAGTAGGATGTGACAACGGGTCATTTTTAAGCAGAGTAAAGTTGGTTTGAATTCGGAGTTTGCCTTCTCCTTGCCAAGGCTAAAGAAATCAATCTGCCCTGATATTTACCCATATCTAAGCTAACATTGATGAGACTTATTAATACCCTTTTCATGGGTACTAGTACCAAGTGAAATACAAACAGAATCGTAAAGGATTTGAACTCGGTTTGCCGATTTTCTTATTAACTATGACTTTCCAAATTATTTAATACTTCCTGGGAATTATTTTTTCTCAAAAGAACGACCGGTTTCTGCTTTTTATTACCATTAGTTCTACGATGACGGCATGAAGAAGAGTATATATATATATATATATATATATATATATATATATATATATATATATATATATCCCTCCGCACGAGCAGGATGTGACAGAAGGTCAATTTCTTAAGTGGAGTTTAACAGGTTTGAATTCATAGTTCTCCTTCTCCTAGACTAGTTGCCTAGCTAAGGTTAAAGATCCCAGTCTGCCCTACTATTTTACTCGTAGCTGGAGGGAAAATAGTTGGATTCATACCTTTCCCAAGCGTATTAGCACTATGCGAAATGCAACCAGCCTCGTCTAGGATTTGAAGTCGGGTTAATGAGTCCATTTTTACGATTTTAACCATTACACCACCATAATATATATATATATATATATATATATATATATATATATGGGCGTAAAACATGAAAATAAATCCGACAATATATAGTAATTAGAAAAGCATATTTTTACCGTTTTGGGCGTCTTCGCTTGTACCGGTCACATTCTTGACTTTAGGAAGTGAACGCTGTTCAGAATTCGGTTGTGGGCCTTTCACCGGATATAACTACCTGTTACTCAAAAGACATCCATCACTGTTTAAACCACAATCTTTCCATATTAAAGTCTTGATAAGGTTAACGGCTCAATGAAGTTACATGTCCACGTACGTAAATACTCAACACCTCCGCTAAATTACTAACTCTGCTAGGGATAATCCTTGAACGGCTAGAGGACGCAGCTGCCCCCTTCTATGTATCCGACAAGAGCAGGATCTGACCTAAGGTCAATGTAGTAACCTGTTTTCTGCTTTTCTTTTATTCCCACTTGTGCTACAATAACTGCACGGAAAAAAAAGGTTTGATTTTTTTTTAATTTGAAGTTTAAGCTGTTTTCGAGTCCGTAAGTAAGGAGTATTTTTCTGTGACCACGTGTCTGACTTTTTCCTTTCCTACGAATTCGTCATCTCTTTATTTCGTCTTTGACTCCGGCAACTTTCTTCGAGACTATTCGCGACAACACCGTTCTTTGAATGAAGATTGGCCCCTGGTACGAGTAGAGGTGGCTCAATGCGTTTACGCAGCAAAGTTAATTGTCTGTCACAATTTCTTTCAAACGCAGAACATTTAAATCCGGTCCAGTAGCATCACCCTCGCGTCGCTTAGCGAGTATAAAAGTTACAATCTAGTCACTAAACACAGCAAATTGGGTGAAACTGATTCTCAAAGCATGATTCATATATTTTTTATATGTTATCTACCTCCTCTAACATGTCGGCTTTGGCTGTAAAATAGGCAAACTGCACCTCTGCTGATTAGTAACACCTCCTCTCCCAATAGCGCAACCTGTTAGCCATGTATGGCAACCCGTAATGCCCGAGGACAGGTTCGCCGTGGCTGAATCGTCTGTGACCCAGGTACTCTGGTGGTCCCGTGACATGCAACACTCCACTTCGGCCTATACTTGGGCTCGACAAAGGGTCAAAGAGGCCTCAACTGATTAATTGGCTGGTCATGTCAAGCCCTAGAAACTATATGATTGTCACAACAATATTCTTCAAATTCCTATTATGGCAAATATTAACCCCATTTTTATTATATAGGCGCTGGTCAATCACCGGTATTTATTAATGTACATGAAGTTAATGACTATTATTTCTTAAACAAATCATAAATGTAAAACATTAAGTAATCTACACGGGTTGGTGTGCCATTAAACCAAACAATCAGACCAAATCTAACTCTCACGTCATGTGATGTTGATTCTTTTTAACTTCAACTTGTTCGCTCATTCGTGGGGCATCATCCAGCGAGAAATCCTCACTTTTTACACGTTTGATCACAATAACCGCTTTATAAAATGCTCAAATTATTTTCACATCTGAGACGTATTTTAAAGAGGAAGGTATTCTTAAAATGCTGTTTATTTTCTCTTAGTGTCAATGTTAGAATTAAAGAACAAAAATATATCAATTTCCATTACTTATTTAAAAAGTATAATGATATGACCACTATCACATTACAATCAAAATGAATATTTTTTATGAAGTTAAAACTAAACGCTCTCAATGCCATCTAACAACATAGAACGATGTTTTGATCAACGTAATACTTGCTCTCGTGTATACATTTTAGATTTTCTACGCATTTATTACACCCACCTGTGTAATTTTAGTCTTTCTTTTTTTTTAGATGCATATGCTGACAACGTAGCCATTTTCATAAACATTAAAATCGGTAAAAGCAACTTTTCTGAGTTTGTTTTATTGATTTACATATGAACTGAATAATCTTATGTTATTTTTAAAAATTTTATATAGTGTCTAATTTGGAGTAAGTCCCCTGTAAGTATTGTGGCTTCAGACCAGCATCTAGTTGGTTTGCAGGCGCAGCTTCTTAGATCATCGCTTGTGGCTGGACACAGAAATAGACTAAATGGCCGAAAATCGTTTAGCAAACACACCTTATGAAAAACAGCTGTAGCAAATATAGTTTATTTTCATCATCAGCGGCACTTTGAGTTAACACAGACTTGGAGTACAGAAGAGGAGGCGAATTATTTCAGCGTGGACCCTGGCTAGGCTGTACGCTTTGGCTGGTTGTCTGACACTGTCTTCGGTCGAAAATACCGTCTCTTTTATGTGGACCCGGTCTCGTTCTCCCATCACCTTCGCCCACGATTAATTAATCATAAATAGGTTCCGTTCGACTAGGTGTCAGCCAGTTCATTCTACTTCTCATCAGTGCTGCACCTCATGCAATGCTACATAAAGTCACAATAATGACGCAACTTGTAATGACGAAATTAATTAAACCGACAGTACCTCATTAACTCTCCACAAAGTGTTATCGTCTAATCTAGTGCATAAAAACCAAAGTGAAACTAATTAAAATCATCCATAAAATTTCTATACTTTTGTAGAATAATTTGAATTAACAGTAAACAGGGAAAATACAGTTGAATACAGTTTGAGTTCATAAAGTTTAATTGACAAAGCCTTAAACTGGTTCATCTGGATCGAGACCATTCATTGAGTTTAGCGGCCTGTTTGTGTAAGACCCGGTTTCTATCCCTGTTACAGCCCTTCCGCGGGTGACCAAAGATATTCAGGGAAATAAAAATGTGTACCTAAGAAAATGTGTCTGTGGGTTCCTGATAATGAAAGAAAAGATGCAACCCAGAGAAACAACAATCGGTCCAAGATGAGACGAAGAAAGCAGAAACCTGACCAGTGTCTGTTTATTTTCTCCTTATTTGATATTTTTTCTTAAACGTCTCTATATTAGAAAAATTCGCATTATATTTCTACGTCGCCAAATTTCAATAAAAATGGCACAAGATAGCGAACGTTTTATTAGAGCAATACACTGGAAAGGCTCTTAGTGAATAAATCAATTTTCAGTCCAATTTGCAAATCAGTTATACTATTGTGTGGTTTGTGACGCACTGAACTTTATATCTTCTCTCTCTTTCTCTCTTCCCCCATCTCTCTCTCTTTCTCGTTCTCTCTCTCTCCCTCACAATATATATATATATATATATATATATATATATATATATATATATATATATATATATGGTTGATTGTTTGTAATGACATATCAACCCTTGTGGGTTATTTAATGTCAAATATCTTATATATATATATGATTTGTTTGACTCGGTATTTAATAAATTGGTAGAAATAATTGTTATGTTAGTTTGTTGATCATTTTGCTTAACGGCATATCAACCCTCGTGGGCTATTAGATTATATTATTATTTCTTTTACATATATGATTTCTAAGCGAATAATTTGTAAGTAAATATTTTTGTTTGATTTGTTTTTATAAATTAGTAGAAACAATTTTTATCAAATTTATATGTATCAATAAATGATTAATACAGATATTTCAATATTAAATTTTTCATTAACTTGTGTATTAATAAATTCTAACTAAATAAAAGTATGAATATCATCATAGACTGTTATTAACTATTAAATGTTACTTATAATTGTTCACTCCTTCCTAAAAAAACGCATCATCAAGGATATCTTTAACTATTAAATTTTAACTATAATTCTTCATTCATTCCTAAATAGAAGCATCAGTATCATCATAACTATTAAATGCTAATTAAAATAATTCACTACTTCGTAAATAGAAGCATGAATATCATTATGGACAGCTGTTAACTATTAAATGCTAATTATGATTATTCACTCCTTATTAGGTTAGTGCATCAATATTACAATAGGCAACGCTTACAACGGGTTCACAGGTCATCTAGGTTTAAAATAAAGTTTATTTTTTCTCTCATATTTTAATCATGTTTTGTTTACCCTTTTTAATTCTTAAACATGTTCTATATTATTCTTACATGTCTGCCTTTTAAGTTTTTTGCTTCTGATCTATTAATGGTTATTTACTCTGATACTTTTTCCACTGAATCTATTATCTCCTATTATTTTTGCATGCTCCTATCTATCGTTCACGGATCGTATAGTTTTAAAATAGTTTATTTTTCTCTTACCTTTTAATCACTTTTTGTACCCTTCTAGTTCTTAAACACGTTTTATATTTTTCTTACCTTTCCACCTCTTAATTGTGATTGGTTAATTGGTTCTTTCCCCATTTTTATACGTCTTTTTTTTTCATGTATGTTTTCTAACCTTTTATTGTAACCTCTTTCACTTTCTTTCTCTCTCTGTCTACTGATACATTATTCATTGTTTCCCTTATCTCCTATTATTTTTGCATGCACCTATCTCCCGTTATTGCCTTATTTTTTTCTTTCTCTCTCTATTATTTTTTCTTTGCCTAAATTAAAAGCCTGGATTCTGGCTGTTTTGCTCATTTTACACTTCCTATTATTCTTCTCTTCCTTCTTTTTTAGTTCCTTTTTGTTATGTTTTACTTAAAGCAGGCAAAGGAATTCCTTTTGAAGGTTCATTTAAATATTCTTAAAAAATTACACACGTAACTGAACTCATCAACAGATTCTAATCGCAGTCTTATAAGAAGATAACCAGAATTATAATATGCAGCTTCTGGCAATGAGACATAATTACAACGTAGTTGGTCGAATTCGCATTTAGGAGAATATAATTATAATGAAAATATTGCATTTTTAAAATCTGCAAAGAACTTTAGAAGAAAATAAGTAAGAATGATGATACAAATTTTTCAAATAACGCAAACCTTTCTCGCTGCTAAAATCGATCATAATATTGATTGATGTTAATAACGCCACGTTACACCTAAATACATTTAAAGAAATATCCTCTTAATTGCAAATAAGTATGTATTTATGTAACGTCTGTGTGGCAGTTGGAGGACGTTAAAAATCTTTGTAATTTCTACGTAATTAGATGAAATCCTGAGAAGCAATATACCGGTGATTCAAAAGGCATTCAACTTGAAAGAAAGTTTGTTTTCTGGTGTCATATCAATTTATGGTGTCTTTCATGTTTTAATCTTTAATTCTCTTCATGCATATGCATGAAGTCACTTTTTACAATGACATGCTTCAAGTATGTTTTTACGTTATTTTAGTTTTAGATTAAGCATTGTAAAACATTAATTTTTCACTATTATTTTCTTGCATCTAATTTTTTTAGTTTTCATGTTATAGCAAATCAGTTTGAGTCGTTACTGTACGACAACAGCACAGTACAAAATAATAAAGGACATGGCGTATTGGTTAAAGTGTTCGACTGCAACATCGTCGTAAGTAGGTTCAAACTCTAGCCACGCTATTACGTTCAATTTCGGCTTAATACACTTGGGGAAAGGTATGAATCCTTTCATACCCCAGCTATTGGTATAAAGAGTAAAACAACTGTTTTTCTACAATGATTGGTTTAGCATTATATAACCCACGAAGGTCGATATGCCCTTAAACAGAAGCAAACCAAAGAAAAAAATGCAAAGGGGGGTGAATTCGAATCTCACCGAGTGCGTATTCTTCCTTATTTCCATTCCTGACCATTTCTCTTGTAAATTAACGACCCGAGTGAGTAGCGATAAAAATAATTCAAAATGAAGATTAAGGTATTGGTTGATTAGCTGTTTTGTTTAATGGCATATCAACCCTTTTGGGGCCATTTAATGCCGAATCGAGTCATTTTTATAAACAAAAGACTCAGGTTGCTTACAATACCTGCTGTTGCTTAACTGGTCCCTCAATTATGTAATTAATTGCTGTCTTTACAGTATAAACATGTCCGCTCCACTAGCAGACGATTCAGCGACATTGAGAGAGGGTATTGGCGAACCGGCGTGTTAGCATCGATGAGGTAGCTTGTTATTTGCAGATTAGTTATGGTTCTGCCTATCAAATCATCCACGATGAGCTCGGCTTCCATAAAACAAGAGGTCGGATATTTTTTGAATTTCCCTCCTATTTACCCAACTCGTTGGTTTGTTTATTTTGTTTTACGATGCATCAAACCTTTTCGAGTTCCCAAATCAGATCATTTTGATAAATAAAGGACTCAGGTTGCTTACAACACCTGCTGTTGCTTAAGTGGTCCCCTAATTAAGTATTGAACAGGCTCATCGCGGTGATTTAGCAGGAACTGGTGCTTTCAGTCTGAATTGACCGTAATGATGATTAAAGAAGCTGCTATTCAAAATTACAAGTTGACACGGTAATGTTTTTTTTTTTTTCAAAAATCAACTAATAAAATGTGTTTCTTAGAATCTTCCTCTTCTTCGAATTAATTAGTTTCTTTCAGCACTACTAAATATTTTCAGTTGCTTCTATTCAACTCATTGATAAAAGCTGGACTTTTTTTGCAACCTCTTAAAATAAACCTGTAATTAAGTAAACTGATAATTTCTCGAATTTGCCTGCAAGTACAATAATACACTTTCTGGGTGACGACGTTGACATCTTGTCTAATAAATTTGTATTGCACGAGAAAGAAATGGAACTAATTTTGGGGCATTCGGTTAAGCTCAGTCAGTAGAACATTTGCCAAGGAATCGCATTGTTCCGGGTTCGATAGCGGTTCCCGCACAAGTCAACACATGAGTAGCACAGGTTCAGTAATCTGATTTCTGCTATAAAGTGGGGAGCTAACGGTATGTGTGGCGCAACCTCAGACGGAAAAACAACTTCTCTGGTCTATCGCTAGCGAAAAGGGGATATTTCCTCGCAGTCCGACTGATGCCAACAATAGGCCACTCAGCTCACGTTACTTATATAGTGATATAACTGTTAAATGTGAAACAGTAACATTTGAACAGTATAAAAATTTAGGAAATGGACACTGTGAGACGAGTTCAAATCATGGACGAGTCTATTTGCATTTCACTTAGCTCTAATGTCCTTGGAAATGTATGAATCCAACTATTCTCCCTCCAGCTATCGGTAAATGTTAACCTCCGTTTAAAAATAGTGGTATCGTGCGGAGGGTTTGTTCAAGACAGCACATTGCATCCTTGTGTAGGTCCCTTTTTTCAGGTATTTCTTAAATGTTCAAGTGGTGCTGCCACACAGTAGTACTACAGCTTTGAAGAATTCTCGTTTTACATTATCAGAAAGATTAGATTCCCATAACCTATCACTAGCAGTCCATGCTTTTCCCCTGCATATATTAACACCGCTTTCTGTAGATGAGATATTGCTACTTAGGTATGTGAACTAATCTACTACTTTCAGAGGTTTGCTATTTTATGAGGAGGTGAATTCATCTTGTTTAAAACACATGAACTCTCCTCCAGGCTATGCAGTATTAATTCGGCTCGCGCAAGTGTATTTACGAGAAGCGCTAGATCGTTTGCGCAGACTGCATCTGTAATAGTCCCTGTCTGATACTGAATGTTTCTTGTCTTTTTTTAGTGTGAAAAGTTTTTCGTTCATTATAGCACAAAACAATCAAATGAAAAAGTGATAGAATTCATCTGGTCTTAAAAGGCAAATTTAAAGTCGAATTTTCATTAGCAAATGATATTTTCCAAAGAAACGAGTGATGTATAGGACTTTACTTCTTTTCACTATCTTATTATAGAACTTAGCATCTATTTTGTGTCTTTCATCTGCTGGTCTGACATCTCGGCTATCTCTTCTATAGTGGACTTATTTTCTCTCTGTTCTTTTGGTCTGCTACCTAGGGTCTTCATCTCTATACTCATTGTTGTTTTTACTAACGAACACAAACATTTGTATACTTTCCAGACGTTTTTACTTAGCGTTACACATCATGCACAGAAGAAATAGCCATCTTAGAGACACGTCTGTCTCCTTCAAAATCTAAGTTAGAACTCATTAAATTCCAAGTTTACCTCTCGCTCTTATGAACCGAACTGACAAACCAGAGAACCACCAACAGGGTCAGCAAAAGGCCAAGCACTGTAAATTTAGAATTTAGGGTTATTTTAAACTAGAAGCAGCTACCCGGGTAGAAGGAGGGGCGTCAAAAAAGGTAGTCTCATAGATCCATTACTGCTGAATCGTAAGTTACATCTCCACAGGATCCCCGATTAAAATCCCTATGTATAAAAGACCTGTTGATCCGGTCTGGTAGGGCGTCAGAAAAAAGTACACCGACACTCTGAAAAGAAAAATTAATGTCTCCGATTTAAAATAATAAATGTAAAAAAGATCCATGCTGTTACTATTTAATTTTTTTTTCTTTAATTATCATCACGAATATAAATCTAATCTTCATAATTTTTGCTCAGAATGCCAGATCTGGTAATAGTGAACGTATATATATATTTACTTTTTCGTTAATTGTTTTATTTTCAAAGATTCCTCCGGACATACATACATACACACAATTGGCCTTTATATATGTGTATAGATTTCTACCCTAGCGTAATGTAACGCGGGTACGAGATAATGATTTTATTTAAATGGAGATTCATTTAGATTTCTGAATGATTTCATACAACCCAATAAAAAACTAACCCTACCTTTCAGGAATAATCAGCTCTTGGTCAGACACACTGGACAAACAGATTAGAATATCTCTTTCGCGACACTAAATCTATTTTATGTGTTCATAATTATTCGTTTTTCAAAACAATCTCCTGGTGACAGGTGGATAAAATAAGAAGATATTAGAATAAAACTATTCATTAACATCGAATTCGAATAGGACGTCAGACAATTGATATAGTTAGCAGAGGAACCTAACTTAATATTATATATATTTACCAACCCCACAACAGGACCACACTGTCGGCTGGGGATGTAGAATACGCCGACTTTACCTCTGCAGAGGGGTAAGACCACCAATGGGGCCACCTGTTTGCTGTATGTGGCGACCCGTGATGCTGAGCAGTCCATAATATACGACACACCACTTTGGCCTTTACTTGGGCAAGGTGGGCGTTCAAAGAGACCCTTCTGATCAATCGTCTGGTTCTAGCAAGCTCAAGCACCTATAGGATTGCCCCAACACTCTTATGGAAAATCCCCAACCCTTAATATCATAATATCATTAGTGGCTGAGGGTCTTAGTGTCTTGGATATGACGCTAAACTGCATATAGTGGCGAGATTCCATACAGAAACGCCTTTGGTATGAAATAACCCAATAAGGGTGGATATGCCGCAAAATCCAACTAACCAACCAATGCGCCACACGAATAGGATATGACACAAGGTCAATACTTAATTGAAGTTGAACAGGTTTGAATTCAGAGTTTTCCTTCTAAATTGGCCGGCTTTACAATTTTAAAGAGCTGAGTCTATCCTACTATTTACTATTTATTTGGATGCTTACCTTTCCTAAGGGTAGCTGATCCATTATTAGGGATCCTTGCTGGATGCCTTAAATTTGCGACCTACCTGTGGCGAACGGGTTGGGTAAATACCTATCTTTAACTATGGCATTTAATAACCCATGAAAGTTGATATGCTATTAAACAAAGAAACCAAACCAACATTGATTAAAAAGGGTTTCCGTGACATTAGTGGCTAACGTACTGAACTATGATATTGCAGTAAGTGAATTCAAACTCCAGTCACCCTATTACGTTCACTTTCGGACAAATACCTATGGGAAAGGTATGAACCCCTTTAACCTCCCAGATGTAGGTTAAATAGTACAACTACTGTTCTTCTACAAGTATAATCTTGGAATTAAATAAACCACGAATGTTGAAATGCCATTAAACTAGTAACTGAGTAACTAAGACTGAAATACGTGCTGCTTTAGTGGCACAGAAACAACAACCGACTAGGTTAAAAGTATTTGAAATTTAAAAACATGAAACGTTTTCAGTTTTTCCGAGAGCTCGATAATGGCCGGAAATGCTAGATATCAAATTGTTTAGCAAACATTATTCATTTGATTCAGACAGAAATGTCAAACAAACATTTTTAAACCATCTCCCATGTTTATCGTATGTAATAAAACTTGTCTAAATGAAAGACAACTGTACAAATACAGATTTTCACACGCAAGCACACACGCCACCCCCCCACATGCACGCGCTCACACACACATATATATATATATATACATATTAAAAGTATGCGAAGAATGTTTAAATTTTAATTTGGCTGGTTTGATTTTACGGTATTATTGGGTTATTTTATGCCAAATACATTTTTTTTAATTCATTCTTGTTGGGCATTCATTTTTGTTTCAAACTCGATTTTTAAAACACATTTTAATACTAATTTTTTAAATTATTTAACCCATAGATTGGACCCTAAAAGGTACTATCATTCCGGGTCAGAGTTGTCCTGGGGGTAATGGCTATAAGGCGGTATTCCACATTTTCTAGAGCTCCAAAATTGTAACTTCACTAATAGTTCCAGTTTAATATCATAACCAGGACACTAAGACCCTCGGACACTGCTTTCTAGTACATACATGATAAAAAGATTGGGGACATAAGGGCAAAATTGTCAGAGCAATCATATAGATCAAAATGGAGTTTTGCATGTCATTCTTTGAACATTACGGTTCGCCACCCACGGCCAACAGATGGCACCATTAGGGGAATATTTCCCCTCTGCAGAGGTGTAGTTATTGTATTCTACAGCCCCAGTCAACAGGGCGGTTTTGATCGTTTGTTGAGTAGTTTCTTTTCTCGAGGAAAATTATTATTTCTAATTTTTCTTCAGTGCAAAGTTTGTGTTGGTTCAGTTGTTATATAATTGGGCTATTTTTCTTTTTTCCCAGATAATTTCAGTTGTTTTTTTGTTTTAATTTTTTATTTCCCAATATTTTGATTCCAGTGTTTTGATAGTATTGTGATATGTTCATATTTTTTTAATTGTTGAATGATGTTTTGTGTGCGTAGCTTCTTTGTGTCCAGGTGCCTTTAGTTATAGATGCCATAAAATCCCTAAAGGTATCACTACTCCCTACTCAGCCCATAAGAAAATCACACAACTGACCAAATTTCTGAACAGGTGAAGCTTTACAAAAAAATTGTGACCTGAATTCTGAAACTGTTCGAAGAAACTGGTCATATAACCAGTCCAAACAAGGTGGATAAACCAAGGAAAACAAAAATGGTGAGAGAAGACAGGATCATTCAACGCCTAGCATCGGGGGGCCGTTTTCGAACTGCTGCAGACATTTCACGACATTAATGTTTCTCGACAAACTGTGTCTAAACGCTTACAAGAAATAAGCCTCATGCAAGTTGTTCACAGAAGAAGCCCTACACCAGCAAGAATAATAAGGCAGCAAGACTGGAATTTGCAAACAAGCACATGTTGTGGTCAGAAGAACGGTGGTCCTACGTATTTTTCACCGTTAAAAGTAAATTTAATGCATTTGGAAAACAGTATGTAAGAAAACTAATTGGTGAAAGATTGAATTAAAAGTGAATCAAAAAGCCAGTCAATTTTGAAGGCAGCATAATGGTTTTCAAGTCTTGTACGCTTACATAATAGAGTTAAGGCATCTATATACAAGAATTTGCTAGAAAATGTGTTCATATACAATAATGATCCCTGTAACAAGGCAAATAAATTATTGCTTATCTGAACGACCAAGGAATAAGTGTTATGGATTGGTTACCTTTACACTCCCCATATCTCCAGAACTGGAACCTCACCACTAGATCCAATTTAGCTTCATACCCAGGACATTATTCAGCAATGCTATGCATTGTATTCAATTACTTTGGAGGACAAGATGGAATATAAAATATAGTAGATCATAATAGAAATAATGTAACCTATTGAATTTATAATCTTAGACATGAAATATGGTTATATGGAAATAGTAAGTAACATTAAGGATTGGGAAAGACAACAAAAAGATTTGATTTTTTTTACAGACATAGCGGCGACTGACACTAAATCAAATCATCAGTTAGAGCTATGGTGTTTGTTTTTTTTTTTTCTGAAGATAGCAGCTTGAATCAATTTAAAAACTGAGAAAACAAAGACTGAAGAGAGTTCAGATCATATAAGTAATGCGGTAATTTGGGTATCATTTTTCAAATCGGACATACTTGTCACAGTTATTGTCTACAGAAAGAAGAATAATATTTTATTCTTTTTGTTTGTTGATTTTCAAACGAGGATATATTGAATTTGGAAAAATGTTATTAGATGTAATCGTTTATTCATGTTTGCATTTTAAGAAATATCTGTCTTATATCACTTTCACCTTAACATATTTATAGAAGTAAATTTTGTTTGCTAATGTTGCTGCAGTTTGTGTTTGGTAAATTTTATTCATAATTTCATAATAAAAAACGGCATATATATCTACCAAGAAATTAATAAATTGTGATCGGATCAAAAATACAATTTGTAGAAGTAATTTTATTGACTTATGTATTTACCCAAACCTTCCGCCACGAACAGGATGGGACACAAGTTTGTTTTTAAGAGGAATTTAACAGTTTTGATTTCAGAGTTTTACATCTCTTAGACCGGTTGCCATACCGAGGCTAAAGAGCCCAATCTTTTCTACTATTTACTCGTACCCTTACTATTTACCTGTATTTTTAGTTCTCATATATTGGAAATACAGATAAGTATGTATTTACCAAACCCATCCACACGAGGTGGATGTGACACAAGGTCAATTTTTAACCTGTTTGAATTAAGAGTTTTACTTCTTCTACCACCGGTTGCCATACCACACCAGAAAAAAAGGTCAGTCTCGATGCTTTTTAAACGGCATTTTTGTGACACATTTATGTGCAAGCGGAGTAGGGATCATACTCACCAGTTCTAACTCTGTGAGATATTTCTTGTTTCCTTCATTGAAGATTAATCACACATGTAAACTTTGGGGCCGGGGAGGGCATTGAAAAATACGACGGCGCACATACATATACTATCAAAGATGGAGTTCTAAAGGTTCTTCAACCAATAGACAACTAGTTAGAATAAGGATGTTAATTTATAGTTAAAATCCACCGGGATGGAAAGTCCAACACCACTAGCAGTTTTATATGTTACACCATTTTTCAAGATTTCATTTATTAGATTGAATCTACTTTTGCGAAGATGGGCGAGTTTTTTCTTGGTTTGTCTTTGATGATTTTCTGTCTTTAACATTTAAACGAGATACAGATGCAAGGATTACGGATTTAAGCTCCTGTTTCTTTTATTTTGAAGATGGAACAGATGGAATCATATCTTTTTCAAACCGATAACTATTACTCCAATCGCACAACACTTTGCATTTGATACACGAGACCATATTGATCTATAAAGCTCCTCTATAGAGGCCCATTGTGTAATGGGTATCGTCGTAGAAAATTGAATCGTCGAACCGAGTTCAAATCCTGATCGAGTTTGTTTGTATTTTACATAACGCTAATACCCTTTGGAAAAGTAGGCATCCAAATATGCTCCCTTCAGCTATGGGTAAATAGAAAGTAAATCTGGAATCTGTAACATTGTTTTGGAAATAAGAAGGAAAAGTCTGAATTGAAACGTGTTAAATTCCACTTAAGAAATTGGCTTAGTGTTCCGTGCGGAGAGGTTGGTAAATATATAGAGAGAGCTCCTGTAACTAAACTATAGATGATATACAGCAATTTCTATTGTTTTAACTAGCAAATATATGCACCCTCCGGGTGCAAGAATTTCAGTTTTAATATAATAAAATATCATATTAAATTAGAAAGGCTAATGAAACTGACTAAGAATGCAGATAAAAAGATCTGCAACAGAGGGGGTATAATCGAAAAATAGAACAACTTTGAAACTAACTATTCCATCATTGTCCATTACTCCCCTCTTTCATTGGTAAATTTTCCTAATTTAACTATTTAGTTAAAATAGGAAGTAAAGGATAATATTACAGTTATTTCTTCTTGTAAATAAATTTCTTTTAAGATTTATCCACGAGATTTTTGTTTATATTTCTTAAGATAAAACCAAACAATTAGAAATCAATAATACCAAGCACATATTTATTAAAATAAAATTTTAAATATCAATATGCAAATTAGCCTTCTCGTTCAAACTGTAAACCGCTATTTTGTTGTATATATGAATACAATTGCATGTTATTAGTATGTAGTTATGGTCAACAGTATTAATAATGTAAAACAATTTTTATTAATAACTTAAAGTTTAAAAGAATGAAATCATGGAGAATTTGACGTAAATAATTAAGGGACTTGTGACTTGAGTAGTAATATAGTTTCGGTTACAGACAGAAAAACACACAATCTCCATTATAATAAGATATTCATACATCTTTTTGAAAGGAATCAATTTTGCAGAAACTAATCTATGTATATAGATATAGATAAATAGCATTAGATCTTGTAAACTGACTTCGGACATTGATTTTATGGCAATTCAATTCTCGTTCATCTAATCCCACAATTAAAATCTTATGTATCATTGAATTCTTGCTAGAAAGTTGTGAATATAGCAAAGTATTATACGGAGAGGGTGAATATTTAACTGGCATTCTCATGATGTGACCGAAAATCAACAGAGTCTGGTGGCATTGTACATTAATGCTTGGGCGCGCTATGTTAAGGTTAAGGATACTTTGCTCCCCAAAACATGCATGACCCGAGGTCATTATCTGATGAAGACTCTCTTGGTCACACAGCTATTGTCTTTTTGTAGCAAGATGTGTATATAATATTCTGATGGTACAACAGGGTAATTTACTAAATCCCTTAATGAAAATATAGTCATATGAAAAGTACGATGCTTGAAATAATTCCAATAGAAGAAAATATCAGAATGGATCATAGAATATGTTTACTCAACGCACAAGCAGGATGTTGTCGTCCTATGGTGTCTTTGATATTTCTCTGGGCCGTATCTCGGGATCACGACGCCAAATGTGGGTTAACACTTTAGTCAGAGTACAGGATGATGATGAATTAATCTAGTCTCAGGCTTCTCCGTTGAATTGACAGTTGGTTGGAAAGAGTTGCCATGTATTGGCGACACAAAACAGACAAGCCAAAAAATAAACAAAAGACCCAAAAAAACTCTAAAAACAGGGGAAACTCACCGTTACACAATTTTACATTACACGAGGGGTGAGACCTTACTTGTGTGGAAGAAGAAAACAATGATTATTCGCCTGGTGGTTATTTTGCGTAAGTGCGGTATTTGATTAAAAGAGAAATCTTAACATGTGATCTGAAGCGAACGTTTTCCTGTCTTACTGTCATTCTTTCTCTTGTGACTTTTGGATGTTTAAAAATATTTCTACCCCAGGAAATAATTCATTTTAATTATTAATTAATTTATTAATTTTATTTCTTTGTTAGAAAGTTTTCTCTCCGTATTAACAATGCACATTTTCCATCTGACTAACGTCATTCCTCTCCAATAAATTAATTATCAAAAACAACTGAGATTGTACTTTGTTTTTATTTTTTTTCATTTTATTTTTTTATTTTTGAATACCTACATTCTTTCTCGGTAAAAATCCATTGTTTATAAACCCCACAAGTTAATGACCCATTATGCCAATAATAACATATCTTTCAACAATTGACTTTAACTGGCCTGGAATTCACACATGCCTATTTTCATTATTGTTACTCTCAGCAAATCAATCTCTTCAATTCTCTGTTTACTTTTAAGATACGATTTCAATAACTTAGTCTTTTTTATCATGTTTCATATTCAAATGAAATGGTATATGAATTCCGACACTATTCTCCTTCAAACCTACCAGGCGAACTATCATAATATGACACAAGATTAATTTTTTAAGCAGGGTTTAATAGGTTAGAGTTTTCCGTTTACTAGACCATTTGCCATGCCAAGGCTGAAGAGCCTAGTCTACTCGTATATTTACCCATAGCTAGAGGGGGAATAGTTGATATATGTGAAATGCAACCGGTCTGGTCGAGGATTTGATCATAGAGTAGACCAAGGAAAAATTATCAAAAGGAGAAAAAAGATACTAACAATACTGTCATTTACATTCTCTCAAACAAGCTGAAATCAGTTTCTTTTTTTTCATATAACGTTTTTAGGAATTTATTTTAGTCTTTTGAGTTATTGGTTTCTAGGTGGCTTTATATCTATTTATTTTTGTGCCCTCATTTTGATATGATTTCTGATCGTTTATAAATAATTTATTTTGCTCTGGGAAGATTATTATAGCTATTTTTTCTTCTAAGGCAAAGATTGCAGTGTCATTGCAAGTTGTTGTAAGCTTGTGCTATTTTCATTATTTTTCAAGTTATTTCTTTTGTGCTGTGTTTGTACTTATTATTTCTGAAATGTGACGCAAAGGGAATAATTCGGATGAAATTGGACATGAAGTGAATAGTTCCTACAGAATTTCTGCTGAAGGGAATGACGATCGATTTGGTAAAGTATTTGTAAACTTAGTACTGTGTCTGACTAAGGAAGATAGCACATTGTAAAATGATGTCCGTTTCATCGCTGGGGCTGTAGCACGGAACGAAGTTTGTGAGGGTGTTGCCATTAAATATGCAAACATGATTCTCGGTTAGATTTTCTCTATGCTGCCTCATGATTTTAAAGCACAGGGACTGAGAAGCATATCTAGACCTCCTTTGGTGGTAATGACGAAGTTTTTCGATGCAGATGTCAACTCAAAACTCCATCCATTGCGGGTTTAATTATATTTTAGCTCTAGTTCCCTATGTTCTTGTATGCATATGGTGTCTATATTCATACACTCTATTAACGCTGTCAGCTCTGGTATTTGGTTTATCATTTTTAGTATTCTAATGTTAACAGCTGCTAGGTCGAATTTTTTTGGGGGTTCTAAGTATGTTTGTTTTTGTTTGGGCACTGTCGCAGAATTTTCGAGCACTCGAGCAGGAGCTATATTCTAATCAGAACACGCCTCTGGTTGAGCCGCGTGAAAGACGATGCGGTTGGTGAATTTGGGCTCTGTAGCTGATTTTTAGGATACTGGAGCCAGAGGTATAACCTCAGCAGAACAAGTCTTTTTTGTCAATCAGCTCTGTGTGGATTCTGGATACTGCACTGGGGACCAGCCAGGGGCGATGACCGATAAGAACAGAGAGAGAGAGAGAGAGAGAGAGAGAGAGAGAGAAGAGAGAGAGAGAGAGAGAGAGAGAGAGAGAGAGAGAGAGAGAGTCATTGTTATCCGTGCTGTCAGCGCAACCTGATGATGAAGACGATGATTTTTAAGGACACCAGTGACGCATCAGCAGAAACAGCCTGAAATAGCACAGACCAACATAAAGTTTACAAGCGATGCAATCACCAAGAAGCCATGAAATTCACACTTGCTTCAACCACTCTCTAGAGCCCATTTTGAAAGAGTAATTGAAAAGTCAATATATTGCATTCTGTGCTGAAATTGAAGTTACTCTAAGCAATCACTATTCAATAAGAAATGTTACAAAAAAGCAGAGATTGACAGGTTTGAATTCAGAGTTTTCCCTCTCCTAGACTGGTTGCCATGTCAAGGTTTAAGAGACCATTCTGCCTTGTTATTTACCCATAGTTCGAAAAAGAATATTTGGATATATATCTTTCCCAAGGGTATTAGCGCTATATGAAATGCAAACAGCCTTGTCCAAGATTTGAACTTGGGCCGCTGAGTCCATTTCTTCCATGACAACCATTACACACGGGCCTCCAAACGGGTTGAAGATTGTAGTAGGCTTGGCATAACTATGAACATCTGAATTGCTCTTGTAAAAGTATGAAAAAATAACAAGAACTATGCGAATTGAAAACAGCCTACTTCAGGATATGATTTGTTTAGTTTATTTGTTTAATGGCATATCAACCTTTGTCGGTTATTCAATGCCAGTGACATCCTCGTAGGAGAACAGTAGTGATACTACTTAACCAATAGCTGAGGGATAAGAGTGATCATAGCTTTCACAAGAGTATTAGTCCGAAAGTGAACGTAATAGCGCTATTGAAGTTCGAACTCGCTAACGTTAGCAACTACGCTATAGGAACTCCCCTCCCTCAGGATTTGAACTCCTGACACTGTTCCCATTTACTCCAATGCTGTGTCCATTTACTTAAACAACGGCGCCTGCCTCTATTTCAAATGGTAACTATGTTGAAAAATAAACATTTAATAGCCCGATTAGAGTTCGAACTCACTAACTACGATACCGCAGTCCAGTACCTTTGCCACTACGCTACAGGAACTGCCCTCCCTCAGGATTTGAACTCCTGACACTGTTCCCATTTACTCCAATGCTGTGTCCATTTACTTAAACAACGGCGCCTGCCTCTATTTCAAATGGTAACTATGTTGAAAAATAAACATTTAACTTGGAACTGCACCTAATTGGCTTCATTCTGATACCAGTTTTATTATTCTATTAGGTAATCAGGAACATAAGTGACAGTTTTATTACACACTTAAATCTAAGACGCCCATTATTTTCCAAACAACCAAATATTTAGAATAAATCTTTTATCAGATTTTCGATCTTATTTATCAATCAACCCTCGTATAACAAATGGCGTAATAAGAATTGAATAGACTCATAGTAAATAAAAGTTGAATGGAATCAACAGAGAAAAACAGATCAACTCAAAATTGTTCAACACAGAATTGAATAATTAGAGGCCAGAAGAATTAAAGAATCGACCAGAATGTATACAAACCTAATGGAACAGTTTATGATGAAAGAAAAGAGAATGAGACACAGTTATTTTAAATAACTCAATAGAATTCGATTATATATAATAGGTAATAGAATAATAGAGAAGGTTATTGAATTGACAATGTTATTGGAAGAACATAATTTAGGTTCGGATAGCAAAAAAAGCTTAAAAAATAGCAAAAAAGTATCATAAGGAAAAAAACTTAATTAGAAATACAGAAGTGTTATTGAGTAAATGTAACAAGTAATAAAAAGAAGAGCAATAATGGTTGTTAATCGTATAGGACGGAATATGATCGAACAAATCAAAACAGAAGTATAAGATAGATGAGAGAGGGGTTGAGATGTATCTAAAAAACAGCGTTGCCTTAAAAAAAGACAAATAAAATTGTCTACCATAGAATAGAGCTCATTTAGATTACAAAGTAGACAAAACGAGACAATTGATCAGAAAAATATTGTGAATTGCCAGAATTATGGAATGAAGATGAAACCAACAACAACAGTTATAAAACGAAGGTGAAATGTGAACGTGAAAAAGCAAACAGTTGAGCCTTGAGTTATCATTAAAAAAATGACTGAATTTTTCTTTTCAATATTTAATATCTGTTTTTCTCTGTTGGCTTATTTCTCAATAATTTTGTTAAGCGGTCGACTGGAAACGATCGTGGTATGATTGATAAATCAGAAGAAGAAACTAATTAATGGTGTAGGATGTTTGTCTGGATGGGGTGAGTCTAATCAACAAGACTAATCTAAAAGATTGAACTTTGTTGTATGATGAAAGAAAAGAGAATGAGACACAGTTATTTTAAATAACTCAACAGTAGTTGGTTTCGTTCAACAAATCCTCATGTGCAAAATAAACCAACTACTGTACTCATGGTATCATAATATTTTATTGAAGAAGAAATTTTTTTTTTTTTTTTTTGTAATAAAATGTTTATTTTGAAATGTATATTAATTAATTATGCTATATTTCCTCACTTTTAATCAGGAGAGGAAGCGGTTTTGACATTAAGTCAGTAATCAGATATGTACTTTAATTTCATGTGTATTAATACCAACCTCTGTGTAAGTAACATTTAATGAACTAAAGAAAGAATACAAATGAAAGTATTCTGATTCTAAATTCAGAAGAGAGAAGAAATCATATTTTTTTAAATTCCATCTTGAAGATACATCTCAGGAAGCTGGGAAAATCTATGTTTTTTTCTGCATAACAGGTGTAAATGGAAATCATTGAATTGAAAATGTGAAAGAATGAAAAAGACAAAAATCAAAAACAAAAGAGGATCTAAAAAAAGTTTAGCAATAAAAACATAAATAAAACGCTGATACAAAGAGGAAGAAGAGAAAGAGAAAAAGAGAAAAAATTTAACAACACAATTTTTCTACTGTCATTGTACACGTTTTTACTGTTGTACTTGTTTTTACTGATATTTTTTACGTAGTCGTTTTTCTACTTGTTCTTACTCTTCTGAATGGTGTACTTTAAAAAAATATTTTCTAAGCTTAACTCAGCTTAAAATTATATGAAAAAAAGCGGATATATTTTCCAAACTTACTCTTGTCCAATAAAATTTCTACAAAACAAAGATGAACCAATTTGTCCGTACACTGCCTGAAATTGAGCGTGACCAAGGTTATGTTCCCCAGCTTGAGTTTATGTGCAAATGTCTCTTCATTGTTGAGAGCCTAAACACAAAACAAACCCACTTAGGTGCAAAAAGAAAAAAAATAGCAACTTTTAACATCAGGACCTTAAGAACAATGAATCAACTAGCCGAGCTAACGCCGTCTGTCCTCCATAAGAATATAGATATCTTCTGTTTACAAGAACATAGCTATTAGCATATATATATATATATATATATATATATATATATATATAATGTGTGTCATAAAAGAATCGATATTGAAGCTTTATTTACCAATATATAAATGAACAATGAATGGAACGTTAATTATTGTTCAGAATACAAGATGTGTCATAAAAGTGCCGAGTCTGAAGCTGTATTTACCAAAATAAAAATGAACAATGAATGGAACGTTAATTATTGTTCAGATTACAAGGTGTATTATATAAGTGTCGAGTTTGAAGCTGTATTTACCATGATAGAAATGAACGATAAATGGAACGTATTTTTTTTCAGAATACAAGGTGTCTCAAAAAGTACAAAAAACCTCAATACTTTTTGACACACTTTGTATGTGTGTGTGTGTGTGTGTGTGTGTGTGTGTGTGTGTGTGTGTGGAAAATGATTTAATGTGAAAAATAAGAGTCCTAAGAATGATTTGTTAATATTTATTTGAAAATTATTGTCGATGTTTAAAACTTTTGGTTATTAAATATATTTGAAATGTCTTTTTCCATAATCCTCATCAGGACATTCAGATATCGCCGGGTGATGTTGGCTTATTTGTTAATGAAGTGATTCCGGGAAAATGTGGTAGGATAACATTCATGTGTTTGAATTTCGTCATGATAGCATTAATAAAACAAGCGTTCCTGTTTGAAAAGAATAAGGTGATTAGAACATTGTGTATACAAAATTAGACGTAATTAATTTGAAATTTGTAAACTACAAATAGAATATATATAATTCAGAATATGTATTAAGTAATATAGATGGTTATTTATTTACGAAATATCTATTATAAATACTAGCAAAAAAACACCCTCCGAGTGGTGAAAAAATCAGCTCTTGAAAGATATTGCCTGAGGGGGATGGGAAAAATCAAATAAATGAAACAAAACATTTAATATTTTTAAAAAATTAATTACTTAGTTAAAAATTTAAAAATCTTCACTCCACACCACAAAATATTTCTTTTGTTTTACGACAATGGGTTACCTCCAAAGTTTTTCTAAAAAATTCTAATTTGATTATTCAGACTCTTATCTTTATAGAAAAATTTAAAAATCGTACAAGTAAAATATATTTTGTTTGGATTTCAGAAAAGGAAATAAGGTGGGTGGGGAATATTGTGTTACATAATCGCCGACCAGCACCTATATTTGTGGCCTTGTGCCAGACTTAGAAAAACCGATCCTCTTATATTACTGGGTGGTCTTTGTAGAATCACCGAAAAAGAATTAGAAAGATAAAATCTTTTAACGAGAGATTGGAGACGTAAAGTCTATGTTTAATGAAAAAACAGGATTAGTGACTACAGAGGTCCTTTTGATCTTAGGGCTCGTGAACTCTGGTTGACCAGAGTGATTTGAACTTTTCGAAGTAAGGGAATATTCTATTCTTTCGGGAACGCGCTGGAACATACCAGAAGAAGAAACTTCTGGAAGATTATTTAGACACACTATATAAGGAGCAGATCAGATTGGCAGTCAGTCAGGAGTCAGAGTCAGTCAGAGATCGGGGCCAGTTAGAGGACTCGGTCGGAGAGGCAGTGATCGAGGGTTAGTCCCGTACGGAGTTTAGTAAACTGTTGTCGCTAAAGACCATAAGTAAAGGCCGGTTGCTGTTAAGAAAAGTTTGTCACCGAGAAATTTACGAAGAACTAAACCCGAAGTTAAATCCAGTCAAGATACACCTCTTGTTAAGATAGAGAATATTAGGGACTCTCTCTCTCAAAAGTTATAGTGAAGTTTTTATTCCAATAAACTTCTGAAAAGTAAACACGGTATTATCGTATCTTTTTATGAATGGGATCTCTGCCCCAAACAAAATAGTAAAGAAAGTATCGTAAAGGGGGTGACCACTAGACACCCGTGGAGAAAGCCAAATTGACCGTGACTAAAAGACGCACGGCCGTGAAACTTGATATCTCCGGCTAGGCGATAAACGAGAGGCACGCGGAAAGTGATACCTGTTGCTTGACCATAAACGAAAGGAGTGTGGAATAATTTTGGGGGCTAAGGGACTGCTAGATCTGGGTGTGATTGTAAACAAACGACCGTACGAAAATACGATTTGATACCGTGAAAGAAACAAACACCCATAACGTTACAATTGACTTAGTAAAAAAAAATCCCCTTTTAGGAAAAAACAAATTCATGTAGATGTGAATAAGTATCAACATTTTCGTGAAATTTTTTACTATTAATTGATTTTTCATAGAATTTAGAGATTTTTATGTAGTAATGATACTGACTATGAACTAAATACTCATTGATAAAATTACTTAATTCCTTAAATGACTGTGACGTAAGCAGTGACTTAGTTTTCGTTACGGACAAAAACAGAGCGGATCTCCATTATTAATAGATATGTAATGTAAACATATTTCAAGTTATTAAAATTGTAATTACTTTTGAGAATGTTTACCGTTAATAAACCCTAATTTGTAAATCGACATTAAATAAATGCTTATGTAAGACAAAGTCCTAATTAAAAAAATAATTATCTAAGTGTAAAATAATGTTATTGCTGATGTATTCATTAATACACATAAAGTTAATAAAAAAATTTATTTGAACAAATCACACACACACACACACACACACACACACATATATATATATATATATATATATATATATATATATATATATATATATATAATTAATGTTGATATTATGATTTCACACTCATAACTTCAAGTTTCTTGGTAGTCCAATCATCAGATGAGAAGTGGTTGAGATGTCAAAAACCAGTCGTGAAATGGTAAAAATCAAATTGTTTAGCGTTTATATGCAGCGTTTTTCACGCGATGGGAAATGTAAAGCTAAAATTGTTTTTTTAAACTGTGGCTTGTTTAACGTTTATGTGACGTGGATTGTATTCACGTGATGTAATGTCATGACGTTAAATTTGTATTTAAAAAACATTATAATCAAACAAACTTGCATTGGTGTTAATGCACGCGGTGTTCAGATGAATTTTTTTTTTTAATAAATAAATAAAAAAAAAAAAAAAAAAGGAGAGCGAAAATTCAGGGATCAATTAGGGTCAAGTGGTAAGTGACACAGTAAAAATTTGTTTAAATGCCTACATTTCGAAACGAAGTTATGAGTGTGAAATCATAATATCAACATTAATTATAAATCTCCTCTGCTTTATTAGCATTGAGCACCTTTCCATGCAAATACTTTTCTCATTTTTTCATTCACTATTCATTATATATATATATATATATATATATATATATATATATATATATATATATATAAGGATTTGATATTAGATAACTCCCAAGAGTTAATATGCCATTAAACCAAACAAACAATTAATCTGCATTGTCCTTGATGCTCCTGAGCTCAAATTATATGAAAAACAGACTCTTCATTGCATAGTCGCTGTCTTTTTTCTTCTTCTTTAGCTTTTATTTACACCAGTCTGCATTTTTTTTAAAAGTTCTTGAAGCTGTTCATCTGTGCAGACATCATCATTTGAATTTTAAATTAAAAAAATGTACTTTCATTCTCAATACTTTTTTTTTATCACACTTCGTACTATGACACCTTTTTAACATAACAAAATCCCGTGCTTAGAGATATTTTTGTGACTACAGTGCATTTAAAATATTCCAACGCAATTTACATTCCAATCAAAAACATAATAATGCTGTGTCTGTATTAGCATTTACTACAATAATGATTTCTATACGTTTGAATGCCTGACAAAAGGAGATAACTTCATGCATTGATCTGTCTCTATTTTGAAATTACTGTTTCAGTGTTTATCTGCATAAGATAATTGCATAAGATGAAATGTAAGATTTCTCAAAGTTTTGGAATTTTTACAATTTCATCGCTTATTGATATAATTTTAAAACATCTTATCATTAAAACGCTAAAAAAAAATCCCACTGAATGTGGAAATAAGTAGAAGATTACGAATTGCTTCATAAAACTATGATACCTTTATCGTAACGGAGGTGCCTGTGGTGCAATGGTTATCATCGTATGAAATGGATAAGGCGACATGAGTTCAAATCCTGGATGAAGCTGGTTAAACTTCACATGGCACGAATACTCTTGGGATAGGTATGAATTCAACTATTATCCCTTTAGCTATGGGTAAATAGTAGGGAGAACTTGGTATATAAACTGGCCTAGGAGAAGGAAAACTCTGAATTCTAGCCAGTTAAACTCCGCTAAAAATTGATCTTATGTGGAGGTGTTGATCAATGTGTTAAGTTTCTGACCGCCATCCTTGGCCAGTTGAAAAGGACTTAAAGTAAGTAAGTCCTGAGCTATAGAATCCTTTGGTAAGGGAATAAGTCCTGAGTTATGGAATCTTACGTAGTGTCAAAGGTCCAGTGATATAATCCTATGTTCCGTCGTCCACGAAGGTTCAAAGCATTGTGCGTAGGTATGACCAGAACAGCCGGTATAAATAACAATATCAGCAGCAGTGTACTGCCAGTGATTGGTCAAAAATATGGTCACATGATTATCGCCAAGTCTATAAATAAGAGTGGGCATCTGGCACACACCTTATATACAGAAAAAATCTCAGCACAATGCATATCTTTGTCTTAACAGTGTTATTATTCTATATAGTATTGTTGTTTAGACCAGCATTTGCTTGGCTTGTAGATGCAGTTTCTTAGATCAGCGCGTGTGACGGGACACAGATTAATATGAAATTGCCGACTTTGTATAGAAAATATAGTGAATCTCATTTTATTGTCAGTCATAGTTCCGAATTAACACAGACATAAGAGAGAGAGAGAGAGAGAGAGAGAGAGAGAGAGAGAGAGAGAGAGAGAGAGAGAGAGAGAGAGAGAGAGAGAGAGAGACGTTTTGTCTTGACATGGACCCTAGATAGACTAACCGCTTTAATTGACCCTACAACTACTGTCTGTCAGATGAAATGTGTGTTGCTTTTATGTAGCTTTCGTCGTTTTTGTCTTGAAAGATTGTTAAAAGTCTCATCAAATCAAGTGTAGGTTCGATTTGACCTAGTGTCAGCAAAGTTCACTCGAGTGAAATGCTTATGCCGACGCTTCATATATCGTAATATCTACAGATAAGATTATTTTCATTGTTTTTTTCACTCTTACACAATGTTAAAATACAAAAAATATTGCTAAACATTCACTAGACATTTACATCGTAAATTTTGAAAATTGAACAAGAAAAACGAAAAATTCCAAATTGAACCAAAATCTTTCAGATTATTTTTTAAAGAATTCCGTTATCGAAAATCGATAAGTCTAAGTACTTTTCTGAAATATTTTGTCTATGTTCCAATTTCAATTAAGTAAATTTTCAAATAATAATAGAATACATTTTCTAAATAGGATGTAGCTTAAAGTTAATGTTCCCTATCAGCACTTTAAATAAACATAAATAATCCCTTTTTATGTGAAATGATAATGTTTTATGTGGTATTCTCATATGAAGTCCAAACTTTATATAGTCCAGTCGGTTCGGTCATGAATACGCAGATTGCTTTCTCTGTTTAAGAGTATGACATCATTACAAATATCTGGATATGACAATAAATTACATTTTGTGCCGAGACTCTGGTTCTGGAACTTTAGGGAGTGTGGAGTTACCTATTCGTTGTTATTTGTCCCAGATATACCTTGACTAGAAAGTGATCGATTGATTATAACGGGATATCAAGCCGTCCAGGGTTATTTTATGACTAGGGCTGAGGGAATTACGTGCATTGATTGTTCATATTTACATATTTTGTGTACAAAATAGTTTTCTTTTCACCCTGTCCTATCGGATATGCATAATTTCTAATCAGATCTGTTTGGCCCATAGATAGGTCCCAAACAGGTATTATTATTCCAGGGACCGAGAGTAATGACAAAAGAGGGGTATTTCGTACTCCGCAGATCTCTGGAAGTGGAACCTCGTCATTGTATGCAGTTTAGTGTTTTGTTTGTCTATGGTATTGGGAAAATGTGGAAACTTGCATGAAAGAAGAGATTAAAGAATTCGAGAGACTGATAGATAAACAAAGAGAAACCAAACTAATCTTTTCTTCGATCAGAACGTGTCAAAGAAAAGAACGGGCGATCCTGATCCCTAAGATCAATATACAACAGCATCACCTCTCTGACACCAAAGAAAAAGGATCGATTTTGTCGAACATCTCAATCAGTGTACTTCATTCATATTGACAATGACGCCCCAGTTTACTTATAAAGAAATAGACAACATCCGCATGATATAGATTATGACTTAAGGGCATGGCATCCGTAGACCACCATCAATACACACTTGTTCTGTCAAGTTGAACTCCAGTAGCATGATAAGTTCGAGACGAATAATAGCTGCAGAATTTGTAGAATTTTGCCAGTCTCTAGTTACTTCTCTCAGAGTCTATCTTCGCGTCGTTTGGAATTCATAGTTTTCCTTCTAAACTGCTTTCACACCAAGGCTAAAAATTATATTCTAATCATATCCTACACAAATGTCTCATTATAAATGGAGATTGTGTGTTCTTCTGTCTGTAAACGAAACTATTTTACTATTCAAGTCACAATTTCCTTAATTATTTTACGTCACATTCTCCATGGTTTTATCTTTTATTAAAACCTTAATTATTACTAAAATTGTTTTACAGTATTTATACTGTTGGCCTTATTTACAGGTATTTGCCTCATACCCCACTTGTATGGGCTGGGCACAAGGCCTCGTTTTAATGTGGGCCCACCCACAAGCCGAAGCTCATGGGTGGGAAAGAACAAAAATTGCGTCGATCCGTTCGGCATTTCCCCACAAGGAGGGGGGCCTCAGGCGCTGGGCAATAAACCCAGCCCTGCCCCTTTAAATCAAGGGGGCAGGTATTGCCTGGGGGACAGCCCCCTGGGATCGACGCTATTAACTTGTAAAGATCCAGGGCCGAAGCCACTGGATCCCCAGCCCGTTGGGCGGGTCTACATTGTATTTACCTCGTACCCCACTTGTACGGGTTAGGCACAAGGCCCTATTAACGTGGGACCACCCACAAACCGAACCTCATGGGTGGCAGGTGAAAATTTGCGTTGATCCCGTTGGCTTTCTCCCTCAAGGGGGCGCCTCAGGCGCTGGGCAATAAACCCAGCCCTGCCCCTTTAAATCAAGGGGGCAGGTGTTGCCTGGGGTATGGCCCCCTGGGATCGACGCCGTTAATTATAGCAATCCCCACCCGTTGGGCGGGGCTGCATATTAACAACATGCAATTATATTTATATATAAAACTAAATAGCGGTTTACAATGTGAACGGGAAGGCTAATTTGCATATTGATATTAAACATTTGATTTTCATAAGTACTTAGTATTATTGAATACTGGTAGTTTGGCTTTATTTTAATGAATATGTGTAAAAATCACAGAGATGAATCTTAAAAGAAATCCATTAACAAGAAAAAATAACTCTAATTTTATTTTTTTACTTCCTATTTTAAGTAAATGGTTAAATTCTGAAAATTTAGCAATGAAAGGCGGGAGAGAGGGAAGAGTAAGTTTCAGTCTATTTTTCGATTGTACCCCCCTCTGTTTCAAATCTTTTTATCTGCATTCTTATTTAGTTTCATTAGCCTTTCTAATCTAATATGATATTTTATTACATTAAAACTTAAATACTTGCACTTCTACTAATAGCTTTTTTCCTATTTTGTTTTGGTTGGGCGTTGTGGCATGTGGGTTATTTTATGCCGAAGATGTTTTGTTTTATTCATCATGGAAGGGTCTTCCAAAATTTTTAAATCACAATTTTTTCTATTTAACCCATAGATGAGACCGTATTGAACCCGGAACCTCGGTGTTCCTAGAATAGATGGAAAGCTATCATTGATTAGTTCCGTTTTCTGTATTAAAATGACACGAGTGCAACTTGCTATTGGGTGAAATTTTGTTATGCAAATGTCTTTGAATTACAAAAAAGAATATCACGTAATTAGAAGGAAGTGAAACGGCACGTTCTTTCTTTTCAGCGACAATAAGCTAACAATATTAAACCAACAGACAATAAATATTAAAGTTTTCATAACAAGAGGTGTCTAGCAGCTTAGACGACTGCATATGAACCACAAAATACCGGGTTCGATACCGGTCCTCAGCGCATGGGTTGAACGTTTTACTTCTGTATGGTAAAGTGAGGAGCTGATGGTTAGTTTGGTGCTCCATCTCAGACACAAAATCAATTTCCCTACTCTAGCACTAGTGAAAAGAGGATAGACTCCCTTTCTGTCCGGGTGTTATTGACAATAAGGTACTCTGCCTAGTTTACTTTACTAATGTCGGATGAAATTATTTTGATAAATAATTTTTTTAAACTTCATGTGTATTATTTTTAGAATATTTTTTTAACCAAATTCTTTTTAATCAAATTAATTGTTAATTCAATCTTTTCTATTCGTCCGAAAGTGAACGTACTAGCATGATTGGAGTTTGAACTCACTTATTACGATGATCGTAGTCCAGCATGTTAGCCATTACGCCACTGAAATTCAATCCTTTTAAGAAATGTAATCAATATTTTATTCACACATGTCACACGCCACAACGATATATTATTAAGTATCTATGCAATTTTTAATAGCCTGAGTACGGAACATCTTAATATTAATAAATGAGTTTTGGAATAGAAACCTAATTATGTGACCTAGCAACTAAAAGTGCATAAACACGAGCTTGTCTCAGCCATTATCTATTTGCTCAGTTTGATTAAATGTTCGATATGATTGATTTTCTATGATCACTATTCAAAATCTAAGCAGTTCATTACTGTGCTTTTAAAAGCCATTCAATGTACAGAGCAGAACTTGAAGAATAAACAATAGAAACATTTCAGAGTTGTCTAATACGATAAAAAAACGGGACAGCAAATAGAAAATTATGCGATAGAAACAGTTTTTAAAAATATGCTTCATTTTTACTCGTTGGCTGGTTGGCTGGTTGGTTGGTTTTTATGACATGGCATCTTCTAGGTAATTTTATGACAAAGAAGTTTTGATTTATTCATTCTTGTTGTTTATTTCATTTTAAAAATTCAATTATTTTAAAACGCATTTCTTAAAAACTCATTTTTGATTTATTTAACCCATAGATGGAATCCTAAAATGTACTACAAATACGGAACAGAGTGGAACTGGGAGTAATGGTGATGAAGGGGCTACTCCAAACACCCCAGAGCTCCAGAACTAGAACTTCATTACTAGATGCAGTTTAACGGCAGAACCAAGAGACTAAGACCCCCAGCCACCGCTTTCTAGCACATATACGAAAAAAGGGTTGGGGAATTGCTATAAAAGCAATAGGGTCGGAGCAATCATATAGACGTTACAGCTTGACGTGACCAGCCGATCGAACGGAGGGTGTCTCTCTGACCGACCGTCTAGCCTAAGTAAAAGCAAAAGGTGAGTGTTGCATGTCACCAGGATTTTTACTTGTTGAATATCATCGATATTATTAAGATCATCGATAATCTATCATTAAGATACTTCTCACTGAAACAATATTTATTTTGGTATCAAGATTGTTTCTTAACATAAACTAAATAATTTGTAAAAATATTCTCACTTGTAGCTGAAGCTACTTTTCTCCGTAATAGTTGTTTCTTTTAGTCTATACTACACTGTCGGCTGGGGCTGTAGAATACACCGACCGCACCTCTGCAGAAGAGCAAGACAACCCCATGGGACAACCTGTTGGCCAAGAACAGGATTGTGGTGGCCCGGGTACTTGTAGCATGCAACACTCCACTTCGGCAATTACCGGGCTAGAAGGGCGGTCGGAGAGCCTTCATCCGATCAATCAGCTGGTTATATCAAGTTCTCTTAACTCTATGCTTGTTCTGACCGTATTCCTCATATTGCTCCTATGGCAAATATCTACCATTACTACTATTTATCATATATGTGCTAGAAAACCGTAGCTGTGGTTCAACCACCAGTATTTATCAATACACTATTTTCACATCTAATTATTTTACACGTGCACTTAAAAATGAATCCTGATTCTCTATTTTAATTTTGCTAATGTAGAATATGAACCGGCACTCAAAGACAACAGTTTCCCCTGCGAATAAATGGAGGAGTTTTATTAATAAAAGAAGAATATAATCTGGTTCTTTAAACTATAGATACAAAGATAACTGCCTCGTGGATGGAAGATGATTGACGCAGAATATTGATTACGAAGCCAATGTTAAAACTAGAAGTGTCCAATAAGGTATATATTGGCGATACCAAGGGAACTTGGAAGTAGAGTTTTACAATCATAAAACACCGTTTAAGAGGATGCGTTACGCTAACAGTATAACACTAAATATAAATAACAACAGAAAGACATGAATAAAAAAAATCCCCGTAGTCAAGTGGGAATGTAATAAAAAGGTGCATATATGTAAAGCTGGTTTTATCAGTTGCTTATTCTGTAAATCAGAACTAATTCCCAAGTTTGATTTTGTTTGGTTTCTTTGTTTATGGCATATCAATCTATAAAGAAGAACAGTTCTGATACTATTCAACCCGTGGGGAATGAAAAGTGTTCATACCTTTTCATACCTTTTCCCAGGGGTATTAGTTCAAAAATAAACGTGATAGTGCGTTTGAATTTCGAAACTTATCACCATACGATGTCATAGTTCAGTATATTAGCCACTACGCCATGAGAACCCCTTCATTTTCATGTGCAGGCACGATGATAAATATCTACTTTGCCAACTTGCACCTGATTGAAGAAGGGAGAAAGAGAAGAGAAATGAAGTAACAATTTTTTTTCGTAGGACGTAGTGAACCATTGCAACATGTAGTAAATAGGAGGACACAATAGTTACAGTGCGTGATTATATCTATCTATCTATCTATCTATCTATCTATCTATCTATATATATATATATATATATATATATATATATATATGTGTGTGTGTGTGTGTGTGTGTGTGTGTGTAATTATTTTGGTATCTGTATCCGTTTGTGGGAGGTACATATATCAGGTTTGGGCATTAGTATGAAGCATTAAAGTAATAAATATAAGAAACTGGGTTGTTTTTGAGAGGAGTTTCGTTTATTTAGTATATATATATATATATATATATATATATATATATAAAGGAGGCATCTCGATACTCGACGGTAAGCCTGTAAAACCAGTAGAACAATTTATGTACCAAGGTAGTAATATCTCATCCACAGGAAGCGATGTTAATGGACGCATAGGGAATGCATGGTCTGCTATAAACAGATTATCAGTCATACGGAAATCAGATCTCATTGACAAGTTAAAGCGACAATTCTTCCAAACCGTAGTTGTATCAGTGCTACTATATGGCTGCACCACTTGGATCCCAACGAAACGCCTAGAGAACAAGCTAATAGGAGTTACATAAGAATGCTGCGTGCGATCTTAAACGCATCGTGAAAACAGCACCCCACTAGCAAGCAGCTGTACGACCACTTGCTCCCTATCATAAAGACCATTCGAGTGAGATGAAATAGACATGTTGGACACTGCTAGAGAAGCAAGGACGGACTCATAAACGATGTTCTCCTATGGAAACCAGCACATGGGTACGTCAGTGTGAGCCGTCCAGCAGATACCTACATTGACCAGCTCTTCGCGGATACTGGATGCTGTGCAGAGGACCTGCCGAGGACAAGGAATGATAGGGACGCTTGGTGAGAGATTGTCATAGATATCCGTGCTACTATCGCGACACGATGTATATATATATATATATATATATATATATATGTATATATATATGTGTGTGTGTGTGTGTGCGTGTGCGTGTGCGTGAGTGAGTGTCTATTTGTGTGTATGTGTGTGTGCGGGGGTCGTCACTATAGTAAACTCACTCTAATTAAAGAAAAAAAAGTTGTTTGTCTCTGACGTCATTAGTGGAATATTTACTCTCTTCATGGCATTCATCAATTGTTAATTTAACGTGAACGAATTTCTAAACGTTTCTAAATGCGATATACGCCATTAGCTATTTGAAAGCAAGCACCGCTTCCACCCAAAAAAAAAAAAAAAGAAAAAGATACAGTAGAATTTCGCAAACGCTTTGAGTTTGTGATGAGAAAGCCGAGTGTAAAAAGTACATAAAGTGATCATGACCTGCTCACTGGCATGTAAACAAATCACTCCGCGGTGTGTATTTTCAAACAACTCGCACTTCTTTTGTAAAGATTTGTAAAGTTAGTGATAAATATTTATGTACACTTGATCTTGGTTTATTTTACCCGAGAGGCTTCTGAGAAAGACTTGGTAACAAACAAGAAATTGCCTTTCTTGAATTGGCCTATAGCCTTGTCTAGGAAACGGAATTGTGCTAAACACTCATTGAAATGGATAAACAAGAATAAATAACAATAGAAAATACGGGATTTGATCTTAATTATGGGGGAGGTGTTGTTAACATCAAAGCGGTAAATATACTCTGGCTTTGAAAATATTGTTAGTGTCTAAGTATACAAATAGATAAAGGTATATTTGTAGGGAATGGAATTTTTATGAGTCGATTTTTATACATATGTTTTGTATGTATTAATCAACGGTTCAATCAATTAATCAATCAATAGGTATATAGTAAGCAGAGATAGATATAACTAGAAATAGATAGATAGATACAAAGAGAAATATAGATAAAAAGATAGATATAAACAGTGATAGAGATATATTATCAGGAATAGATAGATAGGACTAAACTGAGATGAATAGGCAGATATATAGATATATATAGAGAGATGTAGACACACACGCGCACACATACATATGTATATATATGTGCATATACATATATCAGTGACGACTCTAGGTCATATATGTCTGTCGCTTTCATTGCAATATTTAGAAACCATACCAGCGTTTACCAACGGGTGAAATATGCCCCCTTTTGTGGTCATGAAATTGGAGTTGAAGCACAAGGTCAAATTTGAAAAATAGGTGGCCACAAGGGGCCAACAGGATGCCAAAGAAAATTTAGGACTCACAAAAATATATATATGGAGTATTTTGTAATTGATAGTCACTATTCTAAATATTAATCTTATCATCTGGTTAAAATGTTAAGAAATCTAACCATTTTGTTAACATAAATATTTATTTATTGTATTATTTTAATCTGATATATGCAAAATAGCCATTTTTAGTTTTCAATTTCTCAGAATTTAAAACTCCTAATTTATTCTTTCTTTAAAGAGTTTCTCAACGGTGGTCATATGATCCCCTTGGGGCTATGAGCTTTGGGTGGCACAATTAGTGTTATATACCCCTTACATATCAAGTATATATATATATATATATATATATATATATATATATATATATAGAGAGAGAGAGAGAGAGAGAGAGAGAGGTAGGGGATGAGTTATGGGTTCTTACTTTACTGCTTCTTACTTGTTCGGTGGCCATCTTCCTCAGGGCTGATTTCTTTGTTGTTTTTTATATTCTTTATTACAAAACCCCAGCCCAGTTCTCGAATCGCGGGGATAAGAGCCAGAATCTTGAGAGCGGCGGACTCCTGCATCTTCTCCCTTTGACTATAGCCCGGCAACTGCTTACTTAACCTTTTATTGGCGGGTTTCGGAGGGGGTCAATCATAACTGTAAAGGCCAACGGTAAATTTCCACTTAACGCGCGTTATTTGAATCTTCCGAACTTCAATTCAAAATTTAGCTACACTACTTACACAATTCTTTGGCTACCCTGAATTATGTGATAATAGTTTGCATTGGGTTCAAGAGTGGCCATGGCCAAAAAAGGTTAGGAAACACTGAATTATACTATTGGTAAAATTAAAATATTAAATAAAGATGTTGATATGTTTTTTTATATAACGTGTATATCTATCTCGACTATGTGTTTGTATATACGTCTATGCGTTAGTGTGTATCTCTCTGTCAGTGAATGTTTAGTTTAATTTATTGTATATCTATCTTTACTCAACACTATCTATCACGTCTTCACCACAACAAACTCCAACGAATAGTCTAGCTAGAGCATAAAAGCTGGTCGGGCAAAATCTGCCGAGCTCTGTTTTTCAATTTCTAAAGTCCGCTAAAAAACCTTATAATGTACAGAAGAAATTATTTGCATAAACATATTTTTCTTTTGCAAAAACAATAAATTTAATAAAATTTGTTCTTTGAAAAATAGGGTTTACCAGTCATAAGAGATTTTTAAAAGATTACACATTGGGGATCACGACTTTTGTTGATTTTGATCTGACACTTGTTTTTGACTGTTTTTTGACCACTGAATCCAAAAATGACATCATTTTTTCTAAACGTCAACATTTTGAGCTACATGATACCCTCGATTTTTCTAAAAAAAACCGTTAAAATACAGCTTCTAACCAATTTTTGCTTATTTTATTGAAGGTTTTAAAAATGTATAGATAATGGGCAATAATAAAACATCACACGGGACATCACAAATTTTGTTGAGTTAGATTTTACTCTTGTTTTTAACAAAATTCCGGACTCTGAGTCTAAAAATTACCCTGTTTTTTCTCTATTACATCAAGTTTTTAAGTAGCAGAATACCCTCGCTTGGTTTCAAAACCATTGAAATACTGAATAAGACAGATTTGAGCTTATTTTATAGTATGTTTTAAAAATTTACAATGGAAAATAATTTTAGAAAATGCTGGGCTGCAAAGTTTTTACAAATTCATTTTGTTCCTACAAAGGATATTGTTACCCTAAGTCAAATTGTGTGCAAGTATTTAAGGTAAAAATTTACTCATAGTTTTTTTCTAGTGTGTTCAATATGTGGACAATTTCCCTTTATGCTCCATAGTTAGCCATCATATTTACATCCCATATACTTTAATACCATTCCTCCATGAATTCCAAATCTTAGTGGAATCATTCATCTTGTTCATAGCTGACCACATCCAGGTTTTCCAAGAAGTTAGCGAGATGGCTATGCAGAAAATGGAACTTGATGCTCATGTTGCAATTAAGCATTTTGTGGCTATCCAATTTTAGTGTAATTCATTGCTCATGCATTTCCAAGAACGTTATTGACAAGGTAAAGAACTTGTCAAGAACCAAGCATTCTTTTCAAGTTCTGACATTATCCCGATGAAATGTTCATCTTTGATAACTTCCAGAATCTGTAAACCATCACGCACACCTGCCTTGATGTTTTATTCAATTGAAAAATGCCAAAATATGGTACTTGAAACACTTGCTTTCAATTGGCAATAGTTTAATGAATTGATTCAAGAGACCTAGTTTCATGTGCAAAGTGCAAAAGTAATTTTCTTTATGTCAACAAATGGCACATTTACAATGTTGGGATCAACAGGTTTGAGGTTAGATCTTGGAGGCCAATACCTCTCCACCCAATTCTTCTCTCAGGCTCTACTGCCTAACACTGGGATTTCAGCTGAATGTGGCACTGGGCGTATAGCTGAGGGTAGAATAGAATATTCAATTTTACATTTGTTTTTCTTATATGGTGAAGTTTTCATTAAACAAAAGTAACAATCTGTGCAATGATATTTTGTCTCTCACCAAATCATAGGTATACCAAATATCAACTTATCACGTGTTTCCTTGATCTACATCCGTAAACTCTTAACACTATGCTTGCACATCTGGGGAGGAGCCCAAGACTTGTCTTAATCGACAAGTTATAATTTAAAATTTGACGCCATCGTCTAAAATAGACGGATGGTTGCCAATCAATCAATAATTTAAAATATGCAAAATAGACTAGGTTTACAAATGTGCTGATGTTTGTTCTTTGATTGGGAATCAACCTATTGACCAGATCTGAATAATTCTCCTTACTTTTTAATAAAATAATCAATGCAATCAATTGAACAGTTGTATTACTTAGACAGACAAAAATTAAAATTGTGGTTATTGTGGGAGTAAGCCGTAGAGAAAAAATTGACGTGATAGAAGAAAACTGGCTGCAGTTTTGAAATCAGCATACCAATATAAGTATAAATCAAATGAAAAATCAAAGTCAACAGAAATTATGTCTGAAATTGTTCCCCAGTGTTATCAATGAAATTAAAGCAATAAATATATAGTTGCCTAAGTATGTCTTCACTTTGCTAGGGCTGCGCTCTCTCAATCTCGACGACACGAAAATTTTATTTCATTATTTTATTACTTTGTCTCGTTGCACCTTTCTTTCTTCTTTTATTCTTCTTTATTATGAACAATATCAACGAAATGTATTATGGTCGGTATTTTGAGATTCGGAGTTTCAACAATTAATTTGGGATCCAGCTGAAGTCAAGAATAAAAACGACACATTACGAAAGATTCTTGTTGCTTTGGTAGATATACTTGAATGGTGCTTATTCAGGCTGAGTCCGACTAACCTGACCTCCTCAGTAGGTACTGGTATATATATATATATATATATATATATATATATATATATATATATATATATATCATCATCATCATCATCATGTCGCGATTTCAGCGCGGATATCCATGACAGTCTCTCTCCATCGCTCATCATTCTCGGGAGGTCCTCTATGCAGCATCCCGCATCCACACAGAGCTGATCAACGTACGTTTTTACTGGTCAGCCCACGCTGGCTTGTCCATGTGCTGGCTTCCACAGGAGGATGTCGCTTATGAGTTCGTCCTTGCTTCTCCAGCAGTGTCCCGCGTGTCTTGTCCATCTTACTCAGATGGTTTGGGTGATATGTGGTAGGTGATATATATATATATATAAAAGTAAACATACGTTTTTTTTTGTTTCAAGGTCTGTTAAAAAAATATACAATATATTTAAACTTATGTTATGAAATGTGACATTACCGAATAACGCAATGATAGGTAAGCAGCAGTAAAGATACATTTCCACATAGTTAAATGTATATAATTGCGTATGAATTGATGTGATTCAACTATAAAATAAATAAATGAAAAATAATAATTGTCACTTCCCTTATATGCTTTAAAAACTATAAGTAATACGCTAATTCTTGGAACAGCGAAAAAAACATCCGATTCTTCTGGCTGTTTAGCCTTTATCATATATATATATATATATATATATATATATATATATATATATATATATATATATATCGATAATTAGATAGATAGCTATGACTGTGATAAATAGATAGATACATAGATTGAGAAATAGATATATATGCATGCACACATACGCATACATATATATGTAGATAGATAGATAGATATATGACTAGATTGAGATATACATAGATAGATGTGTATGCACAAATTACATTCTAGATGTGACATATAAACAGAGACAGAGATCTGATCAAAAATATACAGACCGATAGATAAATAGATAGATAAGACGAAGCTGAGATAAATCGATACACACACACACACACACACACACACACACACACACACACATATTATATATATATATATATATATATATATATATAGAGAGAGAGAGAGAGAGAGAGAGAGAGAGAGTAAAGAGAGAGTGAGAGATTGAGGGAGAGAAAGACAGATAGATAGATATCTACATAAATCTCTCTCTCTCTCTCTCTCTATATATATATATATATATATATATATATATATATATATATAGAAAGAGAGAGAGAGAGAGAAGGGGAGAGAGAGTGGGGTCGGAGATAGTGAGAGAAATAGAGACAGAGACAGAGAGAGAGAGAGAGAATGAGAAGGGAATGGATAAATAGATATATATGACTAGAATGAGATAAATACATAGAAAGATGTGTATGCACAAAATACATTCTAGATTTGACAGAAACAGGGCAGATTTGATAAAAGATAGATAGATAGATAGACAGACAGATTGATTGACAGATACGATGAATCAGATACATTGATAGGTATATAGATAGATATAAAGATGGATATGACTATCCTGAGATATGTCTATCTCATAGATATAGATAGATAGATAGATGTGTATGCAAGATTCCTAGATGAGAGATATAGATTGAAGCAGTTACTGCTAAGTAATAGCTACTAAGGGAAAATAGCTGCTTCAATATATTTCTGATGATTCAGTAATCAATTAATTACAGTCAGTCTATGTAAAGACAAAATTAGCCATGAAAAGAAGGAGTGTGTCAAAATGAAGACGAGCAAAAATATATAATATATTAGTATATGCGTAATTACTTGCAATAACATTTCACTCAATTATTAAATTAATTAAAAAGGGACAGTGCAGTAGAAGTTCACAAAAGGAGTTTAATTAGATTTCCTTTTAAGTTGGAACACTTCAAAAAAATAATTCTTATAATCGTGCAACAACTAAATTTAATCGACCAGTCTATTAAATATGAAGGCGGTTGTTGTGTAATGGTTATAGTAGTAGGGAATGAAAATCAGATAAGCGAAAGTAGGGAAAAATCAATTTATATATAAATTAAGGTTTTCATATATTTATTTATACTATACTCTGTATATATGTAAAAGATGGACATACAATGATATTTCTATGTATACAGAACATCTTTATATGCACGTTTGAGTTCTCAATTTTGGATAAATCCTATCCCGAAAACACTTGATACATTGACCTATATATATATATATATATATATATATATATATATATATATATATATATATATATGTCAATGGTATCAAGAGATTTCGTACATATATATATATATATATATATTACATATATTATTATTATTATTATTATTATTATAAATTATGTCACTTCTTACACGAGCAAAGTGATATATATATATATATATATATATATATATATATATATATATATATGTATATATATATATATATCACTTTGCCCTGTAGGATGTGACATAATTTCAATTTCTTAAATGTTCAACAGGTTTGTATTCATAGTTTTCCTTCTCCTAGACTGGTTGCCTGACCTATTTTAGAGTCCAAAGTCTGTCCTATTATTCATCCGTAGCTGTAGAGAGAATGGGTAGATCCATACCTTTCCCAAGGGTATTAGTGTTGTGTGAAATTCAAACAGCCTCGTCTCGGATTTGAACATGGATTGCCGAATCCATTTACTACAACAATAACCACTACACAAACGCCTCCAATATATTTCATATGTCGACTATATATGTCATGTAATAGGTTCATGTTTTCACATCTCTCAAGTGACATCATGTTTTGAAGAACCACTGATCTAGAACGTTATATATATATATATATATATATATATATATATGAACGCTAAAACTGAGTTCATGACCTTCAAAAAGCAAGGGGACATTTCCACACTTGACGGCAAGCCTCTTAAGTCAGTAGAAAAATTCACATACCTAGGGAGTAATATCTCATCACAGAAACGATGTTAACACTCGAATCATGGTTGGCCACCAACAAACTATCAGTCATATGGAAATCCGATCCCCAACAAGCTAAAGAGGCGATTCTTCCAGGCTGTGGTAGTGTCGGTACTTCTGTATGGCTGTACCACTTGGACCCTAACGAAGCGTCTTGAGATAAGCTAGATCGGAGCTGTACGAGAATGCTACGGACGGTCTGGATAGGTCGTGGAAGCAGCACCCCACAAAAGAGCAACTATATGGCCACCAGCCCCCCCATCTCACAAACCATACGAGTGAGACGGACTAGACATGCAGGTCACTGCTGGAGAAACAAGGACGTACTACTGTGGAAGCCAGCACATGGGCGCGCTAATGTGGGCCGCCCAGCCAGGACCTACATTGACCAACTATGGATAGGGATATGCAGCGCAGAGGAGCTGCCGGAGTCAATTAATGATAGGGAAGGCTGGCGAGAGATCATCATGGATATGCAAATATGATATATATATATATATATATATATATATATATATATATTATATATAATACTGAAGAGGATATACATTACATAAGGTCTAAGAGAAATGTAGAAAATAGTATTTTTACTTCGTTTTGCATTGGTGTGGTGACTGTTTTGATTAATAATTTTTAAAGCGTGACACTCTTAGTAGCAATATGTAGCTCTGATTTCTATGTTACACTCATAATATTAGAGCAAACAATATGCATCTAGGTCGATTAAGAAACCGAAACGATAATGACAGTAGAGATGTTCCTTTTTCCGGATATCAACGTGCTAAAAGACAAACCCATATAGCAGAGAGATTTACTAGGTCTAATTTTGTATTCACACTGATACCGTAACCTTTATTTCGTTGTGGGAGTGCCTCTTGAGTAAGAAGAGTGCGATGGAGCCCATCTATCTCTGGGTCTACAACAGGTTTCAATTCCTTCTCCCAGATCGGTTGCTACACCAAGGTTAAAGATCCCAATCTGCTCTACTGTTTAGCCATAGTCGGAGGGAAAAAAGTTAGATTCATACGTTTCCTAAGGGCAATAAACGCTATGTAAAACGCAAGGAGCCTCGTCCAGGATTTGAACCAGGGTAGCCGAGTCCATTTCATAACGCGATAACCATTACTGCACCAACGTCACCTTTTCGATTATGAAAATGTCAGGGAGTTTTATAAAGAAATATTTTAGAGTGATACTTATTAGATTTATCGATTCAAACATTTTTTAGTTTTGTCCAGATTACATACTCAATAAACATCTCCACACCAGCAGAAGGCGATACAAGGTCAATTTCTTAAGTGCACTTATATTTATATTCAGAGTTTTCCTTCTCCATAACAGGTTGCCATATCAAGGTTAAAGATCCCAGTTTGTGTACTATTTACCCGTATCTGGAATAGAATAGTTGGATGTAAACAGCCTCGTCCAGGATTTGAACTCGTTTTGCCGTGTCCATTTCCCACGACGATAACCATCACACGGGGAGCGCCTCTACCATATTCCCTGTTTATATGTGTAAATTTACAAATGAATAAAATGTAATATACAGTCTCTCCCTCTCCCTCTCCATCTCTCTCGCCCTCCCTCCCTCTCTCTCTCTCTCTCTCTCTCTCTCTCTCTCTCTCTCTCTCTCTGTACTTATAGATAGCTATAATTTGATGTTCAGAGCGAACAAAAATCATAAAGGATTATCATATTAATGCAGATTTGCAGTTCTAGCTTCTAGAATGTATTGCTATATTGTATCGTTTCTGCTATGTTATATTCACATATTGCTATGTAATATTTTCCCCCACCAACTTACTGGATGTGGCGAATATATCAAGCATATCTTATTAAATACAGCCCACTGAACGAGATGTTGAACTTGCAATTCATGTGTACGACCTTATCAATAACCTAAAAGATAAATGAGCAGGAGATAATACCAAACTAACTAGAAGAAAGAAAGAGAATCGTATGTTATTGAAAAATAATATTACCATATAAATCTGCTAAATAAAATGCACCATGAATATCGTAAATAACTAAACGTGTACATCTAAAGACCCGATTACTTTCTCACTTTTAAATGTCTATCATTTTCATGTTCTGATTTTCATAATCATGAGGTTAACCTATTTAACTCATTGAGGTGATTTGGATTTTCCCCCACTTATTTATAACTTAACTTAACTTAATATGTTAATATTCCTGTTTGTCTGGTGTGTAATTTTTAATATCGCCATTTTACAAATGAATAAAATGTAATATACAGTCTCTCTCTCTCTCTCTCTCTCTCTCTCTCTCTCTCTCTGTCTTTGTGTGTGTGTGTGTGTGTGTGTGTGTGTGTACTTTTATGGCACGTATCCTAAATTAAGGTTTGTTGTTCAAAATAAAAGACTGACCAATAAATATCAATTTAAAAAAATAAGTGGACCAATAATAATTAGGCTCATTCAAGAGTGTCTCGTAAATTACAATTGATAATGTTGAAATTAATTAGATGAAATCAATTAAATGACCCTACAACAAAGGAAAAAATGTGATTGCTTTATAACTGATCTAAGATGCTTTCGTATAAATGATGAAAAAATGAATTAAAGAACATTAACGTTTGTGTAGGTGGTTCTAACTCATCTAGTGACCTATTCGATGAAAAGTTTGGAAAAAAGCAAAACTTTATTAATTTGGATTGTGCATTTTAGATTCTATGTATTTGCGAATTATATTTTGGAAAAGATGAATACAAAAATTTAACTTAAAAAAATTGGAAAAAAATTATGAAAAAAAAACCCACGAAAAAATAAAAACAAAACAAAACAGAAACCTAAATAATAACTGTTGAAAAAGAAATAATTAGCGCAGTGATAGTAATAAAAGAAAATGATGGAATTAACCACTGGATGTTCGACATACCTCCCTACAGTTTACAAATGCTAGACATCTGATTATTGTTGAAGCTTTTTAGTGCTACAGATGATGTGTATATTCTTAATATTGAATCTTTGGGCAAACAAACGTTTGTTTTTAATTGTGTTTCTATCATTTTTTGAAAAGTTGACAGTTTTACCCAAAAACTAATAGTAGAATTTGTCCTTACAAATTAATCACGAAAATCATCTTTAAAATAGCTTTCTATCTTAGGTGTATACTAATTTAAGATAAAATGCCTCTTGTAGGGAGACAAAGATAATCGTTTTCCCTTCGATTGTGTGCGCGGCTTTTTACGTCACGCCACACAATAAGTCAGCATTTAAAACTTTCTCTTTGGTCCTCAATCGTTGAACACATAAGGCCTAGTGCTTGTTCGCGGATAGAAAAGGGTATGTTTTCTAGTTCTGCCCGTCGAACAGAATGGAGACAATTAGTCTCCAGCTTTGGCATAGCATTTTATTGCACCCCACAAACTGTTGAAGACAACGTCTTTTCTAATCATCTTTTGTTCATGGAATATTTCGTACAATTAACCTGTCCCAACATTTGCTATTATACTATTTTTTTGTTATGCGTTTACTAACCCCGTGACGAGTAGGTTGGACACAAGGTCAATTTGTAAGAAGTGTTTAGCAGGTTTGAATCAAGGGTTTTCCTTCTCCTAAACTGTTTGCCACAAAAAGGTTAAAGAATGTTCAGGTATTTAATCGTAGTTGGATAGAGAATAGTTGAATTCCTACCTTTCGCAAAGTTTTTAACATTATGCAAAATGCAACCAGTCTCGTTAAGGATTTGAACTCTAGTCCCTCTGTTTATTTCCCATGACGCAAAACATTACACTGCAAGCGGCACCAGAGTGTAGTATCTATATACTTTGTCTAGTATCAAAGTATCGATTCCAGACCCCCTGAGTAGAATCAATGTATTGTCTGGACACCCTGCCTGATTTAATATATTGAAATTTGTATTGCCATACTCGCCAAACTGCAGAATGTTGGCTTAGTGGAAATGTCCGTTGCTACTTATATCGCGGTTATACGCGTTCTGTCGGCTGGTGCTGTAGAATACACTGACTACAGAGGGATAAGATATCCCCCATGAGGCGACCTGCTGAGGACAGGATTGTAGTGGCTGAGCGGTCTGTAACCTGGGTACTAAGTGGTCTTGTGACATGCAACACTCCACTTCAGCACTTCCGTGGGCTAAACGGGTGGTCAGAGAGGCTCCAATGACCAAGTCTTAGCAACTATATGATTGTCCCGACCGTAGTCTTAAATTTCTTATGGCAAACACCCAAACCTTTTTATCATATGGGTGCTAGAAGGCGGTAGTTGATGGTCAACCACCAGTATTTATCAATACACATGAGTAGTAAAGTAAAGTTGTCGGGGTGACCTAAAGTCGGTATCAGCCAGACAGCGAAGTAGTCTATCTCCTTTTTACTACCGCTAGACCAAGAAGATTGTTTTTGCATCTAAGATTGCAGTTCCTTACTTTACCGCACAGATCCCTGAGCTACTCATATGCTGAGTTGGCGAGGGTCAGTATCGAACCAGGAACTTTATGGTTTCTAGTTGGACACTATATAAAGATTCGGCATTAAATAACCCACAAGGGTTGATATGCCATTAAACCAAACATCCAATCGCTCTTCATTATACTTCACATGCCCACGTTCAAATTATATAAAGAAACAGACTCTTCCTTGCATTTTGCTTTATTCTTTTTACTTCTTCATCTTTTATTTTCAAATGTCTGCCTTTTCAAAAATATTCTTTCAGCTGCCCAGTTGTGCACATATCATTTGAATTTTAAATTATAAAAATCTGCATTCATTCTCAATAATGTTTTTTTTTATCGCAATTCGTCCTATCTCCCCTTTATAACACCACACAATGTATTAATACACATAAAGTTAATAAAAATTATTTTTTGAACAAATCATAAATATAAAAACATTTGGCATTAAATAACCCACAATGGTTGATATGATCTTCAACAATAACCAAAAATAAAATAACCAAATGTCCACAAAACGGCCAATTAAGCCCACCGAGATCCCTCGGATCATAGTGTAGTGTCTGTGAAATTTGTCTAGGGTAAAAGTGTCGATTCCGGACCCTTTGCAGAGAATAAATGTATTATCTGGGAACTATGCCTAATATTTTCAACTTTGTTTTGCCATACTCGTCAATGTTGCTACACACGTTTTTTTTTTGTTTTTTAGCACGTTTGCATGTAAATAAAGTTTTTATAGAGCAATTTCTAAAATTTTCCCAAATGTTTTTACCGTAGCAACTATCAGGTATGGTGTAACACCATGGAACCTTGCTAGAAACAACAGTTGGAACGTTAATTTCATAGTTTTAAGTCGTTATACAAGTGTTATCAAGTTTTCTTTTTTATTTGCGTTAAAACATCATAAGATAGGCCGATTTTGATGTGTGTTCAATAGATTTTAAGCTATCCAAATTTGTTTTCAAATTTAACCAAAATTTTCAAAGTTAACCAACAATTTCAAAACTGCAAATTATCAGACATTATTAGACGTGTTGGAGGCTAAAAATAACTAATTAACATGTTATTTTACTAATTTTCAATGTTTCTACACACGTCAACGGTGTATATGTTAGTTGTCTTGTGGTTGTACGTAAGATTAATGTGTTAGTTTTAATTAATCATGATAACATGAAAGAATTTTTCCCACAAAGAAGAAAAGAAGTATCCATGGCAGATTTGGTGGAGTAGATATTGTCCAGATTTATCTGCGACCATAAAACCCGCGTAACCATTTTACACCTTTCTATCTTCTTATTGCAGTAGCTACCGGATAATAAATGAAAAACCGTATAACGTTCCTTATTGAATTCAAGCGTACGATCTAGTGTTAAGAAATAGTGGAGAAGAATTAGCAAAGGCGTGTTCGGTGAAGGATATATAACCCAGAGCTATTTACGAGCGTAAAACTCACGTATCCATTTTTCCCTTTTCTTCCTGCTTACTGCAGTTGTTAGCAGGTAGCAGAATAACAACCGTATAATCTGAAAAATGAAATATTCGAATAATATGACACTACTATTATGTCTATCGCATTCTCTGCACGTCATGTCCAGCAGTAGACATCTCTTTTGTATAAACTCCACCGCTTTGACGACCCCTAAAAAAAAAAAGAGAAATATATCGGAAAAGAAAAAAACAAAAACAACAACAAACAAACAAAAAACAATATGGAAACACTAAGAGATGATTGGTTAGGTTTACAAATACATGTCTATCTCTTTTATAGTTTTTTTGTTGTTGTTTTTTTTTTTGGTTTTCACTAGATATCTTTTGTAATGTAAGGTCATTGGGTTCTTTGTTGCATTGGTACAAGGTGACTCAGTGCAGTGTCTAATAGTAAATAGCAAGTTGCAAACAAAAACATGCTTTTAGTGATTGGGGTACATGTAATTGATTGGTTTGCTTTCTTTATTTAATGGTACATTAACTTTTGTTGGTTATTTAAAGCCAAAGCCATCCTTAGAGAAGAACAGTAATGGTGTTATTTAACCAATAGCTTTGAGGGTGTTTATACCTTTTCTAAACATAGTCCGAAGTCCGAAAGTGAACGTAATAGCATGACTGGAGTTCGAACTTGCTTACTACAATTTCACAGTCCAGCACGTTAGGCATTACGCCACTAAGAAACGTTTACTGGAAACTGAGATAGAATATGTGTGTTATCTAACTATAGTTTTATATAGATGCAAGTAATCATTTGCAAATGTCTTATATACATGAGTCATACTGCACACACACGCAAATGTCTAACATTGCTCTGAAATACCTAAAGAATTCAAGAAATCACATAATATTTTAATATATACTATTTGCATTCATCATTAACCTAACTGTTTGATTTGGTTTAGTTTGTTTGGTTTTACGGCATATCAACCTATGTGGGTCATTTAATGCTGACAAAGTTTTGAAATAAATTCATTCTTAATGGATACTCATTTCTTTTTTATATACACATTTTCCTATTTAACCCATAGATGGGACCCTAACAGGTACTACCACTCCGTGACAGAATGGACATGGGGGCAATGGGGATGAAGGGTTGCTCTACATTCCCCGTACCTCCAGAATTGGAACCTCACCATCAGATAGAGTTTATCGTCATTCTCAGGATATGAAAACCTCCAGCCACCGCCTTCTAGCACATATACAATAAAAAGGGTTTGGGTTTGCCATAAAGACAAGAGTGATGAAGCAATCATATAGGTGGTAGGGCTTGAGGTGACCAGCAGATTGATCAGAGAGGACCTCTCCAAGTAAGTAAAGTGGTGCATGTCATGAACCCATTCACCAGGATTCCGTCTTTAAGTATCACGGGTCACCACCTACGGCCAACAGGTGGTTTCATTGGGGGGGTCTTACCTCTCTGCAGAGGTTCAGTCAGAGTATTTTAAATCCCCAGCCGACAGAAACTAAAGAAATAAAGAAAAAGCCACTTTGTTCATTATTTGCCACCCTGTATAAAAAGATAAATGGATGTATGAAGGCCGAGAATATATATATATATATATATATATATATATATATATATTAGAGAGAGAGATAGATAGATAGATAGATAGATAGTCTCAACCAGAAACACATAATTTACGACTATGTTATTGCTTCAGAAGCCCTGAACCACAGCGACAAAGCTGCGTCAATTTTCTCTCATTTCTATTGAGCTTTTCGGTATTTCTCTGTATTCAACAATCTTCTTTGTAGCCCAATGAAGAAACCAGCTTTAATCTTTTAACAACAGCGTGAAAAGGTGTCGAATGTGCTTAAAGGTGACAGACTCCTTACCAAGGGATGTGATGAATTGGTTCATACGACCCAAATGCTGTAAATTCTAGACAATTCTCTATTAGCATTAAATGTTCAGGAAAATGGTTAAATTCAAAAATCTCATTATTCAGATCCCAAAAGTAAAGTTCAAAAGAAAACATTTGATATTTCCAATTTACTTTAGGCATAACCAATTGGGAAATTATACTTTCCTCCGCGGAACCCGAAAATATTAGTTACATAATGCAATCAGTATAGTTAATGATAAGGAGCTGCTTTGTGGTAACCACTAAGACATTTACCTAACGCCTTCGCACTAATAGAATGTGACACAAGGTCAATTTTTAAGTGTCGTTTAACTGGTTTGAATTGAGAGTTTTCCTTCTCCAAGACCGGTTGTCATACCAAGGTTAAAGGGCTCAAGTTACCCTACAATTTACTCATAGCTGTCAGGAGGTTGATTAGATGTATATCATACCATTCCCAAGGCTGGTAGCATTTCTTATAGCGCTAATCGCTATGGGTAATACTACCAGCCTTGTCCAGGATTTGAACTCGGTTCGCCGTATCCATTTCCTACAACGATAACCATTACACGACGGGCACTTTCACGACCCAATTTTTTTAAGATCTAGAAAATTCTCTATCAGCTACTTAGTACTGAATTTACCCGGAAACTTAAGGAAAATGGGATCACAAAGGTTAACTTTAATAAAAGAAATGATATTTCCCGTTTACTTTAAGTGTTTTCTTTTACTAGATCGGCAGTCTGCCCTACTATTTTACCCATAGCTGGAGGGAGAATAGTTGAATGCGTACCTTTCTCAAGGGTAGGGTGTACCATCGTGGTGTAATGTTAGCAAGTTAGTCTCGCAAATCCATTATTACTGAATACAGAGTTCGATCCTCACCGGATGCCCCATATGTGCGACCTTCAGTCACATCATACCCGTAGTGAACGGATTGGGAAAATCCTATTAGGAAATATATATGAGGGTATTTTTAGGGCGTCATATCATGGTGTAATAGTTTTAAAAAAACTAGTCTCGCAAATTAATTACTACTGTAAAGCGAATTAAATCCTCACTGGATGCCGAATACTTGCGACCTTGTGTCACATCATATCTATGGTGAACGGTGTGGGTAAATAACTACCTTTGCTAACGGTGTTAGTGCAGTGTGAAATTCAAACAGCCTCGTCGCCGAATCGAACTGAGCATTTTTTACGACAATACCTAATGCACCACAAAGACTTATATATATATATATATATATATATATATATATATATATATATATATATTATACTAAAGCTGAGTTTATCAACCTTCTCCAGCTAAAGGATTTTTTTCTATTTATGTTATGGACACAATATTTATACTTAGATATTCCTTGGTGTTAGCACTACAAAGTGTATGAACAGAAATTCAGTTTAATTGGTTTTAATTAGGGGTAATTAGCAATTAAGTCAACGACTGACCAATCCCTGTCTAAATCAGACCTGGCTCTCTTGCACTCTCCCTCTATATAGAGTTAAGGTGAGGGGGAGAGTTATTGTGAGTAGTCGAGTTATACAGAGTAGGAGTGCCTGCTGATTTTTTACAGGCTAGCACCCTGGTCTGGAGAAAGGGAGGGGCGAATCTACCTAGAGTTAGGAGAACTCTTGGTAGATTCGCCCCTCCCTTTCTCTAGACCACAGAGAAACAAAACAAAAGAATCTTTTACGGCATGATTTCAATTTTAGTTGAGCGTAAATTTTACGAAATTGAAATCATGCTTTAAAATAGATTTTTTAAATTACTTTAATTATTAATTCATAGAGTATTAAACTTACTTTAAAAAATATTTCATGTTGGGTAAAAAAATAGTTATATATTTAAATATTATGGAATTCAAATGAGCAAACATTGACTACCGTGGGGGAAGTTTTCTTCGGGCTTAAAAGTTTGTTTTAGTTAAAACTAAAACAAACTAGACTGACTTTTGATTTAGGTCGGTAAAATTAAAACGGAAAGCTTTTGCTGGTACCAAATCAGAGTTTAACTGCAGTCTATGAATTAACATTTTGCGAATTTGGTTACGGTTTTAGGGCATTAAGGTTGTTTTTAATTACGTATTGCTTAAAAAATAAACAAAAAACACAAATTACTATACATTTAATGTTGAAAAATATTTTTTAAACTAAGTTTAATTGAAATTATACATTGCTATATTAACACAAACAACTGTTTCAATAATAGATTCAATAATTAATTTCAATGGTTAATTAAATGTATAGTAATTTGTGTTTTGTTGTTGTTTATTTTTTAAAGCAATACGTAATTAAAAACAACCTTAATCCCCTAATACTGTAACCCAATTCGCAAAATGTTAATTCATAGAATGTAGGACTGACTTCTGACTTAGGTTGGAAAATTAAAACGGAAAATTTTTTGCTGGTACCCAATGACAGTTTAACTACAGTCTATGAATTAACATTTTGCGAATTGGGTTACGGTTTTAGGGGATTAAGGTTGTTTTTAATTACGTATGGTTTTAAAAAATAAACTCTGTCTTTAGTCTTTTTATTTATGCAGAAAATAGTATCAATCAAATATATACCACTCCGATATTACAGTCTGAATAATACAAATAATTGTAATCTTTGCGGATTTCCGTCATGGCCTCAAAACATGCTTGCCGGTGACTGCTGAAAAAAAACAAAAAAAAACAAACAAAAAACACCAGCTACGATTGATGTCCGTAGCGGAAGCGGTGTGAAAAACAAAAACAACTAGGGTTTAGGGTTTAGGATTTGGGGTTGGGGTTTAAGTTTAGTTTAATGGAAAATAAATAAATAATTTGGGCTCTGTTTTTTCTGGGTCACCCTGTATACAGGGTGACCCAGAAAAAAAAGAACTTTTAGGGTTAGGGGGGGTTTCAGTGGAAAATGCCCTAAGTTGGTTCTTTTTTTCTTTTTGTTCTCAAGTGATACCGCTTCGGATGCATGAAGCCAGGACAGAACTCCGCAAAGATTACCATTATTTGTATTATTCAGACTATTGTTCTCGTCTTCATTGTTATCTGTACAAAGTTTCGGCTGATGTGCCCTCCGGCCTTCTTCAGGTATTTCTTGTCGGACTCGGGAACCATCTTGTAATTGGGAGCCATCATGGAACTTTGAACCCAACTCTTTATTAGGTTCACGGGGGTATCCTGTTCTCATTCCACTAACCATAGCTGGGGTACAGGTGTTAAGCTGTGTTAATTATTATTCTATGTTACTGCTGTCCCTGACCAGGATTGAACCTGCAATCTAGAGATAACTGGCATTTAGAACTGTCTTAATCTAACCCCTTTATCTATTAGGATATGTGTTCAATTGGACAATCCAGTGTGAATTTTTTCAATTGCAAAAGTTACAATTTATTTTGTAAAAACGGATTTTAAGTAGCCTCTTGGCAAGCATCTTGATCAAAATGGACGAAAAAAACGTTTTAAATATATCAAAAATAAATTATATGTGTAATATTATTTTGCTTTTTTACTGATGCTTATTATGTTACTGCTTTTCGACGTAGACAAAAATTTGACATTAAGTAATCAATTTAATAAATTTTAGTTCGTTTTTAAAAATGAAAAGCAGATGATATTTTGCCAGATCCAACTCTTTTCCCTAATCATCTAGAGAGAGCTTAATGGGTGACCCAACGGGTCACGTTTTGTCTAGTATATATATATATATATATATATATGAGAAGCAATAATAAATAACGCGAAAATTAGCATTAGCAAGTGTATAATTAAAATGTTCAAACAATATAAAATTAGCATTTTTAATTAAGTTTAATGAGAAATTTTAATTATGATTATAATTAGAAATCATTAAAGGATTAATTTTAGGAGAATGATAAAATTGATGCACATCAAGATACATTAAGAAATAGAATAAGATGGATTCTTTAAGAGAAAATTTCACTCTAAACTAACTTTTCAATATAATATATATATATATATATATATATATATATATATGTGTGTGTGTGTGTGTGTGTGTGTGTTATATAATACACATACACACACACACACACACACACACACACACATATATATATATATATATATATTGAACATATATATATATATATATATATATATATATATATATATATATATATATATATATATATATATATATATATTGAAACAAATTCTGTTGAATACAATAGATTCCAACTTGGATTCTGTTGTATTCAACAAAATTTCTTTGATTGAAAAGATGCTGCCAACACACACACACAAAAGAAAACTCGCGCACGCGCACACATACACACATAATCACACACACACATATATATATGTGGTAAATATATATATATATATATATATATATATATATGGTAAATAAATGAAGGAAAAACTTTAAATTTCCTTCATGTAATAATCTATTTAAACTGCAAATGGAACCATCTTCAGACAGACCATAAATATGTTGTTGGTTATAAGATCATAAAGATCATGTGTTTGATCCGTCTGAAGATACTGCTATTTGGAGTTGAAATAAATTATTACAGGAAATAAATTATTTTTTTACATGTATTCACTATATTGCTCTGTCTGTCTACAAACATCGAACTCCTATTGCAGCAGATATATATATATATATATATATATATATATATATATATATATAGAGAGAGAGAGAGAGAGAGAGACAGAGAGAGAGACAGAGAGAGACAGAGAGAGAGAGAGAGAGGGAGAGAGAGAGATTGATTGATTGATATAGATATGTATTTGCTAAAAATAGCATGTCCTATATTTAACTGATGATAAAAATGTTGAAGAAATATTATGTACTTACAATTAAAGCTCTTTGGAAATGAAGCACCATAAGGAAATACAGATACAATTTGCCGTATTTCAGGAATCCATACCTCTTCAACTGTGGAATTTCATGTTCATCACCACTTGAAGTGGATAAGATTCCTTAAATATAAAAAAAACCTGGTTTTATCATGGTTCCTTTTCAACGACCTTTAATCGTATGTATATTACATATTTCAACACGTTCATTTGTTAAATATGTATGCTATTTTCATCAAATTCATACAATAAGTATATGCGAAAACAACATTTCAATATATATATATATATATATATATATATATATATATATATATATATATATATTAAATAATCACGATAAGCATACTATAATCACAAACAAGCGAATACCACTTCAATAGTGTATACCATGTGGTACCCCAGAATGCAGAGCCAGACCTCTACTTCTAGGCCCCGGCCCACGCCACACATGAAATGCGCCAAATCAACTTGTCAATAATAAATTTTATGACTGTTGATGAGACCAAATGTTACATAATTATTATATTCCTAATACTTATGTACAGTAGTGTAGAAACCAAAATGGCTGTTATAAGTTCAGCCGGCGGCCTTGAAGGATTGAATGACAAGGCTTGACCTCAGTCCTGATCCTCCTTCCGGTGGATACCGTGAGAATCGCTGGAGAAGACCCTCTTCCGGTTTAGATTAGAGAGAGTTTTAGTCAGATCGGCCAAAAACACGACGGTGGTAAATCGTGTTATGCACGCTGCCGACTCAATCTGCGCAGGTAGTCTGGTGGGGATTTGAGAATAAAATATGATCTAAGTAAATCGAAGTCTTGTGTTATTATCTAAAAACTACCAATGACACAGAGCTTCTGATAAATAGAAATCCCCAATGGAAGACCAGACACGAAGTCCCCAAGACGAAGTCCAGACGCTAGAAGAAGAACCTAAGATAGAAAAGATGAACAGAAGAAGAATAGAAGTAAGAAAGTAAGGAAAGAAAGTATACAACACACATGCTGGTCAACAGCTCTCCAGTATTCCACATGTCGCACGCGGTTTTCGCCAAGTTTGGTTGTCATGATTATTTAATTATATCAATCCCCCCCTTTCTCTCCCCCTCTCTCTCCCTCTCTCTCTCTCTCTCTCTCTCTCTCTCTCTCTCTCTCTATATATATATATATATATATATATATATATATATATATATTATTTATGAATATTTAGGAATATGTCCAACTACAAATTTTGTTTATATATTTATGAATATATCCAACTACAAATTTTGTTAAGTAAGAATTTATTCAACAGTTTTGGAGGATTTTCTTGTTGAGCACGCAAGTTTTAGGGGAGGTATATTGAGGTAACACTTTCAAATCACACTTCTGAAAGAAACTTAATTAAATTCACCGCAAATAAGATTTAAATATATAAATTAAAAATGTCTAACTTATCAAGCATTTGCATTTAAGCAGCTGTCATCCATTAATATAAGTGTGAAAAATGATGAATAAAGAATTAAAAACACATTGTCTTCTAAAATATGAAGAATATGTTTTTTTAGATAATACTTTATAACTGAGAGGATCTATCTATCTATCTATCTATCTATCTATCTATCTATTTATTTATCTATCTATCTATCTATTATGATAAAAAAGTAGAAATTCAGAGTGAATTTAATGCGCACAAGAGGGTCTGCTATTAACTTTTTAAAAAATGAGATGTCTTGAAGAAAACGAAACATCACGCAGCATTACGATATATATATATATATATATATATATATATATATATATATATATATATATATATATATATATGGCGGTGTGCTTATTATTCATTGTAGATCTACCAAACTTACAAAGCTCGATTAATAGATTCCTGGATGGTCTTTCTTAATTTATTAGTAATAAATATCATTAGTTTCGATTTTTCGATGAGAATAATGAAGGCAGTGATATTCGTCTTGTTGATATCAACACGTCCATTGAACTAATAATTACCCAGTAGAAGAGAATTATCACGTTCATACTGGAATTAAACCGTACGATGTTGTGTTAAGAAACAGTGGAACTGATCTCACCAAAGCGGATTCAACGAGGGAGATATAAACCAGAGCTATCTGTGACCGTAAAGCTCACGAATCCATTTTCCACTTTTCTTCCTTCTGACAGCAATCGCTACCAGATAATGCTTTAACAATCGTGTAATCACTGAAACGAAATATTCGAATAATAGGACACTGGCTATTCTGTTTATCCCATTCTTGGCACGTCATGTCCAGTAGTCCACATCCTCTTTAGCGTAAACCTCCCCATTGTCTGAATCGTCTCCAAGAAAAACAAAATGAATACATCAGAAAAGGAAATCAACAAATGCGGAAACACTATCTGCAGGAAATTTAGACAGGGTTTGAGTTACGGTAACTATAGATTATATTCAAGAGAGTAGATAATTATATATACATATACGTTTTAAACTCGTGAACATTTCTATACACGTAGAGAAATTACTAAATGGTCTTAAACATACCATTTTATACTCAAAGTATCAATTTACGCAAACTACTCATCTCCCGGCTATTCTTCTACAAGGATGGCTTTGGTATTAAATAACCTACTGAGGTTGATATGCCATTTAACAAAGAAACGAGACCTAACAAAATCAATATACAAAAAAAAATAAATGAAAAAAAAAATAAGATAAACAAAAAATATCCCCCCAAAAAAAAAAAAAAAAAAAAAACGAAAAAAAAAAAAACAAACGAAAAAACGAAAAAAACAAAAAAACTCTTGTAGAATGATTTTTCATTAACTAAATCTTCTTTCGGATATTATTTCCTTCTGGGTAATGTCGGGTACTTGTGCTAGTTTACATAAAAGCGATATTAAAATTCAAGGTAAAATGCCTACTTTGTAAGACCCAGTCAGAAACAATGGTATTTATTTGTAATTGAATTTATATGTGATTTTCTTTTATTTCAGATAATGTCAAAAGTATTGAAACTTTACGGCAAAGCCAAGTATCTGGTAAAACATCTTTTAGAACATGGGAAAATTCCTGGAATAGAAGCTGGAGAATGAAGTACGGACTCATAATTTACGGGTCGCCAAACAATGCTAACGGATGGCACCATTGGGGAACCAGTTCTCTGGGAAACCTTGAATGGATAAAATCAATGAACGCAGCTAAAATGTATCCATAGAAAAGGGGAAACCTGGCTACATTCTAGATAGGGTAAAGTGATTGAATTGACGTGAAGAGATCGTTTTACACAACGACGTGTTATATACTGGCATCAAATTCTATATGTTATATAGCGGCTTCAAATTCACGCTGCTAAATCGCATAGTTAGTATACATTGCGGGTATGTATGGTCACGTGGCGAAGTATGTAGTAGCCAGACTTAAGAAACCACAACACATGAGTATAGTAGGAGTTTTTACTTTATTTCTCTTCTCGGCTGTACGTGGTGGGCGGCGAGCGTTGACAATGACTACTACTACTGCTGGGATGACTGCGATGTTGGGGTAAAGGGGACTGGTGGGTCCCACAGCCGTTGGCTGCAATCGACCGTGAGCGTCTGTCGCTCACTTGTTCTCCGTCCGCTCTCTCCTGTCTGACTGACCTGTCGGCTCGAACCCTCAGGTCTTTTGTATTGATAGGTACTCCTACGCATCTTTATCTTTTGATTTGATAACGGGAATTTGTTATATATTTCTTTATCTTCTCCGCTTTTTAACTTCTTTGTTCACTTTTACCGGGAAAAAAGTCCTTTGTCATTTTTGTCGTCTTTTCTTTGTTTAATTTAACCGGAAATTCCTATTTCCGTTTGTACAATATACAACAGACGCACGACTTGTACTTTAGCCTATGTAAACTCCAAGCTGAGAGTATGTTTCCAGATATGAGAACAGTATTCCATCCTCAGGCGAATCTGTTTTTTGTATATGTAAGACAAAGCATAGATAAATGTTAAGAACATGTGCAATGATAAAAAAATAAGCTGGAGAAACAACAGAAATTGCTTGAACACACCGAAATAATCAAGAAAATTCCAGATGCTACCTACCTCATTAACAATTGCAATCTGCATTCGCCATTAAACTGAATATTATTATACAAAGACGGAGGAGAATTAAATGATAATCCCCTTGAGCAAATTTTGATTACATCCTTCTGACTCTCCTCCTTCCTCCTCTTTGTTGTGACGTAAATACTGAATTCTAAAGCTTAGCCCATTGTTCAGTTAATTTAACTCTTGGTTGTATCTCTGATCTTAAAGATTCAAAAGAATGATTAAAAAAAACCTTGGAAATAGACGTTTTTTCTACATCCATATCCGCCTAGTCAAAATCAATTATCAAGACGAACACTACATAAAAAAAGATTAGCTTCCCTGAAAAATTTAGCATTCAAGAACGTATTTGGTGTATAGGTCTTTGTAACAAGTAGGTCGACTGCTAGTTACAATGACGTCAGTACATTCTAGAAACGGCAATCCAGTTCCCGAACATTAGTTGACCTTGTACGTCGGGTTCCTCAAAATATTTTGAAAGAAAAGAAATATTAAGAGACAAATTGACGTCATGTTCGAGAGCTTCCATCCTAGTGATCTGGCTGAAAACTGACTTGGATAGGAGGAGGCGCCTTAAGAAATGAGTAATATTTTAGGTATTTACCCATCACGTTTGCCAAGGGTAGGATGTGGCACAGGGTCACAAGTATGGGGTATCCAGTAAGGATTGAACTAGGTACTAACCTAACCCGTTCGCTGCGGATAGGATGTTACACAAGGTTGCTAGTATGGGACATCCAGTGAGAATCAAACTAGGTATATACCATACCTTTTCGTCACGGGTAGGGTGAGACGCAAGGTCGTAAGTATGGGGTATCTACCGATTATTGAAGTAGGTACTTACCAATGTGTGTGTTGCAGGTATGAGGAACCCAGGATTGAACTCTCTTCTCAGTACTAATGGATCTGCGGGACAATCTTGCTAACCATAACACCACAATAGGATGCCCAAAGGCTGTGGAAAGGTATTTCAACTCAGCGGAGAAAGCAGAGCATTCGCACAAAAATAACATCACACCACTATGACACGTGTTAAATCAGTATGCAAGTATATTTCAAAATCAGGATAATCGTACCACATATTTAATAATGGTAATGGTATGAAGGTTCTGCCGATATTCGATCGTTAGAAAAGTGTTAAACAGTATTTAGACTTTCCATAACATCTATCTTAAATGTTTAGGCCAGCAGAAACAAACGAAGAATATTTGAAGCGTGCTTTATTTCCTTAATGAAAACAATCATTCAAAGGTTTCTATAAGATATCGCCTTTCTTCGCAAAAAGGGTGTTAAACGATTTTAACATACACTATTAACATTCAAATTAATATTCAAAAACAGCACATAAGACGTAACATTCTCATATACTACCTAAAATTCTAAACTTTTCAGCTCCAAAACAATTATAAATATCTTCATAAACTTTCAAACTGAAAGCGTCTCTTAAGTATTTAAAAAAGATTCCTTTTTGAACACATCCAAATTTTCTACATTAACTCCGCTTTATTTTCAAAAATCAAAATATTCTGCTCCGAAGAAGACCGTTTTTTGTATACTCAATTATTATTATTATTATTATTATTATTATTATTATTATTATTATTATATAATTTCATATTATATTAAAAATAATGCTAAATGGGATACTATGTATACAATGACAAATTCATGGCCGAAACACGTACATTTTTGTCGATAGAACATTTTCTTTCCATTTTTCTTTCAACATTATTGGCCGTTATTTAAGTCCTTTGTTTATCAACCCTATATATATATATATATATATATATATATATATATATATATATATATATATAATTGAATTGGAAAATCGTAACTAGATTTTTATGAGAGAAATGTTCTTAAAATATTCTCAGCTACATGATAAAACTGTCCAATTTATTATCCGATTTAGACCGAACGTCATTCATTTGATAGTCTAAATTTAGGATATAACTACGAAATGATAATTAGAATTCTTCAATCCGTACTAAATATAATTTGTCACAATTGGGTTCAATGCATGGCAGTTAAATTTTGGATTACATTTTCGTACAAAGTATAAACATTAGAAAACGTACAAAAATTGAGACAACTGCTTACTGTAAAGGATACAGTGGTTGATATGCAAGCAACTTTAGACAAACTGTCATATAGTAACTAAATAATGTGAATTCCTGCAAATAATGTCTGAAGAAACCACAGAAGAGAGAAACAATGACATCTCACGAGAGTTGTTAATTCAAACTAGTAAGTGTTAATTACTCTATTTACCTTGTATCTTAGCTTAGTAAACATTCTTCTCATCCTTAATACTCGTTGTGTTTCTTCCTATTACTTCTCTGTTAACTCTGGTACTCACAAACAGAAAGGAATAAAACAGACTTACAGCGTTCTTTTAATTTTGAAGCAGTTTTAACACGTATATCGTAATTGGGTGCTTGTAGGAAAATGTTTATCGTTGTTGGAAATGGACACGTTCAAATAATTTCAAATCCTGGACGAGTTTGTTTGTATTTCACCCATTGCTAATACTCTCGTCAAAAGTAGATATCTACCCAACCCGTTCGCTACTATAGGGAATCCAGTGACGATTGAACTCTCTTCTCTTATCACACAACCATCCAAGTAAGCAACTGACCGACCTGAGTGAGCCCAGAAAAAAAAACTTACATTGATCAGCTCTGTACGAATATAGGATGTCCTGAGGTGGATTGTCAGGAGTGATGACTTGGACGAGTGACGAGAGAGAGAGAGAGAGAGAGAGAGAGAGAGAGAGAGAGAGAGAGAGAGAGAGAGAGAGAGAGAGAGAGAGTCGTGGAAATGCGTGCTGTCAGTGTGACATTATGATGATCATTATGATGATGATGATGATGCAAGCACTTATTCAGTATCTCAAAAGAGACACATGATTATCGGTTTAACTGAGTGGATTCAGGTATTTGTCTCCTACTGAACACATGCTTTAGTTTTCATTAAATCAGGTTCGCGTTGAAAGTATATTTTTAAATAGCGATTTCTAAAAGCCCGACCTAGTGATACAAACAAATTGAATTAAGCAGCACAATATGCAGTGACCGTTGTTGATATTTCTTTTGAATCATATTCTCTCTCTTTAAAATGCACGACCCTATTTTTCTTTGATATAGTCAATTTCGTTTATTGTGTTTTTTAAAATCTTCACCTGTAAAAAAAAACAAAAGCAAAAAAAAACAAACAAAAAAAGATCTCTTCTTAGTCTATGCAATGTAGTAAATGGCTAACAGAGAGCATGAGGCTTTCAGACATTTCGACGCACTTAGCAATGGCGAAACATCGCAGGGATTATCTATATTCGTAATCTACGCACCATTTAAATGTATTTTTACGCTACTTTGGAGTGACTTCACCATTTACGTGGAGACGACATTCTTTGGTTAAAAATAATGTTGACTTTTAATCTCTTCCTGTTATGTCCTGTATGTGCTAACAGGCAGGAAAAAGTTAAAATTGAGGGAAAAGAGGATAGTTCAGTGAGCGGGAAAAGAAAAAAAAAGAGGAAAAATATACATAATACGTGTATATGGATATTTACGAATATGCTTATGTATATATTGTGTTTGTATGCCCAAGTATGTGTACGTGTGAGTGATATGAGTATCAGGTATATATCTTGTTTTCCCTAACTTTTAACTTTGTATGAATATGATAATAATAGACACTTTAAAATAGCATTATTTCAATGGAACTATCCATGTCTTTGAGATATCTAAGTACATATTCACACATATATTTAAGTACATACATATATTCACTTACAATGTGTGTTCAAGAAGTATCGGAACTGAGGCTGTATTTACTACGGAGAAATTAACAGTAAATGGAAGGTAAATTATGAAAAATATGGGTTATCTCCTAACGTTAATGGACGATTCCACTACTGCGAAGAATGAGTATGGGCCACAATCAGGGGGAATCACAAATGTTGGCGAAATCACGAAGAAACCAGAATTGACATCTTTAACCTCTCTGGGCAAGTATCAGATAGCTGCTAAATCAAGAATCCTGAACTAATGTGAAGCAGTGACGATAAGTCAGAACAAAATAAAATATTCACAAAAAGATAAGACTGTAATTTCTAAAAAAAAATGTTTTAGCAATCATTCGCACTACTACATGAACGTTGTTGAAATTTTCCACAAGCCTTTCTTATTGCTTCCTTACGATTCATATGGGGGGAGGTCGATAAATTTCCCATAATTTTTCTTTCACATATACCTCTTGAAATTCAATACACTTATTCTCGCCAATAATCCATTGGTCAAACGCTTCTTGCGGTATGGTGGGAAGCTGCGATGTTTCTTATAATGTTTTCTCTGGCATAAAGTGAGTATGGAGAGTAACACGCTTGCACAATCCTGTCTTTCATCCAAAAATATTGTTCAAAGAGAATCAAGACTGGCTTCAATTTTTCCTCCAATGGATACTGACTCACCATCATCATCATTTCGCGTTGATAGTACTAATTCTCATATCTCTGTCTTAACATCCGCCCCTACCGGTCATCGCTCCTCCTCACAACATAGATAGGACCCTCACAGGTACTACCGTTCTGGTTCAGAGTGGACCTAGGAGAATGGGTACTCCACACTCCCTAGAGCCTTAAAAATGGAACCTCATCACTGTATGCTGGTTAGCGTCATACCCAGCACACAGTTCTCTTGGTGAGGAAAAGATGAGGCTGATGGTGGTAATTATGTAGAATAATAGTGTTTTATTGTTGAAATCTATGGCGCGTGGTATAATGGTCATCTTCGTAGGAAATGGACACGGCGAGACGAGTTCAAAACCACAACGAGGCTGTTTGCATTTCACATAGCGCTAATATTCTTCAGAAAGGTATTCATGCAACTATTTTCCTACCAGCTGTGGATAAATTAGTACGGTAGACTGGACTCTTTAACCTTGGTTAAATAAACAGGATAGGAGAAGGAAAACTCCATATTCAAACCTGTCAAACTCCGCTTAAGAAATTGACCTTGTGTCACATCCTGTTCGTGCGGAGTGGTTCGTATGTATGTATAGCTGAAACTTGCTCTATCCAACGGTATTACTGTACACCTTTTATGTGTAGTTGTTCCCGTGGTAATAAATAGTTGGCTGTACTTTGGAAGCATCTTCTTTTATTCACTAAACTATGTCTTCTGTAGGAAAAAATAATTTTATAAAGACGGCAATAGAAAAAACAAAATAAAAGAAAAAAGGACAGCAGAAGACAACATGAAAGGAAATAATTGAGGAAGATATCAAAATAAAAATAAAAAGAAGGAAGGATTACTGATTAGATGGCATAAAAACAGAAAGAAAAACTGAAAGCTGATTCAGGTGGAAATCCGTAAAAATGCAAATAGCCCTAAAAATGGGGGAATGAAAAAAAGAAAGAAAAACAGTAAGAAGATTGGAAGAAGGAAAAAAGAAAGAAGTAAGATAAGTTCGATAGCTAAAAGGTGAACAGAATATTAACAAGAGGAACAAAATAATAAAGAAAAAAAGTTAAAATATTCTGAGGACGTTAAAACACTGTTGCCGTTAACTAAAGATTTATTTTCCCTAACGTTTCCAATAAAAAAAACATAAAATTAAATGTACACAAATACAAATTTTTCAAGTGCCACATATTTTGTAAACATTATTTCTTAAGCGTTCTACTGTTATTCCACATATATTTTGGACAGGAAAAAATGTTAGAAAACAATAGAAACCTATAGAAGAGTCAAATTATTTTACATGTACATTGTTTCGTACATCAGAGTGAGAGAAATGTTACGGCATGCCGACCCCCTGTTTGGTTATATTAGGCCGAATACATTTTATTCTATTTGTTCTTGGTATGTATTCAATTTTTTCAAACTCATTTGTAACACATTTTCAAACCCATTTTTTTAAAAAAATCAACCTATATATGGGACCCTATCAAGTACTACCCATCCAGGGCAAAGTGGACCTGGGATTAATGGCGATGAAGGGGTACTCCACATTCCCCAGAGCTATAAAATTGGATCTTCATTATTGGATGCAGTTCAACAACATAGCACTAAGACTCTTAGTGATAAAGATGGTTGGGCTTGCCATAAGGGCAATAGGGTTCGGACAATCATATAGGTACTAGAGCAAAGAAGTGACCAGCCGTCTAGCAAAAGTAAGGGCCAAAGTGGAGTGTTGTATCACTGCTCAGTCACCAGGGTTCAATCCTTAAGCATCACGGTTATCAGGTGGCCACATTGGGGGTGGGGGTGTTTTACACCTCTGCAGAAGTGCAGTCGGTGTATTCTACTGCACCGGCCGACAGGGCGGCCCTGCGTATGGATAAGACCTCACCCTCAAACAAAAGATGTATACTTGGGTATAAGACTTAACCGCATCTGATGAGATTCTAGTTTTGGAAACCTAGGGAGGTTTCAGTAAATCTTCATTGTCATTACTCCCAGGTCCACTCAGGGTCTGACCTATCAGTCAAATAGATCTGTTTAAAATATTTTAATTCAAAAGGACCGTGTTAAAATATCTTAAGAAACAACTACACAAAATTTTAATATAAACGCGATTCCCATAACTTCTTCGCATAAAATAAAACTAGACGGATTGGCATGCTAAAAATCAATCAATCAATCAATAAGAACGAGAAAGAATTATTTCCGCTCACGTGAATTTTATGCTGTAATATAAGTCATGTGACCATTCAAGCATCCATACATTTGTGTTACATGTCTTTTGGAAAGGATTAACATATTTTGCATATAGATCTAAAAAAAAAACGGTGATAGATGTATTTAATATGAATTTCTTCTGTCTTAATCAAGATGGTACCATTAAATGACAAGCCTCTGAAGTTAGAAGAGTTCATATAACTTGGTAGAAATATCTCTTCTACTGAATTCGATGTCAACATACGCATAGGTAAAGCATGAACTGCACTTGACATGTTAATGATCACATGGAAATTTGATGTCTCTTATTGAATTAACGGGAATTCTTCGAAGCCGTAGCCATGTCAGTACCATTATAAGGTTGGACCACGTGGACTGAAAAAGCTAGATGACAACTACACAATGATGCCGTGTGCTGTTTTGAATAAATTCTGGAAACAGCAGTTTACAAAACAGTAGCTGTACGGCCACTTACTTCCCATGTCACAAAACATTCAAGTGAGACCAGCAAGACATCTTAGTGACTGTTGGAGAACTAAGAACGAAATCCTATGCGACGTTTTCCAATGGACTCTTACCATAGACACAGCAGTGTTGACCGACCAGCAAAAACTTACGTTGATTACCTCTGTGCAGACACTGGATACCGTCTAGAGGAATTTCCAAGAGCGAAGAACGATAAGGACGGATGGCAAAAGAAAGGCACACTGTTGCACAACCTTATTATCAATGTCTTCATCTTCTTTCTCTTAACTTGTTTCTTCCAACTCTGCTATTATGGCATTATCTCTGGTCTTCTGGTTTGTCTTGGGTTGATTTTTGATGTTTCTAGATTTGATGAATCTCTGCGTCGATTTCTTGTTCTTATTAAGGAACGGGAAAACTCGTTTTAACTTTGACGTCCAGACCCATTTTTGGTGCCCGGAGAAGGACTCACAGGACGCCATCATTTAGCGTCTGGCACCTCAGAATACCAAAATCAACTCAATATTTCTTTCCTTTTACCTCACTCGTATTGTTATCACGTGATAATCAGAATGCAAAGCTTATAGACCAACAAGTGGTCGTTATTTTTCAATTATAATGCTGTTATTTTCCATAGCTATTTTACAATTAACAGTTAACTTTCAAATTCAAATACTTCTACACTACATTACAAAATGAATAGATTACCCCATTTATAATATCGGAACGCTTTGATGATGATGACACTGCCCAACAATATTTGGTTTGAATCTCTCATGAGTAAAAGTGAAAAGGATGATGAACTCTGACCGACCATCTTTATTAAATGCCGATGTGCTCAATTATCCGTCTGAGTGTTTAACTTGCTCATTCAGACCATTTCATACAAATATATCATCGCAGACTGGGCTGTCTACAACTACTATTTTAGTGACACAAATTAGTTAGTTTTTTCTTAAAAAGAACACATTGTGTATCGATAATTCCAATGCGTTAAAAAATAGAAAAGTGAACGAAAAATAAATTTAGATTTAAGTTTGTGTTCGTCAAATTTTATTATTAAAAATGTTAATATATTCTTTCATGTCTAGAATTTGAATAGGTGTCTATCTAAATAAATTACTTTAGCTTCTTTTTGACAGCATGTTACTTATTTCGTTATCAAATGAGGTCTTCTCCCTCTTGGAGTAAAAAAGAATACCACCGTGTTAATAACAAGAATATTTGATATGCTTTTCAATGTGTGATTTCTTCTTTCATTTTTAAAAATTAAAATTTGTATTAATCAAAATATAATTGCCTAAAATACACCTCGTTATATAAATGACATGAAAACACAACCTACATTCATGATTTCAAGCTGCATTTTTTTGTAAAAGATGTGAGTCATTAGTTACGTTATTATGTCACACACACACACACACACACAATATATATATATATATATATATATATATATATATATATATTATATATGCGGTGTGTGTTGGTGTGTGTGTGTATGTGTGTGTGTTCGCGTATTTATTTAACCTAGCGACAATATGTAAAATTATTTTCCAGATCATAAATCTTCTTTAGTGAGACATCACTTTATTGAATTTCTCTTTGAATTTTAATTATTCTTATGTTCACACTGCCATCATCTATCAATACCTGACATGTTCTGTTCCATTCTTTCTTTCATTTAGTTTGGTTTCTTTGTCTAATGGCATATCTACAATGGGTTATCTAATACCGAACCCATCCTATTAGAAGAACAGTAGTGGTACTATACAATCCATAACATGGGATGAGCGCGTTTCCCAAGGATATTAGTCCGAAAGTGAAAGTAATAGCGTAACTGGAGTTCGAAATCGCATGCTAGCACGCAGTCCAGGAAATTTACGACTATGCACGGGACATTCAGTCTTTCTATCTTTCTACTTTTAACCATTTTAAATGTTTTGTATTCTTTACATATTTAAACTAATATATTAACACTTATATAATCGTTATGATGTTGCATTTTGAATATTTTGCGAATCTATTTAGTCATTTTTGCATATTGTTATATGTTTTTGTTTTAATATCTATATTTGGATATCAGTTCACATTTTTATTGAGATGTTTTTTCGTTTAGTTAGGATTTTTTTCTACTTAGCATAGTGTATAATTGTAGGAAATATTGCTATATTGGTAGATTCATGATATTACACATCGGGTCATGATATCTAAGTTGGATATCTATTGTCATATTAATAATTTATATTTGTTATTATGAAATGTCATTTTCGATTATGATATATTGGGTGCCATAATCACTTATGTTTCTATAATATTTACCTTTAAACAATGAATCAATAGTATTCAGAAACGTGAAATATAAGATAATGTTGTATATGCAAAAGTCGAAATCTCCCGATTCACTAATACAAGCTACATACACTCGCCAACGGGACGGACAAAGTCGGAAGTGTCCTCTATCGTTACCTAAAACGGAATGACCATTTTAACATATATCTGCGCATGGGCTCCGATCGGAGTTCCGCTTTGATAGTCAATTCCTGACATTAAATAAAATAAAAAAATTGGTAAATAAAATTCGCATTATCATCCAATGAAAGCGATTCCCGGGTGAAAAACAAACATCTTCATTTGATCCAACTTCGGCTAGCACTCTCTATAAAACGAACAGCTTTGAAAGGCATCGACAGTCATAGCTTCAGACACCATCACGAACGCAGTCCCGACGAGCGCTAGCAAAACGAAGTACACATCAAAGGCGGCGGATCACACCCCCAACTTACCCAAACCTGACCTCACCAGGCAGTCAAATCAACAAGTCAACTACCGAACATTCTATATCATTCGACGATACAAAAATATACTAGCTATCATAACACGATACGACCAGCGATCGACTTCAGAATAACCGAAACACAAGATTCTGCCTACAACAGCTAACGACTCTAAAACACAAGACTCGACTCACCTACCAACACCCATCACTACTCACTGACTTTTATTCAAGACACAGCGCCTACCACCACACACACAATATTCGGCCTACATCACCACCCCACTACCACAGTCACGCTGGACATTTTACGGACTTAATATCCACCCACAACTATCACCAAATTTATCCTGTAATTCTCATTTCTATCCTTTCACCGTTCTCATGTTGTTTTTCTTAATACAATTTTAAAACTTAAAATCAGTGTTTTGTTCATTTCCTCATCACCATACGCTTGCATGCTAATACGGTTTATTTCAATAAGAATAAAACTGATGACATAAGTGTTAATATGATGTTTAAATAAAAGTTTTAAAATATTAAGAAAATAGTTAAAAGGCTAAAAGCAGAAATAGCCGAAAGACTGAAGGGATAGAAATCATTACGGAGGGGTGGCATGCAAAAGGAAGCAAAAATATTAGCAAAATTACAATAAAAAACACTGAAGATGTTCCATTTGCTTGAGGAAATGCATTAGCATTGAAATAAGTTGTCAAATGTTCATCATTTTCCACAAATATAAATATGAATTTAAGTATTATTCTGTCATTAGAATATAAAGTTCTCTGCATTTTCCAACATATATATATATATATATATATATATATATATATATATATATATATATTAAAGGCAGAAAATACTTTAGATTTGCTTCATGTCATGATTTATTTCAACTGCAAATAGTTCATAATCAAACAAAACAGAAACATTTTGATGCTGCGATTTACAGTTCAAATGAATTATGATATGAAGCAAATTTTAAGTTTTTTAATTCCTTTATTCTCTTTATTCTCTATTCGTCCACACTCTGGTACTAGGCGCACACTGTCACTACGAATGACCTGTATCATTACAGCTTAAACCCACATTGAGTGTTCCACTATCATATATATATATATATATATATATATATATATATATGTGTGTGTGTGTGTGTGTGTGTGTTTATTTTTCCATATTTACACCCATGTTGTCCTTTTGAAAAAACAAATTTCCTGATTTTGAGAACACTTCGTTTTTCAAATTTTCTTAATATATATATTATATATATATGAAGAATGAATGTAAATTTTTTTTATTTTCAGAATACAAGGTGTGTCAAAAAGTAACAAGTTTAAAGCTATATCTACCAAGATAGAAATGAAGAATGAATTGAACGTCATTTTTTCAGAAACAAGGTGTATCGAAAAGTACACACTTTGTATATATATATATATATAATATATAATATATATATATATATATATATATTATGCCTAGGGGTTAGGGAACTGCCTACATTGTTCGCTTATATTTGAAATTTTTTGTGTAATTACTAATAGTTTTTTTTACACGGTAATATATATATATATATATAATATATATAATATATATATATATATATATGTGTGTGTGTGTGTGTGGTGTGTGTGTGTGTGTAGAGTAAACAGTTGTACGTGAGTTTTGTTTTTTGTATGCTGCAGCTTCTGAATATTATTGTAAAATATATTCACAATATATCTAAAAATTAAACTTAGCTCAGTCGATTTGAAGCCCTTCATTTCAGTCTCAAATTCACCAGAGGTTTGAAAAAACATAATTTAGCAATTATAATCAGTATGATCTATAGACACAATGATTCTAACTTCTACAAGGAAAAGATTCCTGCAACCATTACCACTAAAACCGATGACCCCATCTTTTCTAGGAGATATATATAACAGCTTTGAAAAGTTTGCCCAAAACAATAACATTCTCATCACACCTTCAGACAAGCATAAAGGCGTTGTCATCATTCACACTTCCTCAGTGCCATAGTTGTAAACGGGTATGATATGGGTATACAAACATTGCCATAGTGTCGACAAAAATGCATCGACAGAAATAGCAATTATGTAGAACAATACATCATGTTCAAAGTGTAAAATGACTCTAAACATCCTTTTTTCTTTTGGGATTAGCAACGTTATATATATATATATATATATATATATATATATATATATAAAAAGCAATCTACAGACGGGCGTTTCGGGGTTTACCCCTCATCAGTGCAGCTATACTTATTCTTCAGCAGCTACCTCTGGTCGGGTTCGAGACCCGAACGAACTTTCGCTCGTCAAGTCTCTTACCGATGGGTCCACAAGCAGCTGCAAGGATAGAAGGCAGAATATCGCTATATTTCCTAAACAAGAAATAAACTCACCAGAGGTCTCTAAATTGTAAACAAGTGAGATTAGCTTTGCGCCGAAGCGGTGAATTTTCGCAATTAGTCCCTTCTAAACAGAGTGCTCAACCTGAAAAGTTGGGAGCGTATATAAAGCAATATATATATATATATATATATATATATATATATTATATATATATGGTACACCCTTACTGTTTAATTAACGAAATTAAAGAAAATCCCTGTATCTTCAATTGATGTATTGATGGATTTTACAATATGTCAACCTGTCTGGGATTATTTATGCTTAGGGGTTAAAGAACTGCCTACATTGTTCGCTATATTTTGCATTTTTGTGTAATTCCTTATTAGTCTTTTTACCGTCATTACGATATAATATATATTATATATATATATATATATATATATATTATTATATATAACCGTCGCGAAAACCAAACTATTAAATAACGTGACCCCACAAACATGTAAATATAACGAAGGATTGTGTTAAACGTTAAACTTCACGAGTAACGGTGATCATATTTTAGGTATAAGCCAAACAGTGTAGGACATTCCCTAAACATTTGTGGTCATAGAATAAACCACCATAGTTTGGCTTACTGTTGAATCAATTAATAGATCAATTATATATATATATTATATATAATAATGTGTGTGTGTGGTGTGTGTTGTGTGTGTGTGGTGTCTATAGGGAATTACAGGCAAATCGAACGTGTATGCATAGAAAGGTAACTCCCATGCTATGATAGCAGAAAAGGCTTAACCTAATAATATATCACCGTACTTGAGTATAACGTATTATAACCACAATCCTTCGTTTATTTTACTGTTTGTGTCGTTATTTAATAGTTTGTTCGCCACGTTATATAATATTATAATATATATATATATATGAGAGATATAATCTAGTATTATAATATTACCGGGCTTGATATAACTTAATAAGGATTTACACAAAAATGCAAATATAACGCGAACAATGTAGGCAGTTCTTTAACCCCCATAAGCATTTAAAAATAATCCCAGACAGGTTGACATATTGTAAGAATCAATCAATACATCAATTGAAGACTACAGGGATTTTCTTTAATTCGTTAATTTTAAACGTAAGGGTGCTACCATATATATATATATATATATATATAAATAATTATATATATATTGCTTTATATTACGCCTCCAACTTTTCAGGTGGAGCACTCTGTTTGAAGGGACCTAATTGACGAAAATTCACCGCCTCGGCGCAAAGCTAATCTCACTGTTTACAATTAGAGACTTGTGAGTTTATTTCGTTGTTTAGAGAGAGTATTAGCGATATTCTGCCTTTATTCCTTGGCAGCTGCTTGTGACATCGCCGTAAGAACTTGACGACGCGAAAGTTTCGTTCGGTCTCGAACCCACCAAGAGGTAGCTGTCTGAAGAATAAGTATAGCTGACCTGAATGAGGGGTAAACCCCGAAACGCCGTCTGGTAGATTGCTTTTTATATATATATATATATATATATATATATATATATATATACGTTGCTTAATCCAAAAGAAAAAAAGGGATCGTTTAGGACTTCATTTTACACTTTGATACCTGAGTATTGCTCCCTCATCATCAAATTTGCTATTTCTTCTCGATGCATTTCTTGTCGCACTATTGGCAATGTTGTTGTATACCGATATCATACCCAGTTTACAAACTATGGCATCTGAGGAAGATGATGAATATGACACCGCCTTTATGCTTGTCTGAAGGGTGTGATGGAGAATGTTATCTGGTCGGGGCAACTTGTTCAAATGCTGTTATATATCGTCCTAGAAACACGATGTCGTCATCGGTTTTATGGTAATTGGTTGCAGGAATCTTTTTCCTTGTAGAAGTTAGAATCATTTGTGGTCTATAGGATATACTGATTATAATTGCTTAAATTTATGTTTTTTCAAATCCTCTGGTGAATTTTGAGACTGAAAATGACAGGGCTTCAGATCGACTGAGCTATGTTTAATATTAGATATATTGTGAATATATTTTACCAATTAATATTCAGAAGCTGCTCAGCATACGAAAAAACAAAACTCACGTACAACTGTTACTCTTACACACACACACCACATCATCACTACACACACACACACATATTATATTATATATATATATATTTATATTATATATAGTTAAGCTATATATATATACGTGCTAAAAAGAACTATTAAGTTAATACACATAAAAATCTAAATATAACGCGAACCATGTAGGCAGTTCCCTAATATTCCCTATGGCATAATATTTATATTATTTATATTATATTTTATATATTCTACTCTATATAATATATATATTACAAAGTGCTGGTACTTTTCGATACACCTTGTTTTACTGAATTAAAAATGACGTTCAATTCATTCTTCATTTTCTATCTTGGTAGATTATAGCTTTTTAAACTTTGTTTTACTTTTTGACACACCCTTTGTATTCTGAATAATAAATTAAAATTGACATTCATTCTTCATATACATTATTTATTTATAGGTATTATATTAAGAAATTTGAAAAACTCTATTGTTCTTCTAAAATCTCAGGAATTGTTTTTCAAAGACAACATCGGGTCTGGTAAATATTGGAAATATAATCACCGACACACACACACCACCACACACACAACACATATTAAATATAGATGTGCGTATTATCTATTATATATATTATATTTATATATGTATATATTTATATATCATAGTGATTGTTGAACACTTCGAATGTGGGGGTTAAGCTGTAATGATACGGTCATTCGTCGTGCAGTGGTGCGGTCCTAGTACCAAGAGTGGAGACGAATTAGAGCAATAAAGAGAATAAAGGAATTAAAAAACTTAAAAATTTGCTTCATATCATAATTCATTTTGAACTGAAATTCGCCTCAGCAATCAAAATGTTTTCTGGTTTTGTTTGATTATGATACTATTCTGCAGGTTGAAATAAATCTACATGAAGCAATTCTAAAGTATTTTCTGCCTTTATTCAATATATTTATCTATTATATATAGTATTATAACTATATATATATATATATTATATTAAATTTGTTTGGAAAATGCAGAGACTAGCATTTATATTCTCAATGACACAGATACTACTTCTAAAATTCATATTTATATTTGTGGAAATGCATGAACTATTTGACAACTTATTTAAAATGCTTAATGCATTGTCGCTTCTAAGTCAAATGGAACTACTTCAAGTGTTTTTTATGTGAAATTTGTCTAATTATTTTGCTTCTCCTTTTGCATATGCCACCCCTCCGTAAATGATTCTCTATTCCTTCAGTCTTTCGGCTATTCTGCTTTTACCTTTAACGTATTTTCTTAATATTTTTAAAAACTTTTATTTAAACATCATATTTAACACTTATGTACTATCAGTTTTTATTTCTTATTTGAAATAAACCGTTTATTAGGCATTGCAACGTTATGGGTGATGAGTGAAATGAAACATTATAACACTCGATTTTTATAGTTTTTAAAATTGTATTATAAGTAAAAAACACGTTGGAGAACGGTTGAAAGGATAGAACATGAGAATTTACTAGAGATAAATTTGTGTGTGATAGTTGTGTGGCGTTGGATATTAATGTCCTAAAATGTCCACTGTGACTGTTTACTCTGGTCAAGTTTGGGGTTGGTGATGTATGGCCGAATATTGTGTGTGTGGTGGTAGCGCTGCTGTGTCTGAATAAAAGTCTCAGTAGAGATAGTGTATGGGTTGTTGGTTAGAGTGAGTCGAGTCTATGTGTGTTAGAGTCGTTAGGCTGTTTGTAGGCAGAATCTTGTGTTTCGGTTTTCTGAAGTCGATCGCTGGTCGTATCGTGTTATATAAGCTAGTATATTTTTTGTATCGTCGATATGCATCATAGAAATGTTCGGTAGGTGACTTGTTGATTTGGACTGCCTGGGAGGTTCATGGTCTTGTGGTTAGTTGGGAGCTGTGATCCGGCCGGCCTTTGATGGTGTTACTGTCGTTTTTGTCTAGCGCTGTCGGGACTGCGTTCGTTGATAGGGTCTGAAGCTATGACTGATCCGATGCCTTTCAAAGCTGTTCGTTCTATCTTTTATAGAGTGAGTGCTAGCCGATATGTTGATTGCAAATGAAGATGTTTTGTGTTCTTTCACTCCGGGAATCGCTTTTCATTTGGATTGATTTAAGCGAAATTTTCATTTACCAAGATTTTTTTATTTTTATTTTAATGTCAGGAATTGACTATTCAAAGCGGAACTCCGATTTCGGAGCCCTGCGCAGATATAGGTTTAAAATGGTCATTCCGTTTTAGGTTAACGATAGAGGACACTTCCGACTTTGTCGTCCACGTTGGCGAGGATGTATTAGCTCATGTATTAGTGAATCGGGAGATATTCGCACCTTTATGCATATACAACATTATCTATATTTCACTTCTGAATACTATTGATTCATTGTCTGTTTTTAAAGGTAAATATGTTATAGTACAACATGAAGCTGATTATGGCACCCAACTATCATATCGAAAATGACATTTCATTAATAACAAATATAAATTATTATTGACAAATAGATATCCAACTTAGATATCATGAGCCCCGATGTGTAACTATCATGAATCTACCAATTATAGCATATTTCTCCTAACAATTATACACTATGTACAGTAGAAAAAATCCTACACTAAACGAAAAAACCATCTCAAATAAATATGTGACACTGATATCCAAATATAGATATTAAAACAAAAACATACAACAATATGCAAAAAAATGACTAAAAGTAGATTTCGCACAAAATATTCAAAATGCAAACATCATAACACGATTATACCTAAGTGCTTAATATATTAGTTTAAAATATGTAAAGAATACAAACACATTTCAAATAATGTTAAAAGTAGCAAAGATTAGAAAGGGACTGAATGTCCCTTGGGCATAGCTTCGTAAATTTCCTGGACTGGTGCTAGCCATGCGATTTCGAAACTCCAGTTACGCTATACTTTCACTTTCGGCAACTAATACTGGGAAACGCGCCATTCTCCAGTTTATGGATGCTATAGTACCACTAACTGTTTCTTCCTAATAGGATCGGGTTCGGTATTAGATAACCATTGTTAGAATGCCATTAGACAAAAGTAAACCAAATCTAAATGAAAAGAAGATAATGGAACAGAACATGTCAGGTATTGATAGATCCGATGCAGTGTGAACATAGAATAATTAAAATTCAAAGAAGAAAATTCAATAAAGTGATTGGTCTCACTAAAGAAGATTTATGACTCTGGGAAAATAATTTTACATATTGTCGCTAGGTTAAATTAAAAATACCGGCTAACACACACACATACACACACACACGCACACAACACACGCATATAATATATATTATATATTATATATATATAATATATATATTGTGTGTGTGGTGGTGTGTGTGTGACATTATAATACGTAACTAATGACTCACATCTTTTACAAAACAACATCTGCAGCTTGAAATCATGAATGTAGGTCTGTGTTTTCATGTCATTTTATATTTAACGAGGGTGTATTAGGCAATTATATTTTGATTAATACAAATTTAATTTTTAAAAATGAAAGAAGAAATCACACATTGAAAAGCATATCAAATATTCTTGTTATTACACACGGTGCGTATTCTTTTTTACTCCAAGAGGAGAAGACCTCATTTGATAACGAAATACTAGTACATGTATGTCAAAAAGAAGCTAAAGTAATTATTAGATAACACCTACAAATTCTAGACATGAAAGAATATCATTTACATTTTAATAATAAATTTTGACAACACAAACTTTTAAATCTACAATTTATTTTTCGTTCACTTCCTATTTTTCAACGGCATTTGGAATTATCGATACACAATGTGTTCTTTTTAAGAAAAAACTAACTAATTTGGTCACGTAAAATAGTAGTTGTTAGGACCAAGCCAGTCTGCGATGATATCATTTGTATGAAATGGTCTGAAGAGCAAGTTTTAAACACTCAGACGGATAATTGAGCAATCGGCATTTAATTAAGATGGTGCTGGTCAGAGTTCATCATCCTTTTGCACTTTTACTCATCGAGAAGATTCAAACAAATATTGTTGGGCCGTTCTCATCATCAAAGCGTTCCGAGTATTTAAGCTGAGTAGGTTACCGTGTTACATCTCTTCTATATTCATCTTTATGTATGTAGTGTAGACAGTATGTTGAATTTGGAAAGTTAACTGTTAATTGGTAAAATAGCTATGGGAAAATAACGCATTTAATGAAAAATTAACGACCACTTGTTTGGTCTATTAAGCCTTTCGGCATCTGATTATCACGTGATAACAATACGATTTGAGGAAAGGGAAAGAAATATTGAGTTGATGATTTTGGTATTCTGAGTGCCAGACGCTAAATGATGCGTCCTTGAGGTCCTTCTCCGGGCACCAAAAATGGTCGGACGTCAAAGTTAAAACGAGTTCTTCCCGTTCCTTAATAAGAAACAAGAAATCTACGCAGAGATCATCAAATCTAGAACATCAAAAATCAACCCAAGACAAACCAGGAAGACCAGAGATATATGCCATAATACAGAGTTGGATAGAAACAAGTTAAGAGAAAGAAGATGAAGACATTGATTAATAAGGTGATTGCTGCAACAGTGGCCTTTCTTTTGCCATCCGTCCTGTATCGTCTTCGCTCTTGGAATTCTCTAGACGTATCCAGTGTCTGCACAGAGGTAATCAAACGAAGTTTTGCTGGCTCGGTCAACACTGCTGTGTCTATGAAGAGTCCATGGAAAACGTCGCCATAGGATTCGTATCTTAGTTCTCCAACAGTCACTAGATGTCTTGCTGGTTCTACCTTGAATGTTGTGACATGGGAAGTAAGTGGCCGATACAGCTTACTGTTTTGTAATTGCTGTTTCCAGATTTATTCAAAACAAGCACACGGCTCATTGTGTAGTTGTCATCTAGCTTTTTCAGTCCACCTGGTCCAACCTTATAATCGGTACTGAACATGGCTACGGGCTTCGAAGAATTCCCGGTTAATCAATTAAGAGACATCAAATTTCCATGTGGGATTCATTTAACACTGTCAAGTGGCAGTTGATGCTTTCCTTATTGCGTATGGTTGACCTCGAATTCAGTTAGAAGAGATACTTTCTACCAAGTAATGAACCTTTCTAAACTTCAGAGGCTTGTCATTTAATGGTACCATCTTTGATCTAAGACAGAAGAAATTCATATTAAATACATCTATCACCGGTTTTTTTTTTTAGATTTATATGCAAAAATATTGTTAATCCTTTTCCAAAAGACATGTACACAAATGTTATGGATGCTTAATGCGTCACATGACTTATATTACAGCATAGTAAATTTCACGTGAGCGGAATAATTCTTTCTACGTTCTTATTTGATTGATTGATTGAATTTTAGCATGCCAATCCGTCTAGTTTTATTTTATTGCGAAGAAGTATGGAATCGCGTTTATATTAAAATCTGTGCTTAGTTGTTTTCTTCAAGATATTTTGTACACACGGTCGCTTATTGAATTAAAAATATTTTAAACAGATCTTATTTGACTGATAGGTCAGACCTCTGAGTGGACCTGGAGTAATGACAATGAAGAAACTTTACTTGAAACCTCCTTAGGTTCCAAAACTAGAGTCTCATCAATGCGGTTAAGTCTTATACCCAAGTATACATCTTTTGTTTGAGCGGTGAGGTCTTTATCCATACGCAGGGCCGCCCTGCGGCCGGTGCAGTAGAATTACAACTCGGACCTGCACTTCTGCAGAGGCTGTAAAACACCCCCCACCCCCAATGTGGCCACCTGATTAACCTGATGCTTAAGGAGACCCTGGTGAGCTGAGCAGTGATACAACACTCCACTTTGGCCCTTACTTTTGCTAGACGGCTGGTCACTTCTTTGCTCTAGTACATATATGATTGTCCAACCCTTATTGCCCTATTGCAAGCCCAACCATCTTTATCACTAGAGTCTTAGTGCTATGTTGGTTGAACTGCATCCAATAATGAAGATCCAATTTTATAGCTCTGGAATGTGGAGTACCCCTTCATCGCCATTTAATCCCAGGTTCCACTTTTGCCTGGATGGGTATACTTGATAGTGGTCCATATATAGGCTTATTTGTTTTTTTAAAAATGGGTTGAACCAATGTGTTACTAAATGAGTTTTGAAAAAATTGACATACATACCAAGAACAAATAGAATAAATGTATCGGCCTAATAATAACAACAGGGCGTCGGCAGCCGAACATTTGCTCTTCACTCTGATGTACGAAACAATATCACACTGGTAAATAATTTGACTCTCTTAGGTTTCTATTGTTTTCTAACATTTTTTTCCTGTCCAGAAATATATGGGAATAACAGTCTAGAACTTCTTAAGAAATAATGTTTAAAAATATGTGGCACTTGAAAAATGTTATTTGTGTACATTTATTTAATGTTTTTTTTATGGAAACGTTAGGGAAAATTAAATCTTTTAGTTAACGGCACAGTGTTTTAACGTCCTCAGAATATTTTAACTTCTTTTTTTCTTATTATTTTGTTCCTCTTGTTAATATTCTGGTTCCACCTTTTAGCTAATCGAACTTTATCTACTTCTTTCTTTTTTCCTCTTCCAATCTCTTACTGGTTTTTCTTTCTTTTTTTCATCCCCATTTTTAGGGCTATTGATTTTACGGATTCTCCTGAATTCAGCTTTCATTCTTTCTGTTTATTTTTATGCCATCTTAATCAGTATCCATTCCTTCTTTTTATTTTATTTTTTGATATCTCCCTCAATTATTTCCTTTCCATGTTGTCTTCTGCGTCCTTTTTTTATTTTTGTTTTTTCTATTGCCGTCTTTATAAAATTATTTTTTCCCCTTACAGAAGACTAGTTTAGTGAATAAAAAGGAAGATGCTTCCAAGTACAGCCAACTTATTATTACCACGGAACAACTACACATAAAAGTGTGTTACAGTAATACCGTTGGATAGAGCAATTTCAGCTACATACATACGAACCACTGCCGACGAACAGGATGTGACACAAGGTCAAATTCTTAAGCGGAGTTTGAAGTTTGAATATGGGTTTTCCTTCTCCTATCCTGTTTATTTAACAAGGTTAAAGAGTCCAGTCTACCGTACTTATTTAATCACAGCTGGGTAGGAAATAGTTGCTGAATACCTTTCCTGAAGAATATTCATGCGCTATGTGAAATGCAAACAGCCCTCGTTTGTGGTTTTAACTCGTCTCCCGTGTCCATTTCCTACGAAGATTGAACCACCATCTATACACGCGCCATGAGATTTTCAACAATTAAAACACTATATTCTACATAATACCACCATCAGCCTCATCTTTTCCTCACCAAGAGAAACTGTGTGCATGGATTGAGTAACGATACATATATCGTTTTGAAGCTAGGGACGTGTGGAGCTACCCATTCTCCGTAGGTCCACTCATGAACCAGAAACCGCGTAGTACCTGTGAGGGTCCTATCTATGTTTGTGAGGAGGAGCGTTATGACCGGTAGGGGCGGACATGTTAAGACAGAGATATTGATAATTAGTACTATCAACGCGAAAGATGATGATCGGTGAAGTCAGGTATCCATTGAGGAAAAATTAAGCCAGTCTTGATCTCTTTGAACAATATTTTGGATTGACAGACAGGATTGTGCAAGCGTGTTACTCGTCCATACTACCTTTATATGCCAGAGAAACATTATAAGAAACATCGCAGCTTCCAGCCACTACCGCAAAAAGCGTTTTGACCAATGGATTATTTGGCGAGAATACAGTGTATGAATTTCAAGAGGGTATATGTGAAAGAAAAAATTATTGGGAAATTTATCGACCTCCCCCCATCATGAATCGTAAGGACAGCAATAGAAAGGCTTGTGGACAAATTTCAACAACGGTTCATGTAGTAGTGCGAATGATTGCTAAAACATTTTTTTTTAGAATTACAGTCTTATCTTTTTGTTGAATATTTTATTTTGTTCTGATCTATCCGTCACTGCTACATTAGTTTCAGAGATTCTTGATTTAGCAGCTATCTGATACTTTGCCCAGAAGGTAAAGATGTCAATTCTGGTTTCTTCGTTGATTTCGCCCAACATTTGTGATGCCCCCTGATTGTGCCTATACTCTTTCTTCGCAAGTTAGTGGAATCGTCCTTAACGTTTAGGGAGATTAACCCATTATTTTTCATTAATTTTACCTTCCCATTACTGGTTATTCTTCCCGTAGAAATACAGCCTCAGTTCCGATTACTCTTGACACAGATTGTAAGTGAATATAATGTATGTATCTTAAATATATGTGTGATATGTACTTAGATATCTCAAAAAGACATGGATAGTTCCATGTTGAATAATGCTATTTTTAAAGTGTTCTATTATTATCATATTCCATACAAAGTAAAGTTAGGTGAAAACAAGATATATACCTGATACTTCATATCACTCACACGTACACATACATTGGCATAACAAACACAAATAATACATAAAGCTTTCAGTTAAATATCCATATACAGTTATTATGTATATTTTTCCTCTTTTTTTTTCCTTTTCCGCTCACTGGAACTATCCTCTTTTCCCTCAATTTTAACTTTTCCTGCCTGTTTAGCACATTACAGGACATAACAGGAAGAGATTAAAAGAAAGTCAACATTAATTTTTAACCAAACGAATGTCGTTCTCCACGTTAAATGGTGAAGTCACGTCCAAAGTAGTAGCGTAAAAATACATTTAAATGGTGGCGTAGATTACGAATATAGATTAATTCCTCCTGCGATGTTCTCGCCATTGCTAAGTGTCGTCGATAATGTCTGAAAGCCTCATGCTCTCTGTAGCCATTTACACATTGCTAGACTAAGAAGAGATCTTTTTTTGTTTGTTTTTTTTTGCTTTGTTTTTTTACAGGTGAAAGATTTAAAAAACAAACAATAAACGAAATTGACTATATCAAAGAAAAATAGCGGTCGTGCTTTTTAAGAGAGGATACCTGATTCAAAAGGCA
>CM042139.1:122282352-122332352 GCA_023376005.1 Doryteuthis pealeii
CGCGAGATGCTCGCGCAGGATTCGGTTCTTAGGCAATTCGGTCGAACCACGACAAACGGGTGCCGCCGTTGAGGATTGTATTCTCTGCAGAGGTAGTCGGTGTATTCTACAGCCCCACAATAGACTGAACAAAAGAATGTTCTTGGTATGACATTAAACTGCCTGGTGAGCGGAATGATAGTATAAGTTTCCCAGTCAAATAGATCTGTTTGTAAATTATTGTATTAGATAGGAATAGTTGATGTCATATAACGTGTGGAAAGTAATATTAAGAACAACACAACGTTAATATAAGCCAACAGTGTACAATTCCCCTAACATTTTGGCATAAATAACCACAGATAGTTGGCTTACTGCGTTTGAAATCAATTAATAGATCAATATATATATATATATATATATTATATATTATAATGTGTGTGTGTGTGTGTGTGTGTGTGTCTATAGGAGAAATTACAGCAATCGGAACGTGATCAGCATATGAAAGTACTCCATGCTATGATAGCAGAAAAGGCTTAAACTAAAATATATACACCGTTACTTCAGTTTTGAACGGTATATAACACAATCCTTCGTTTGATATTTACATGTTTGTGTGTCGTTATTTATAGTTTGTTTTCGCACGGTATATATATATTATATATATATATATATATATATAATATATTACCCGTGTAAAAGAACTATAAGGAATTACACAAAAATGCAAATAAAGGGAACAATGTAGGGCATAGTTCTTAACCCTAAGCATAAAATAATCCCAACAGGTTGACATATTGTAAAAATCAATCAATACATCAATTGAAGATAACGGATTTTTCTTTAATTTCGTTAATTAAACAGTAAGGGTGTACCATTAATATATATATATATTATATATATAATATATAAATATATATATATTGCTTTATATACGCTCCAACTTTTCAGGTTGAGCACTCTGTTTAGAAGGGACTAATTGCGAAATCCCGCTTCGGCGCGAAAAGCTAATCCTTTGTTTACAATTAAGAGACCTCTGGTGAGTTTATTTCGGTTTAGGAATTATAGCGATATTCTGGCCTTCTATCCTTGGCAGCTGCTTGTGGACCCATCGGTAAGAGACTTGGACGAGCGAAAGTTCGTTCGGGTCTCGAAACCGACCAGAGGTAGCTGCTGAAGAATAAGTATAGCTGCACTGATAGGGGTAAACCGAAACGCCTCTGTAGATTGCTTATATATATATATATAGTATATATATATATATATAATATATATATATTACGTTGCTAACCAAAAGAAAAAGGATGTTTAGATCATTTACACTTTGAAACATGGATGTATTGTTCTACATAATTATTTCTGTCGATGCATTTTTGTCGACAGCTATGGGCAATGTTTGTAACCCATATCATACCCGTTTACAACTATGGACTGAGAAGTGTGATGATGACAACGCCTTACGCTTGTCTGAAGGTGTGATGAGAATGTTTATTGTTTTGGGCAAACTTTTCAAAGCTGATATATATCCTAGAAAAGATGGTCATCGGTTTTAGTGGTAATGGTTGCAGGAATCGTTTTCCTTGTAGAAGTTAGAATCATCTGATTATATTGCTAAATATGTTTTTTCAAACCTGGTGAATTTGAGACTGAAATGAAGGGCTTCATTCGACTGAGCTAAGTTTAATTTTAGATATATTGTGAATATATTTACAATAAATATTCAGAAGCTGCAACATACAAAAAACAAAACTCACGTACAACTGTTTACTCTACACACCACACACACACACACACACACACAAGCACATATATATGTATATATATATAATATATCTATATATCATTCAGTGTAAAGAACTATTAATAATTACACAAAAATTCAAATATAAGCGAACAATGTAGGCGTTCCCTAACCCTAGGCATATATTATATATATATATATATATATATATATATATAATAATATAATATATATATATGATATGAAGAGTGTGTACTTTTTCGATACACTTGTTTTCTGAAAAATGACGTTCCATTCATTCTTCATTTCTATCTGGTAGAATTAGCTTTAAACTTGTTACTTTTTGACACACCTTGTATATGAAAATAAAAACTTTACATTCTGTCTTCATATTATATATATATATATATATATATTAAGAAATTTGAAAAACGAAGTGTTCTCAAAATCAGGAATTTGTTTTTTCAAAAGATAATGGGTGTAAATATGGAAATAAATCACACACACCACACACACAACATATATATATATATATATATTAATATAATAGTGATGAGGAACACTCAGTGTGGGTTAAGCTGTATGATACAGGTCATTCGTAGTGACAGGGGTGCGCCTAGTACAGAGTGTGGACGAATAGAGAAAAAAGGAATAAAGGAATTAAAAACTTAAAATTTGCTTCATATCATAATTCATTTGAACTGTAATCGCAGCATCAAAATGTTTCTGGTTTTGTTTGATTATGATACTATTTGCAGTTGAAATAAATCATGATGAAGCAATCTAAGGTATTTTCTGCTTTATTCAATATATATTATATATATATATATTATATATATATATATATATATATTAATATATATATATAATATATTAATTGTTGGAAAATGCAGAGAACTTATATTCTAATGACAGAATAATACTTAAAATTTAATATTTATATTTGTGGAAAATGATGAACATTTGACAACTTAATTTCAATGCTAATGCAATTTCCTCAAGCAAATGGAACTATGCTTCAGTGTTTTTTTATTGTAATTTTGCTAAATTTTTGCTTCTTTTGCATGCCACCCCTCCGTATGATTTCTAATCCTCTCAGTTTCGGCTATTTCTGCTTTTTAGCCTTTTAACTATTTCTTAAATATTTTAAAACTTTTTATTTAAACATCATATTAACACTTATGTCATCAGTTTTATTCTTATTGAAATAAACGTTATTAGCATGCAAGCGTATGGTGATGGGGAAATGAACAAAACACTGAATTTTAAAGTTTTAAACCTTGTATTAAGAAAACAACATGAGAACGGTGAAAGGATAGAAATGAGAATTTACAGGATAATTTGGTGATAGTTGTGGGTGGATATTAAGTCCGTAAAATGTCAGCGTGACTGTGTTAGTGGGTGGTGATGTAGGCGAATATTGTGTGTGTGGTGGTAGGCGCCTGTGTCTTGAATAAAAGTCAGTGAGTAGTGATGGTGTTGGTAGGTGAGTCGAAGTCTTGTTGTTTTAGAGTCGTTAGCTGGTTGTAGGCAGAATCTTGTGTTTCGGTTATTCTGAAGTCGATCGCTGGTCGTAATGTGTTATGATAGCTAGTATATTTTTGTATCGTCGAATGATATAGAAGTTCGGTAGTTGACTTGTTGATTTGACTGCCTGGTGAGGTCAGGTTTGGGTAAGTTGGGGTGTGATCCGCCGCCTTTTGATGTGTACTTCGTTTTGCTAGCGCTCGTCGGGACTGTCGTTCGTGAGGTGTTGCAAGCTATGGCTGTCGGTGCCTTTCAAAGCTGTTCGTTTTATAGAGAGTGGGGTAGCGAAGTTGGATCAAATGAAGATGTTTGTTTTTTTCAACCCGGGAATCGCTTTCATTGGATGATATGCAATTTTTTTTACAATATTTTTTTATTTTATTTAATTCATGAATTGACTATCAAAGCGGAACTCCGATCAGACCCATGCGCAGGTATATGTTAAATGGTCATTCCGTTTTTAGGTAACGATAGAGGACACTATCCGACTGTTGTCCGTCCCGTTGGCAGAGTGTATGTAGCTTGTATTAGTGAATCGGAGATTTCGACTTTTGCATATACTACATTATCTTATATTTCACTTTCTGAATACTATTGATCATTGTTTAAAGGTAAATATTAATAGAAACGAAGTGATTATGGCACTCAATATATCATAATCGAAAATGACATTTCATATAAAAATATAAATTATTAATTTATGACAATAGATATCCAACTAGATATCATGACCCGATGTGTAATACCATGATCTACCATATAGCATATTTCCTACAATTATACACTATGCTAAGTAGAAAATCCTGAACTAACCGAAAAACATCTCAATAAAAAATGTGAACTGATATCCAAATATAGATATTAAACAAAAACATATAACATGTAGAATGCCAGCAAATGACTAAAAATAGATTCGCAAAATATTCAAATGCAAACTCATAACGATTATATAAGTGTTAATATATTAGTTTAATATGTAAAGAATGACAAACACATTATAAAATGGTAAAGTGAGAAAGATTAGAAAGACTTGAATGTCCGTGGCATAGTCGTAAATTTCCTGGACTGCGTGCTAGCATGCGATTTCGAACTCCAGTTAACGCTATTACTTTCACTTTCGGACTAATATCCTTGGGAAACGCGCTCATCCATGTTATGGATTGTATAGTATCACTACTGTCTTCTAATAGGAAGTGGTTCGGTATTAGATAACCATTGTAGATATGCCATTAGACAAAGAAACAAACAAATGAAAGAAAGAATGGAACAGAACATGTCAGGTATTGATAGATGATGGCAGTGTGAACATAGATAAGTAAAATTCAAAGAGAAATTCATAAAGTGATGTCTCATCTAAAGAAGATTTATGATCTGAAATAATTTTACATATTGTCGCTAGGTTAAAATAAATACGCGAACCACACACATACACACACACACGCACAACACGCATTATATATATATATATAATATATATACATATATATATAATATATAGTATATATATATATTGTGTGTGTGTGACATAATACGTAATAATGACTCACATCTTTTACAAAAAATGCAGTTGAAATCATGAAGTAGGTTGGTTTTCATGTCATTTATATAACGAGGTGTATTTTAGGCAATTATATTTTGATTAATACAAATTTTAATTTTTAAAAATGAAAGAAGAAATCACACATTGAAAAGCATATCAAAATTGCTTGTTATTAACACGGTGGTATTCTTTTTTTACTCCAAAGAGGGAGAAGACCTCATTTGATAACGAAATAAGTAACAATGCTGTCAAAAAGAAGCTAAAGTAATTTAATTTAGATAGAATCACCTATTCAAATTCTAGATATGAAAGAAATATATTAACATTTTTATTAATAAATTTGACGAACAAAACTTAAATTAATTTATTTTCGTTCACTTTCTATTTATTTAACTAGCATTGGAATTATCGATACACATGTTTCTTTTTTAAGAAAAAACTAACTATTTTGTGTCCACTAAATAGTAGTTGTAGACAGCCCAGTCTGCGATGATATATTTGTATGAAATGGTCTGAATGAGCAAGTTAAACACTCAGACGGATAATTGAGCACATCGGCATTTAATAAAGATGGTCGGTCAGAGTTCATCATGCCCTTTTCACTTTTACTCATGAGAGATGCAAACCAAATATTGTTGGGCAGTGTCATCATCATCAAAGCGTTCGAATATTATAACATGGGGTAATCTATTCATTTGTAATGTAGTGAGAAGTATGCTGATTTGAAAGTTAACTGTTAATTGTAAAATAGCTATGGAAATAACAGCATTATAATTGAAAAATACGACCACTTGTTGGTCTATAAGCTTTGCATTCTGAATTATACGTGGTGATAACAATACGAGTGAGGTAAAAGGGAAAGAAATATTGAGTTTGATTTTGGTATTCTGAGGTGCAGACGCTAATGGATGGCGTCCTGTGTAGTCCTTCTCCCCGGGCACCGAAAAATGGGTCTGGACGCAAAGTTAAACGAGTTTTCCGCGTTCCTTAAATAGAACAAGAAATCGGACGCAGAGATTCATCAAACTCTAGAAACATCAAAAATCAACCCAAGACAAACCAGAAGACCAGAGATAATGCATAATAGCAGAGTTGAAGAAACAAGTTAAGAGAAAGAAGATGAAGACATTGATAAATAAGGTTGTGCAACAGTGTGACTTTCTTTGCCATCCGTCCTTATCGTTCTTCCGCTCTTGAAATTCTCTGAACGTATCCAGTGTCTGCACAGAGGTAATCAACGTAAGTTTTTGCTGGTCGGTCAACAGCTGCTGTGTCTATGGTAAGAGTCATGTGGAAAACGTCGCATAGGATTTCGTTCTTAGTTCTCCAACAGTCCCTAAGATGTCTTGCTGGTCTCACTTGAATGTTTTGTGACATGGGAAGTAAGGTGGCCGTAAGCTACTGTTTGTAAACTGCTGTTTCCAGAATTTATTCAAAACAGCACAAGGCATCATTGTGTAGTTGTCATCTAGCTTTTTCAGTCCACGTGGTCAACTCTTATAATGGTACTGAGCATGGCTACGGCTCGAAGAATTCCCGTTATTCAATAAGAGACATCAAATTCCATGTGATCATTAACATGTCAAGTGGCAGTTCATGAGCTTTACTATGCGTAATGTTGACATCTGAATTCAGTAGAGAAGAGATATTTCTACCAAGTTATATGACTCTTCTAACTTCGAGAGGCCTCTTGAATTAAGACAGAAGAATTCATTTATAACATCTATCACCGTTTTTTTCTTTTTAAGATCTATATGCAAATATTTAATCCTTCCAAAGACATGTAACACAAATGTATGGATGCTTGAATGTCACATGACTTATATTACGCATAAAATTCACGTGAGCGGAAATAATCTTTCTCGTTCTTATTGATGATTGATTGATTTTTAGCAATGCCAATCCGTCTAGTTTTAATTTTATGCGAAGAAGTTATGGGAATCGCGTTTATATTAAAAATTTGTGTAGTTGTTTCTTAAGATATTTTAAACACGGTCTTTTGAATTAAAATTTTTAAACAGATCTATTTGACTGATAGGTCAACCCTGAGTGGACCGGGAGTAATGACAAATGAAGATTTACTGAAACTCCCTAGGTTTTCCAAAACTAGAATCTCATCAGATGCGTTAAGTCTTATACTCCCAAGTATACATCTTTTGTTTGAGGGTGAGGTCTTATCCATACGCAGCGGCCTGTCGCCGGTGCAGTAGAATAGCACCGACTGGCTTCTGCAGAGGTGTAAACACACCACCCCCATGTGGCCACTGATAACCGTGATGCTTAAGGATTGAACCCTGGTGGCTGAGCAGTGATACAACACTCCACTTTGACCCTTACTTTTGCTAGACGGCTGGTCACTTCTTTGCTCTAGTACCTATATGATTGTCCGAACTTCCTTATGGCAAGCCAACCATCTTTATCACTAAGAGTCTTAGTGCTATGTTGTTGAACTGCATCCAATAATGAAGATCCAATTTTATAGCCCTGGGAATGTGGAGGTACCCTTCATCGCCATTAATCCAGGTCCATTTGCCTGGATGGGTAGTACTTGATAGGGTCCCATCATAGGTTTGATTTTTTTTTTAAAAAAATGGGTTTGAAAATGTGTTACAGATGAGTTTGAAAATTGAATACATACCAAGAACAAATAGAATAAATGTATTCGGCTCATATAACCAAACAGGGGGTCGGATGCCGTAACATTTCTCTCACTCTGAGTACGAACAATGTACATGTAAAATAATTTGACTCTCTATAGTTTCTATTGTTTTTAACATTTTTCCTGTCCAAAATATATGTGGAATAACAGTAGAACGCTTAAAAATAATGTTTACAAAATATGTGGCACTTGACAAAATTTGTATTTGTGTACATTTAATTTTATGTTTTTTTTATTGGAAACGTTAGGAAAAAATCTTAGTTACCGGCAACAGTGTTTAAACGTCCTCAGAATATTTTAACTTTTTTTCTTTATTATTTTTGTTCTCTGTTAATATTCCTGTTTCACCTTTTAGCTATCGAACTATCTTACTTCTTTTTTTCCTTCTTCAATCTTCTTTCTGTTTTTCTTTCTTTTTTTCATTCCCCCATTTTTAGGGCTATTTGCATTTTTACGGATTTCCACCTGAATCAGCTTTCAGTTTTTCTTTCTGTTTTAATGCCATCTAAAGTAATCCTTCCTTCTTTTATTTTTTTTTGATATCTTCCTCAATTATTTCCTTTCATGTTGTCTTCTGCTGTCCTTTTTTTCTTTTATTTTGTTTTTTCTATTGCCGTCTTTATAAAATTATTTTTTCCTACAGAGACATAGTTTAGTGAATAAAAAGAAGATGCTTCCAAGTACACAGCAACTATTTATTACCACAGGAACAACTACACATAAAAGGTGTACAGTAATACGTTGGATTAGACAAGTTTAGCTATACATACATACGAACCACTCCGCACGAACAGATTGTGACACAAGGTCAATTTCTTAAAGCGGAGTTTGAAGGTTTGAATATGGAGTTCCTTTCCTATCCTGTTTATTTAACCAAGGTTAAAGAGTCCAGTCTACCGTACTAATTTATCCCACAGCTGGTAGGAAATAGTTGCTGAATACCTTTCTGAAGAATATTAGCGCTATGTGAAATGCAACAGCCTCGTTGTGGTTTTGAACTCGTCTCGCCGTGTCCATTTCTACGAAGATGACATTATACCACGCGCCATAGATTTCAAGGACAATAAACACTATTATTCTAACATAATTACCACCATCAGCCTCATCTTTCCTCACCAAGAGAACTGTGTCTGGTATGACGCTAACAGCATAAGTGATGAGGTTCCATTTTTAAGGCTCTAGGATGTGGAGTACCCATTCTCCTAGGTCCACTCTGAACCAGAACGGTAGACCTGTGAGGGTCCTATCTATGTTGTGAGGAGGAGCGATGACGGTAGGGGCGGATGTTAAGACAGAGATATGAGAATTAGTACTATCAACGCGAAATGATGATGATGGTGAGTCAGTATCCATTGAGAAAATTGAAGCCAGTCTTGAAATTCTCTTTGAACAATTTTTTGGATGAAAGACAGGATTTGTGCAAGCGTGTTACTCCTCCCGCAATACTCACTTTATGCCAGAGAAAAACATTATAAGAAACATCGCAGCTTCCACCATAACCGCAAGAAGCGTTTGACCAATGGTTATTGGCGAGAATAAGTGTAATTGAATTTCAAGAGGTATATTGTGAGAAAATTATGGAAATTTTATCGACCTCCCCCCATATGAATCGTAAGGAAGCAATAAGAAGGCTTGTGGAAATTTCAACAACGTCATGTAGTAGTGCGAATGATTGCTAAAACATTTTTTTTTAGAATTACAGTCTTATCTTTTTGTGAATATTTTATTTTTGTTCTGACTTATGTCACTGCTTCACATTAGTTCAGGATTCTTGATTTAGCAGCTATCTGATACTTGCCCAAGAGGTTAAAGATGTCATTCTGGTTTCTTCGTGATTTTCGCCAACATTTGTGATTCCCCTGATTGTGGCCCATACTCATTCTTCGGCAGTAGTGGAATCGTCCATTAACGTTAGGGAGATAACCATATTTTTCATAATTTTACACCTTCATTTACTGTTAATTTCTCCCGAGTAAATACAGCCTCAGTTCGATACTCTTGAAACACATGGTAAGTGAATATATATGTATGTACTTAAATATATGTGTGAATATGTACTTAGATATCTCAAAGACATGGATTAGTTTCCATTGAAAATAATGCTATTAAAGTGTCTATTATTATGCATATTCATACAAAGTTAAAAGTTAGGGAAAACAAGGTATATACCTGATACTCATTCACTCAACACGTACACATACTTGGCATACAAAACACAGATATATACATAAGCAATATTCGTAAATTCATATACACGTATTATGTATATTTTCCTCTTTTTTTTTTCTTTCCCGCTCACTGAATATCCTCTTTTCCCTCATTTTAACTTTTCCTGCCTGTTAGCACATACAGGATAACAGGAAGAGATTAAAAGTCAACATTATTTTTAACCAAAGAATGTCGTCTCACGTAAATGGTGAAGTCACTCCAAAGTAGCGTAAAATACATTAAATGGTGCGTAGATTACGAATATAGATAATCCCTGCCGATGTTCGCCATTGCTAGTGCGTCGAAATGTCTGAAAGCCTCATGCTCTCTGTTAGCCATTTACTACATTGCATAGACTAAAGAGATCTTTTTTTGTTGTTTTTTTTTGCTTTGTTTTTTTTTACAGGTGAAGATTTTAAAACACAATAAAAGAAATTGACTATATCAAGAAAAAATAGGTGTCGTGCATTTTAAAGAGAGAATAGATCAAAAGAAATATCAACAACGGTCACTGGCAATTTGTGCTGCTTAATTCAATTTGTTTGTATCATAGGTCGGGCTTTAGAAATCGCTATTTAAATATACTTTCAACGCAACCTGATTTAATGAAAATAAAGCATGTGTTCAGTAGGAGACAAATACTGAATCCACTCAGTTAAACCGATAATCATGTGTCTCTTTTTGAGATACTGAATAAGTGCTTGCATCATCATCATCATCATAATCATCATCATAATGTCACACTGACAGCACGGATTCCACGACTCTCTCTCTCTCTCTCTCTCTCTCCTCTCTCCTCTCTCTCTCTCTCTCTTCTCTCTTCTCTCTCTCTCTCTCGTCACTACTCCGTCCAAGTCATCATCCTGACAAATCCACCTCAGGACATCCTATATCGTACAGAGCTGAATCATGTAGTTTTTTTTCTGGGCTCACTCAGGTCGGTCAGTTGCTTACTGGATGGGTTGTGTGATAAGAGAAGAGAGTTCAATCGTCACTGGATTCCCTATAGTAGCGAACGGGTTGGGTAGATATTACTTTTGACGAGAGTATTAGCAATGGGTGAAATACAAACAAACTCGTCCAGGATTTGAAATTATTTGAACGTGTCCATTTCCAACAACGATAAACAACTTTTCCTACAAGCACCCAATTACGATATACGTGTTAAAACTGCTTCAAAATAAAAGAACGCTGTAAGTCTGTTTATTCCTTTCTGTTTGTGAGTACGTTAACAGAGAAGTAATAGGAAGAAACACAACGAGTATTAAGGATGAGAAGAATGTTTACTAAGCTAAGATACAAGGTAAAATAGAGTAATTGAACACTTTACTGTTTGAATTAACAACTCTCGTGAGATGTCATTGTTTTTCTCTCTTCTGTGGTTTCCTTCAGACATTATTTGCAGGAATTCACATTATTTAGTTACTATATGACAGTTTGTCTAAGTTGCTTGCATATCAAACCACTGTACCTTTACAGTAAGCAGTTGTCTCAAGACTTTCTAATGTTTATACTTTTGTACGAAAATGTAATCCAAAATTAAACTGCATTGAACCAATTGTGACAAATTATATTTAGTACGGATTGAAGAATTCTAATTATCATTTCGTAATTATACCCTAAATTTAGACTATCAAATGAATGACGTTCGGTCTAAATCGGATAAATAAATTGACAGTTTTATCATGTAGCTGAGAATATTTTAAGAACAAATTTCTCTCATAAAAATCTAGTTCGATTTTCCATTCAATTATATATATATTATATATATATTTATATATATATTATATATATATATATATATATAAATTTATATATATATAATATATATATATAGGTTGATAAACAAAGGACTTAAATAACGGCCAATAATGTTGAAAGAAAAATGGAAAGAAAATGTTCTAATCTCGGACAAAAATGTACGTGTTTCGGGCATGAATTTTGTCATTGTATACATAGTATCGCCATTTAGCATTATTTTTAATATATATGAAAATTATAATAATAATAATATTAATAATAATATATAATAATAATAATAATAATAATAATAATTGAGTATACAAAAAACGGTCTTCTTCGGAGCAGAATATTTTGATTTTTGAAAATAAAGCGGAGTTAATGTAGAAATTTGGATGTGTTCAAAAAGGAATCTTTTTTAATACTTAAGAGACGCTTTCAGTTTGAAAGTTTATGAAGATTTTATAATTGTTTTGGAGCTGAAAGTTTAGAATTTTAGGTAGTATATGAGAATGTTAGTCTTATGTGCTGTTTTTGAATATTAATTTGAATGTTTAATAGTGTATGTTAAAATCGTTTAACCCTTTTGCGAAGAAAGGCGATATCTTATAGAACCTTTGAATGATTGTTTTCATTAGGAAATAAAGCACGCTTCAAATATTTTCGTTTGTTTCTGCTGGCTAAACATTTAAGATAGATGTTATGGAAGTCTAAATACTGTTTAACACTTTTCTAACTCGACGATTATCGGCAGAACCTTCATAACCATTAAGCCATTATTAAATATGTGGTCGCGATTATCTGATTTTGAAATATACTTGCATACTTGATTTTAACACGTGTCATAGTGGTGTGATGTATTTTTGTGCGAATGCTCTGCTTTCTCCGCTGAGTTGAAATACCTTTCCACAGCCTTTGGGCATGCCTATTGTGGTGTTATGGTTAGCAAGATTGTCCCGCAGATCCATTAGTACTGAGAAGAGAGTTCAATCCTGGGTTCCTCATACCTGCAACACACCATTGGTAAGTACCTACTTCAATAATCGGTTAGATACGCCCATACTTACGACCTTGCGTCTCAACCCTACCCGTGACGAAAAGGTATGGTATATACCTAGTTTGATTCTCACTGGATGTCCATACTAGCAACCTTGTGTAACATCTATCCGCAGCGAACGGGTTAGGTTAGTACTAGTTCAATCCTTAGGATACCCATACTTGTGACCCTGTGCCACATCCTACCTTGGCAAACGTGATGGGTAAATACTAAATATTATCTCATTTCTTAAGGCGCCTCCTCCTATCCAAGTCAGTTTTCAGCCAGATCACTAGGATGGAAGCTCTCGAACATGACGTCAATTTGTCTCTTAATATTTCTTTTCTTTCAAAATATTTTGGAGGACCCGACGTACAAGGTCAACTAATGTTCGGGAACTGGATTGCCGTTTCTAGAATGTTGACGTCATTGTAACTAGGCATCGACCTACTTGTTACAAAGACCTATACACCAAATACTTCTTGAATGCCTAATTTTCAGGGAAGCTAATCTTTTTTTATGTAGTGTTCGTCTTGATAATTGATTTTGACTAGGCGGATATGGATGTAGAAAAAACGTCTATTTCCAAGGTTTTTTAAATCATTCTTTTGAATCTTTAAGATCAGAGATACAACCAAGAGTTAAATTAACTGAACAATGGGCTAAGCTTTAGAATTCAGTATTTACGTCACCAAAGAGGAGAGGAGGAGGAGGAGTCAGAAGGATGTAATCAAATTTGCTCAAGGGGATTATCATTTAATTCTCCTCCGTTGATAATAATATTCAGTTTAATGGCGAATGCAAGATTGCAATTGTAATGAGGTAGGTAGCATCTGGAATTTTCTTGATTATTTTCGGTGTTTCAGCAATTTCTGTTGTTTCGCTTATTTTTTTATCATTGCACATGTTTTAACATTTATCTATGCTTTGTCTTACATATACAAAAAACAGATTCGCCTGAGGATGGAATACTGTTTTCATATATGGAACAACTTCAGCTTGGAGTTTACATAGGCTAAAGTACAAGTCCGTGCGTCTGTTGTATATTGTACAAACGGAAATAGGAATTTCCGGTAAATTAACAAAGAAAAGACGACAAAAATGACAAAGGACTTTTTTCACCGGTAAAAGTGAACAAAGAAGTTAAAAAAGCGGAGAAGATAAAAATATATACAATTCCGTTATCAATCAAAAGATAAAGATGCGTAGGAGTACCTATCAATACAAAAGACCTGAGGGTTCGAGCCGACAGGTCAGTCAGACAGGAGAGCGGACGGAGAACAAGTGAGCGACAGACGCTCACGGTCGATTGCACAGCCAACGGCTGTGGGACCACCAGTCCCTTTACCCCAACATCGCAGTCATCCCAGCAGTAGTAGTTAGTCATTGTCAACGCTCGCCGCCCACACGACAGCCGAGAGAGAAATAAAGTAAAAACTCCTACTATATCTCATGTGTTGTGGTTTCTTACAAGTCTGGCTACTACTACTTCGCCACGGTGACCATACATACCCGCAAGTATACTATACTTATGCGAATTTAGCAGCGTGAATTTGAAGCGCTATAATAACATATAGAATTTGCTGCAGTTATAAACACGTCGTTGTGTAAAACGATCTCTTCACGCGTCAATTCAATCACTTACCGCTATCTAGAATGTAGCCAGGTTTCCCCTTTTCTATGGATACATTTAGCTGCGTTCACATTGATTATCATCTCAAGTTTCCCAGAGAACTGGTCCCCAATGGTGCCATGCGTTTAGCATTGGTTGGCGACCCGTAAATTATGAAGTCCGTACTTCATTCTCCAGCTCTAATTCCAGGAATTTTCCATGTTCTAAAAGATCGTTTTACAACGATACTTGGCTATTGGCCGAAAGTTCAAACTTTGAATTATCGAAAATAAAGAAAATCACATATAAATTCATTACAAATAAATACATTGTTTTCTGACTGGGTCTTACAAAGTATGGGCATTTTATACCTTTGAATAATAATCCTTTTAATGTAAACTAGCACAAGGGTACTCGACAATTACCCAGAAGGAAATAATATCCGCAAGAAGATTAGTTAATGAAAAATCATTCTCAGAGTTTTTTTGTTTTTTTTTCGTTGTTTTTTTTTTTCGTTTTCTTTTTTTTCTTTGGGGGATATTTTTGTTATCTTAATTTTTTTTCTTTATTTTATTTTTGTATATTGATTTTGTTTAGGTTCGTTTCTTGTTAAATGGATATCACCTCAGTAGGTTATTTAATACCAAAGCATCTTGTAGAAGAATAGCGGGAGATGAGTAGTTTGGCCGCTAAAATTGATACTTTGAGATAAATGGTATGTTTAAGACGCATTTAGGTATTTTCTCTACGTGATAGAATGTCACGAGTTTAAACGTTATGTATATATAATTATCTAGCTCTCGCTTGAATATACTTAGTTAAGTAACTCAAACCCTGATAAATTTCCCTGCAGATGTGTCCGCATGTTGTTGATTTCCTTTTCTGATGTATTCATTTTGTTTTTTCTTGGAGACGATCAGGACAATGGGGAGGTTTACGCTAAAGAGGATTGTGGCACTACTGGACGATGACGTGCCAAGAATGGGATAAACAGAATAGCCAGTGTGCCTATTATTCGAATATTTCGTTTCAGTGATTAGCGATTTGTTAAAAGCATTATCTGGTAGCGATTGCTTGTCAGAAAGGAGAAAAGTGGAAAATGGATTCGTGAGCTTTACGGTCACAAGAATAGCTCTGGTTATATCTCCTCCCTCGTTGAATCCGCTTTGGGAGATCATGTTCACTGTTTTTAACACACCACAATCGTACGGTTTTAATTCCAGTATGAACGTGATATTCCTTCTCTGGGTAATTATTAGTCAAAATGGACGTGTTGATATCACAAGACGAATAGTACTGCCTTCAATATTCTCATCGAAAAACGAAACTAATGATAATTTTACTAATAAATTAAGAAAGACCATCCAGGAAATTATTAATCGATGCTTGTAAGTTTGGTAGATCCTACATGAATAATAAGGCCATCGCATAATATTATATATATATTATATATATATAATATATATATATATATATATAATATATATATATCGTAATGCGCGTGATGTTTCGTTTTTCTCAAGACATTCTCATTTTTTAAAAAGTTAATAGCAGACCCTCTTGTGCGCAATTAAATTCACTTGAATTTCTACTTTTTATCATAATAGGATAGATAGATAGATAATAATGATAGATAGATAGATAGGATCCTCTCCAGTTTAAAGTATTATATCTAAAAAAACATATTCTTCATATTTAGAAACTAATGGTTTTTAAATTCTTTTATTCATGCAATTTTTTCACACGTTATTTAATGGAATACAGCTGACTTAAAATGCAATGCTTGATAAGTTGACATTTTTAAATTTATATATTTAAATCTTATTTGCGGTGAATTAATAAGGTTTCTTTACATAAGTGTGATTTGAAAGTGTTACCTCAATATACCTCCCTAAAACTTGCGTGCCAACAAGAAAAATCTCCAAAACTGTTGAATAATTCTTAACTTAACAAATTGTAGTTGATATATCAGGTACACTTTCAATCACACTTCTGAAAGAAACTTTAATTAAATCACGCGCAATAAGATTTAAATATATAAATAAAAAATGTCTAACTTTATCAAGATTTGCATTTAAGCAGCTGTCATCCATTAATATAAGTGTGAAAATGATGAATAAGAATTAAAACACATTGTCTTCTAAAATATGAAGAATATGTTTTTTTAGATAATACTTTATAACTGAAGAGATCTATCTATCTATCTATCTATTTATTTATCTATCTATCTATCTATTATGATAAAAAGTAGAAATTCAGAGTGAATTTAATGCGCACAAGAGGGTCTGCTATTAACTTTTTAAAAAATGAGATGTCTTGAAGAAAACGAACATCACGCAGCATTAACGATATATATAATATATTATATATATATATATATATATATTATTATATATATATATATATATATGGCGGTGTGCTTATTATTCCATTGTAGATCTACCAAACTTACAAAGCTCGATTAATAGATTCTGGATGGTCTTTCTTAATTTATTAGTAATAAATATCATTAGTTTCGGTTTTTCGATGAGAATATGAAGGCAGTGAATATTCGTCTTGTTGATATCAACACGTCCATTGAACTAATAATTACCAGTAGAAGAGAATTATCACGTTCATACTGGAATTAAACCGTACGATGTTGTGTTAAGAACAGTGGAACTGATCTCACCAAAGCGGATTCCCGAGGGAGATATAAACCAGAGCTATCGTGACCGTAAAGCTCACGAATCCATTTTCCACTTTTTCCTTCTGACAGCAATCGCTACCAGATAAGCTTTAACATCGTGTAATCACTGAAACGAAATATTCGAATAATAAGGACACTGGCTATTCTGTTTATCCATTCTTGGCAAGTCATGTCCAGTAGTCCACATCCTCTTTAGCGTAAACCTCCCCATTGTCTGATCGTCTCCAAGAAAAACAAAATGAATACATCAGAAAGGAAATCACAAATGCGGAAACACTATCTGCAGGAAATTTAGACAGGGTTTGAGTTACGGTAACTATAGATTATATTCAAGAGAGTAGATAATTTATTACATATACGTTTTAAACTCGTGAACATTTTCTATACACGTAGAGAATTACTAAAATGGTCTTACATACCATTTTAATACTCAAAGTATCATTTACGCAAACTACTCATCTCCCGGCTATTCTTCTACAAGGATGGGCTTTGGTATTAAATAACCTACTGAGGTTGATATGCATTTTAACAAAGAAACGAGACCTAACAAAATCAATATACAAAATAAATAAATGAAAAAAAAATAAGATAAACAAAAATATCCCCCAAAAAAGAAAAAAAGAAAAAACGAAAAAAAAAAAAAAACGAAAAAAACAAAACTCTTGTAGAATGATTTTTCATTAACTAAATCTTCTTTCGGATATTATTTCCTTCTGGGTAATGTCGGGTACTTGTGCTAGTTTTACATAAAAGCGATATAAAATTCAAGGTAAAATGCCTACTTTGTAAGACCCAGTCAGAAACAATGGTATTTATTTGTAATTGAATTTATATGTGATTTTCTTTTATTTCAGATAATGTCAAAAGTATTGAAACTTACGGCAAAGCCAAGTATCTGGTAAAACATCTTTAGAACATGGGAAAATTCCTGGAATAGAAGCTGGAGAATGAAGTACGGACTCATAATTTACGGGTCGCCAAACAATGCTAACGGATGGCACCATTGGGGAACCAGTTCTCTGGGAAACCTTGAATGGATAAATCAATGAACGCAGCTAAATGTATCCATAAGAAAGGGGAACCTGGCTACATTCTAGATAGGGTAAAGTGATTGAATTGACGTGAAGAGATCGTTTTACACAACGACGTGTTATATACTGGCATCAAAATTCTATATGTTATATAGCGGCTTCAAATTCACGCTGCAAATCGCATAGTTAGTATACATTGCGGGTATGTATGGTCACGTGGCGAAGTATGTAGTAGCCAGACTTAAGAAACCACAACACATGAGTATAGTAGGAGTTTTTACTTTATTTCTCTTCTCGGCTGTACGTGGTGGCGGCGAGCGTTGACAATGACTACTACTACTGCTGGGATGACTGCGATGTTGGGGTAAAGGGACTGGGTGGCCCCACAGCCGTTGGCTGCAATCGACCGTGAGCGTCTGTCGCTCACTTGTTCTCCGTCCGCTCTCTCTTGTCTGACTGACCTGTCGGCTCGAACCCTCAGGTCTTTTGTATTGATAGGTATCCTACGCATCTTTATCTTTTGATTTGATAACGGGAATTTGTTATATATTTCTTTATCTTCTCCGCTTTTTAAACTTCTTTGTTCACTTTTACCGGGAAAAAAGTCCTTTGTCATTTTTGTCGTCTTTTCTTTGTTTAATTTAACCGGAAATTCCTATTTCCGTTTGTACATATACAACAGACGCACGACTTGTACTTAGCCTATGTAAACTCCAAGCTGAGAGTATGTTTCCATATATGAAGAACAGTATTTCCATCTCAGGCGAAATCTGTTTTTTGTATATGTAAGACAAAGCATAGATAAATGTTAAGAACATGTGCAATGATAAAAAAATAAGCTGGAGAAACAACAGAAATTGCTTGAACACACCGAAATAATCAAGAAAATTCCAGATGCTACCTACCTCATTAACAATTGCAATCTGCATTCGCCATTAAACTGAATATTATTATACAAAGACGGAGGAGAATTAAATGATAATCCCCTTGAGCAAATTTTGATTACATCCTTCTGACTCCTCCTCCTCCTCCTCCTCTTTTGTTGTGACGTAAATACTGAATTCTAAAGCTTAGCCCATTGTTCAGTTAATTTAACTCTTGGTTGTATCTCTGATCTTAAAGATTCAAAAGAATGATTTAAAAAAAAACCTTGGAAATAGACGTTTTTTCTACATCCATATCCGCCTAGTCAAAATCAATTATCAAGACGAACACTACATAAAAAAAGATTAGCTTCCCTGAAAAATTTAGCATTCAAGAACGTATTTGGTGTATAGGTCTTTGTAACAAGTAGGTCGACTGCTAGTTACAATGACGTCAGTACATTCTAGAAACGGCAATCCAGTTCCCGAACATTAGTTGACCTTGTACGTCGGGTTCCTCAAAAATATTTTTGAAAGAAAAGAAATATTAAGAGACAAATTGACGTCATGTTCGAGAGCTTCCATCCTAGTGATCTGGCTGAAACTGACTTGGATAGGAGAGGCGCCTTAAGAAATGAGTAATATTTTAGGTATTTACCCATCACGTTTGCCAAGGGTAGGATGTGGCACAGGGTCACAAGTATGGGGTATCCAGTAAGGATTGAACTAGGTACTAACCTAACCCGTTCGCTGCGGATAGGATGTTACACAAGGTTGCTAGTATGGGACATCCAGTGAGAATCAAACTAGGTATATACCATACCTTTTCGTCACGGGTAGGGTGAGACGCAAGGTCGTAAGTATGGGGTATCTACCGATTATTGAAGTAGGTACTTACCAATGTGTGTGTTGCAGGTATGAGGAACCCAGGATTGAACTCTCTTCTCAGTACTAATGGATCTGCGGGACAATCTTGCTAACCATAACACCACAATAGGATGCCCAAAGGCTGTGGAAAGGTATTTCAACTCAGCGGAGAAAGCAGAGCATTCGCACAAAAATAACATCACACCACTATGACACGTGTTAAATCAGTATGCAAGTATATTTCAAAATCAGGATAATCGTACCACATATTTAATAATGGTAATGGTATGAAGGTTCTGCCGATATTCGATCGTTAGAAAAGTGTTAAACAGTATTTAGACTTTCCATAACATCTATCTTAAATGTTTAGGCCAGCAGAAACAAACGAAGAATATTTGAAGCGTGCTTTATTTCCTTAATGAAAACAATCATTCAAAGGTTTCTATAAGATATCGCCTTTCTTCGCAAAAAGGGTGTTTAAACGATTTAACATACACTATTAACATTCAAATTAATATTCAAAAACAGCACATAAGACGTAACATTCTCATATACTACCTAAATTCTAAACTTTTCAGCTCCAAAACAATTATAAATATCTTCATAAACTTTCAAACTGAAAGCGTCTCTTAAGTATTTAAAAAAGATTCCTTTTTGAACACATCCAAATTTTCTACATTAACTCCGCTTTATTTTCAAAAAATCAAAATATTCTGCTCCGAAGAAGACCGTTTTTTTATACTCATTATTATTATTATTATATTATTATTATTATTATTATTATTATTATTATTATTATATAATTTCATATTATATTAAAAATAATGCTAAATGGGATACTATGTATACAATGACAAATTCATGGCCGAAACACGTACATTTTGTCGATAGAACATTTTCTTTCCATTTTTCTTTCAACATTATTGGCCGTTATTTAAGTCCTTTGTTTATCAACCCTATATATATATATATATATAATATATATATATATATATATATATATATATATATATATATATATATATATATATTGAATTGGAAAATCGTAACTAGATTTTTATGAGAGAAATGTTCTTAAATATTCTCAGCTACATGATAAAACTGTCCAATTTATTATCCGATTTAGACCGAACGTCATTCATTTGATAGTCTAAATTTAGATATAACTACGAAATGATAATTAGAATTCTTCAATCCGTACTAAATATAATTTGTCACAATTGGGTTCAATGGCAGTTAAAATTTTGGATTACATTTTCGTACAAAGTATAAACATTTAAACGTACAAAATTGAGACAACTGCTTACTGTAAAGGATACAGTGGTTGATATGCAAGCAACTTAGACAAACTGTCATATAGTAACTAAATAATGTGAATTCCTGCAATAATGTCTGAAGAAACCACAGAAGAGAGAAACAATGACATCTCACGAGAGTTGTTAATTCAAACTAGTAAGTGTTAATTACTCTATTTACCTTGTATCTTAGCTTAGTAAACATTCTTCTCATCCTTAATACTCGTTGTGTTTCTTCCTATTACTTCTCTGTTAACTCTGGTACTCACAAACAGAAAGGAATAAAACAGACTTACAGCGTTCTTTTAATTTTGAAGCAGTTTTAACACGTATATCGTAATTGGGTGCTTGTAGGAAAATGTTTATCGTTGTTGGAAATGGACACGTTCAAATAATTTCAAATCCTGGACGAGTTTGTTTGTATTTCACCCATTGCTAATACTCTCGTCAAAAGTAGATATCTACCCAACCCGTTCGCTACTATAGGGAATCCAGTGACGATTGAACTCTCTTCTCTTATCACACAACCCATCCAAGTAAGCAACTGACCGACCTGAGTGAGCCCAGAAAAAAAACTTACATTGATCAGCTCTGTACGAATATAGGATGTCCTGAGGTGGATTTGTCAGGAGTGATGACTTGGGACGTGACGAGAGAGAGAGAGAGAGAGAGAGAGAGAGAGAGAGAGAGAGAGAGAGAGAGAGAGAGAGAGAGAGAGAGTCGTGGAAATCCGTGCTGTCAGTGTGACATTATGATGATGATTATGATGATGATGATGATGCAAGCACTTATTCAGTATCTCAAAAGAGACACATGATTATCGGTTTAACTGAGTGGATTCAGGTATTTGTCTCCTACTGAACACATGCTTTAGTTTTCATTAAATCAGGTTCGCGTTGAAAGTATATTTTAAAATAGCGATTTCTAAAGCCGACCTAGTGATACAAACAAATTGAATTAAGCAGCACAATATGCAGTGACCGTTGTTTGATATTTCTTTTGAATCATATTCTCTCTCTTTAAAATGCACGACCCTATTTTTCTTTGATATAGTCAATTTCGTTTATTGTGTTTTTTAAAATCTTCACCTGTAAAAAAAAAAAAAAGCAAAAAAAAACAAACAAAAAAAGATCTCTTCTTAGTCTATGCAATGTAGTAAATGGCTAACAGAGAGCATGAGGCTTTCAGACATTTCGACGCACTTAGCAATGGCGAAACATCGCAGGGATTATCTATATTCGTAATCTACGCACCATTTAAATGTATTTTTACGCTACTTTGGAGTGACTTCACCATTTACGTGGAGACGACATTCTTTGGTTAAAATAATGTGACTTTTAATCTCTTCCTGTTATGCCTGTATGTGCTAACAGGCAGGAAAAAGTTAAAATTGAGGGGAAAAGAGGATAGTTCAGTGAGCGGGAAAAGAAAAAAAAAGAGGAAAATATACATAATACGTGTATATGGATATTTACGAATATGCTTATGTATATATTGTGTTTGTATGCCCAAGTATGTGTACGTGTGAGTGATATGAGTATCAGGTATATACCTTGTTTTCCCTAACTTTTAACTTTGTATGAATATGATAATAATAGACACTTTAAAATAGCATTATTTCAATGGAACTATCCATGTCTTTGAGATATCTAAGTACATATTCACACATATATTTAAGTACATACATATATATTCACTTACAATGTGTGTTCAAGAAGTATCGGAACTGAGGCTGTATTTACTACGGGAGAAATTAACAGTAAATGGAAGGTAAAATTATGAAAAATATGGGTTATCTCCCTAACGTTAATGGACGATTCCACTACTGCGAAGAATGAGTATGGGCCACAATCAGGGGGGAATCACAAATGTTGGCGAAATCACGAAGAAACCAGAATGGACATCTTTAACCTCTCTGGGCAAGTATCAGATAGCTGCTAAATCAAGAATCCTGAACTAATGTGAAGCAGTGACGATAAGTCAGAACAAAATAAAATATTCACAAAAAGATAAGACTGTAATTTCTAAAAAAAAATGTTTTAGCAATCATTCGCACTACTACATGAACGTTGTTGAAATTTTCCACAAGCCTTTCTTATTGCTTCCTTACGATTCATATGGGGGGGGGGAGGTCGATAAATTTCCCATAATTTTCTTTCACATATACCTCTTGAAATTCAATACACTTATTCTCGCCAATAATCCATTGGTCAAACGCTTCTTGCGGTATGGTGGGAAGCTGCGATGTTTCTTATAATGTTTTCTCTGGCATAAAGTGAGTATGGAGAGTAACACGCTTGCACAATCCTGTCTTTCATCCAAAAATATTGTTCAAGAGAATCAAGACTGGCTTCAATTTTTCCTCCAATGGATACTGACTCACCATCATCATCATTTCGCGTTATAGTACTAATTCTCATATCTCTGTCTTAACATCCGCCCTACCGGTCATCGCTCCTCCTCACAACATAGATAGGACCCTCACAGGTACTACCTGTTCTGTTCAGAGTGGACCTAGAGAATGGGTACTCCACACTCCTAGAGCCTTAAAAATGGAACCTCATCACTGTATGCTGGTTAGCGTCATACCCAGCACACAGTTCTCTTGGTGAGGAAAAGATGAGGCTGATGGTGGTAATTATGTAGAATAATAGTGTTTTATTGTTGAAATCTATGGCGCGTGGTATAATGGTCATCTTCGTAGGAAATGGACACGGCGAGACGAGTTCAAAACCACAACGAGGCTGTTTGCATTTCACATAGCGCTAATATTCTTCAGAAAGGTATTCATGCAACTATTTTCTACCAGCTGTGGATAAATTAGTACGGTAGACTGACTCTTTAACCTTGGTTAAATAGGATAGGAGAGGAAAACTCCATATTCAAACTGTCAAACTCCGCTTAAGAATTGACCTTGTGTCACATCCTGTTCGTGCGGAGTGGTTCGTATGTATGTATAGCTGAAACTTGCTCTATCCAACGGTATTACTGTACACCTTTTATGTGTAGTTGTTCCTGTGGTAATAAATAGTTGGCTGTACTTTGGAAGCATCTTCTTTATTCACTAAACTATGTCTTCTGTAGGAAAAATAATTTTATAAAGACGGCAATAGAACAAAATAAAAGAAAAAAGGACAGCAGAAGACAACATGAAAGGAAATAATTGAGGAAGATATCAAAATAAAAATAAAAAGAAGGGGATTACTGATTAGATGGCATAAAAACAGAAAGAAAAACTGAAAGCTGATTCAGGTGGAAATCCGTAAAAATGCAAATAGCCCTAAAAATGGGGAATGAAAAAAGAAAGAAAAACAGTAAGAAGATTGAAGAAAGGAAAAAAAGAAGTAAGATAAGTTCGATAGCTAAAAGGTGAACAGAATATTAACAAGAGGAACAAAATAATAAAGAAAAAAAGTTAAAATATTCTGAGGACGTTAAAACACTGTTGCCGTTAACTAAAGATTTATTTTCCTAACGTTTCCAATAAAAAAACATAAAATTAAATGTACACAAATACAAATTTTTCAAGTGCCACATATTTGTAAACATTATTTCTAAGCGTTCTACTGTTATTCCACATATATTTTGGACAGGAAAAAATGTTAGAAAACAATAGAAACCTATAGAAGAGTCAAATTATTTTACATGTACATTGTTTCGTACATCAGAGTGAGAGAAATGTTACGGCATGCCGACCCCCTGTTTGGTTATATTAGCCGAATACATTTTATTATTTGTTCTTGGTATGTATTCAATTTTTTCAAACTCATTTGTAAACACATTTTCAAACCCATTTTTAAAAAAAAATCAACCTATATATGGGACCCTATCAAGTACTACCCATCCAGGGCAAAGTGGACCTGGGATTAATGGCGATGAAGGGTACTCCACATTCCCCAGAGCTATAAAATTGGATCTTCATTATTGGATGCAGTTCAACAACATAGCACTAAGACTCTTAGTGATAAGATGGTTGGGCTTGCCATAAGGGCAATAGGGTTCGGACAATCATATAGGTACTAGAGCAAGAGAAGTGACCAGCCGTCTAGCAAAGTAAGGGCAAAGTGGAGTGTTGTATCACTGCTCAGCCACCAGGGTTCAATCCTTAAGCATCACGGTTATCAGGTGGCCACATTGGGGTGGGGGTGTTTTACACCTCTGCAGAAGTGCAGTCGGTGTATTCTACTGCACCGGCCGACAGGGCGGCCCTGCGTATGGATAAGACCTCACCCTCAAACAAAAGATGTATACTTGGGTATAAGACTTAACCGCATCTGATGAGATTCTAGTTTTGGAAACCTAGGGAGTTCAGTAAATCTTCATTGTCATTACTCCCAGGTCCACTCAGGGTCTGACCTATCAGTCAAATAGATCTGTTTAAAATATTTTAATTCAAAAGGACCGTGTTAAAAATATCTTAAGAAACAACTACACAAAATTTTAATATAAACGCGATTCCCATAACTTCTTCGCATAAAATAAAACTAGACGGATTGGCATGCTAAAAATCAATCAATCAATCAATAAGAACGAGAAAGAATTATTTCCGCTCACGTGAATTTTATGCTGTAATATAAGTCATGTGACCATTCAAGCATCCATACATTTGTGTTACATGTCTTTTGGAAAGGATTAACATATTTTGCATATAGATCTAAAAAAAAAACGGTGATAGATGTATTTAATATGAATTTCTCTGTCTTAATCAAGATGGTACCATTAAATGACAAGCTCTGAAGTTAGAAGAGTTCATATAACTTGGTAGAAATATCTCTTCTACTGAATTCGATGTCAACATACGCATAGGTAAAGCATGAACTGCACTTGACATGTTAATGATCACATGGAAATTTGATGTCTCTTATTGAATTAACGGGAATTCTTCGAAGCCGTAGCCATGTCAGTACCATTATAAGGTTGGACCACGTGGACTGAAAAAGCTAGATGACAACTACACAATGATGCCGTGTGCTGTTTTGAATAAATTCTGGAAACAGCAGTTTACAAAACAGTAGCTGTACGGCCACTTACTTCCCATGTCACAAAACATTCAAGTGAGACCAGCAAGACATCTTAGTGACTGTTGGAGAACTAAGAACGAAATCCTATGCGACGTTTTCCAATGGACTCTTACCATAGACACAGCAGTGTTGACCGACCAGCAAAAACTTACGTTGATTACCTCTGTGCAGACACTGGATACCGTCTAGAGGAATTTCCAAGAGCGAAGAACGATAAGGACGGATGGCAAAAGAAAGCCACACTGTTGCACAACCTTATTATCAATGTCTTCATCTTCTTTCTCTTAACTTGTTTCTTCCAACTCTGCTATTATGGCATTATCTCTGGTCTTCTGGTTTGTCTTGGGTTGATTTTTGATGTTTCTAGATTTGATGAATCTCTGCGTCGATTTCTTGTTCTTATTAAGGAACGGGAAAACTCGTTTTAACTTTGACGTCCAGACCCATTTTTGGTGCCCGGAGAAGGACTCACAGGACGCCATCATTTAGCGTCTGGCACCTCAGAATACCAAAATCAACTCAATATTTCTTTCCTTTTACCTCACTCGTATTGTTATCACGTGATAATCAGAATGCAAAGCTTATAGACCAACAAGTGGTCGTTATTTTTCAATTATAATGCTGTTATTTTCCATAGCTATTTTACAATTAACAGTTAACTTTCAAATTCAAATACTTCTACACTACATTACAAAATGAATAGATTACCCCATTTATAATATCGGAACGCTTTGATGATGATGACACTGCCCAACAATATTTGGTTTGAATCTCTCATGAGTAAAAGTGAAAAGGATGATGAACTCTGACCGACCATCTTTTATAATGCCGATGTGCTCAATTATCCGTCTGAGTGTTTAACTTGCTCATTCAGACCATTTCATACAAATATATCATCGCAGACTGGGCTGTCTACAACTACTATTTTAGTGACACAAATTAGTTAGTTTTTTCTTAAAAAAACATTTGTGTATCGATAATTCCAATGCGTTAAAAATAGAAAAGTGAACGAAAAATAAATTTAGATTTAAGTTTGTGTTCGTCAAATTTTATTATTAAAAATGTTAATATATTCATGTCTAGAATTTGAATAGGTGTCTATCTAAATAAATTACTTTAGCTTCTTTTTGACAACATGTTACTTATTTCGTTATCAAATGAGGTCTTCTCCCTCTTGGAGTAAAAAAGAATACCACCGTGTTAATAACAAGAATATTTGATATGCTTTTCAATGTGTGATTTCTTCTTTCATTTTTAAAAATTAAAATTTGTATTAATCAAAATATAATTGCCTAAAATACACCTCGTTATATAAATGACATGAAAACACAACCTACATTCATGATTTCAAGCTGCATTTTTTGTAAAAGATGTGAGTCATTAGTTACGTTATTATGTCACACACACACACACCAACACATATATATATATATATATATATATATATATATATATATATATATGCGTGTGTGTGCGTGTGTGTGTGTATGTGTGTGTGTTCGCGTATTTATTTAACCTAGCGACAATATGTAAAATTATTTTCCAGATCATAAATCTTCTTTAGTGAGACATCACTTTATTGAATTTCTCTTTGAATTTTAATTATTCTTATGTTCACACTGCCATCATCTATCAATACCTGACATGTTCTGTTCCATTCTTTCTTTCATTTAGTTTGGTTTCTTTGTCTAATGGCATATCTACAATGGGTTATCTAATACCGAACCCATCCTATTAGAAGAACAGTAGTGGTACTATACAATCCATAACATGGGATGAGCGCGTTTCCCAAGGATATTAGTCCGAAAGTGAAAGTAATAGCGTAACTGGAGTTCGAAATCGCATGCTAGCACGCAGTCCAGGAAATTTACGACTATGCCACGGGGACATTCAGTCTTTCTAATCTTTCTACTTTTAACCATTTTAAATGTGTTTGTATTCTTTACATATTTAAACTAATATATTAACACTTATATAATCGTTATGATGTTTGCATTTTGAATATTTTGCGAATCTATTTTAGTCATTTTTGCATATTGTTATATGTTTTTGTTTTAATATCTATATTTGGATATCAGTTCACATTTTTATTGAGATGTTTTTCGTTTAGTTAGGATTTTTTTCTACTTAGCATAGTGTATAATTGTAGGAAATATTGCTATATTGGTAGATTCATGATATTACACATCGGGTCATGATATCTAAGTTGGATATCTATTGTCATATTAATAATTTATATTTGTTATTATGAAATGTCATTTTCGATTATGATATATTGGGTGCCATAATCACTTATGTTTCTATAATATTTACCTTTAAACAATGAATCAATAGTATTCAGAAACGTGAAATATAAGATAATGTTGTATATGCAAAAGTCGAAATCTCCCGATTCACTAATACAAGCTACATACACTCGCCAACGGGACGGACAAAGTCGGAAGTGTCCTCTATCGTTACCTAAAACGGAATGACCATTTTAACATATACCTGCGCATGGGCTCTGATCGGAGTTCCGCTTTGATAGTCAATTCCTGACATTAAATAAAATAAAAAAATTGGTAAAAAAAATTCGCATTATCATCCAATGAAAGCGATTCCCGGGTGAAAAAACAAACATCTTCATTTGATCCAACTTCGGCTAGCACTCTCTATAAAACGAACAGCTTTGAAAGGCACCGACAGCCATAGCTTCAGACACCATCACGAACGCAGTCCCGACGAGCGCTAGCAAAACGAAGTACACATCAAAGGCGGCGGATCACACCCCCAACTTACCCAAACCTGACCTCACCAGGCAGTCAAATCAACAAGTCAACTACCGAACATTTCTATATCATTCGACGATACAAAAAATATACTAGCTATCATAACACGATACGACCAGCGATCGACTTCAGAATAACCGAAACACAAGATTCTGCCTACAACAGCTAACGACTCTAAAACACAAGACTCGACTCACCTACCAACACCCATCACTACTCACTGACTTTTATTCAAGACACAGCGCCTACCACCACACACACAATATTCGGCCTACATCACCACCCCACTACCACAGTCACGCTGGACATTTTACGGACTTAATATCCACCCACAACTATCACCAAATTTATCCTGTAATTCTCATTTCTATCCTTTCACCGTTCTCATGTTGTTTTTCTTAATACAATTTTAAAACTTAAAATCAGTGTTTTGTTCATTTCCTCATCACCATACGCTTGCATGCTAATACGGTTTATTTCAATAAGAATAAAACTGATGACATAAGTGTTAATATGATGTTTAAATAAAAGTTTTAAAATATTAAGAAAATAGTTAAAAGGCTAAAAGCAGAAATAGCCGAAAGACTGAAGGGATAGAAATCATTACGGAGGGGTGGCATGCAAAAGGAAGCAAAATATTTAGCAAAATTACAATAAAAAACACTGAAGTATGTTCCATTTGCTTGAGGAAATGCATTAGCATTGAAATAAGTTGTCAAATGTTCATCATTTTCCACAAATATAAATATGAATTTTAAGTATTATTCTGTCATTAGAATATAAAGTTCTCTGCATTTTCCAACAATTTAATATATATATATATATATATATATATATATATATATATATATATATATATATATATAAAGGCAGAAAATACTTTAGATTTGCTTCATGTCATGATTTATTTCAACTGCAAATAGTATCATAATCAAACAAAACAGAAACATTTTGATGCTGCGATTTACAGTTCAAATGAATTATGATATGAAGCAAATTTTAAGTTTTTTAATTCCTTTATTCTCTTTATTGCTCTATTCGTCCACACTCTGGTACTAGGCGCACCACTGTCACTACGAATGACCTGTATCATTACAGCTTAACCCCACATTGAGTGTTCTCATATATATATATATATATATATATATATATATATATATATATGTGTGTGTGTGTGTGTGTGTGTGTGTGTGATTTATTTCCATATTTACACCCATGTTGTCCTTTTGAAAAAACAAATTCCTGATTTTGAGAACACTTCGTTTTTCAAATTTCTTAATATATATATATATATATATATGAAGAATGAATGTAAATTTTTATTTATTTTCAGAATACAAGGTGTGTCAAAAAGTAACAAGTTTAAAGCTATATCTACCAAGATAGAAATGAAGAATGAATGAACGTCATTTTTTCAGAAAACAAGGTGTATCGAAAAGTACACACTTTGTATATATATATATATATATATATATATATATATATATATATATATATATATTATTAGGGGTTAGGGAACTGCCTACATTGTTCGCTTATATTTGAATTTTTGTGTAATTACTTAATAGTTCTTTTTACACGGTAATAATATATATATATATATATATATATATATATATATATATATGTGTGTGTGTGTGTGTGTGTGTGTGTGTGTGTGTAGAGTAAACAGTTGTACGTGAGTTTTGTTTTTTGTATGTTGCAGCTTCTGAATATTATTGTAAAATATATTCACAATATATCTAAAATTAAACTTAGCTCAGTCGAATTTGAAGCCCTTCATTTCAGTCTCAAATTCACCAGAGGTTTGAAAAAACATAATTTAGCAATTATAATCAGTATGATCTATAGACACAATGATTCTAACTTCTACAAGGAAAAGATTCCTGCAACCATTACCACTAAAACCGATGACCCCATCTTTTCTAGGAGATATATAACAGCTTTGAAAAGTTTGCCCAAAACAATAACATTCTCATCACACCTTCAGACAAGCGTAAAGGCGTTGTCATCATTCACACTTCCTCAGTGCCATAGTTGTAAACGGGTATGATATGGGTATACAAACATTGCCATAGTGTCGACAAAAATGCATCGACAGAAATAGCAATTATGTAGAACAATACATCCATGTTCAAAGTGTAAAATGATCTAAACATCCTTTTTTCTTTTGGGATTAGCAACGTATATATATATATATATATATATATATATATATATATATAAAAGCAATCTACAGACGGGCGTTTCGGGGTTTACCCCTCATCAGTGCAGCTATACTTATTCTTCAGCAGCTACCTCTGGTCGGGTTCGAGACCCGAACGAACTTTCGCTCGTCAAGTCTCTTACCGATGGGTCCACAAGCAGCTGCCAAGGATAGAAGGCAGAATAATCGCTATATTTCCTAAACAAGAAATAAACTCACCAGAGGTCTCTAAATTGTAAACAAGTGAGATTAGCTTTGCGCCGAAGCGGTGAATTTTCGCAATTAGTCCCTTCTAAACAGAGTGCTCAACCTGAAAAGTTGGGAGCGTATATAAAGCAATATATATATATATATATATATATATATATATATATATATATATATGGTACACCCTTACTGTTTAATTAACGAAATTAAAGAAAAATCCCTGTATCTTCAATTGATGTATTGATTGATTTTTACAATATGTCAACCTGTCTGGGATTATTTTATGCTTAGGGGTTAAAGAACTGCCTACATTGTTCGCTTATATTTGCATTTTTGTGTAATTCCTTATTAGTTCTTTTTACACGGTAATATATATATATATATATATATATATATATATATATATATATATAACCGTGCGAAAACAAACTATTAAATAACGACACAAACATGTAAATATAAACGAAGGATTGTGTTATATACGTTAAACTCAAGTAACGGTGATATATTTTAGGTTTAAGCCTTTTCTGCTATCATAGCATGGAGTACTCTTTCTATGCATACACGTTTCCGATTTGCTGTAATTCCCTATAGACACACACACACACACACACACACATATATATATATATATATATATATATATATTGATCTATTAATTGATTTCAACAGTAAGCCAACTATCTGTGGTTATTTATGCCAAAATGTTAGGGAATTGTCTACACTGTTGGCTTATATTAACGTTTGGTGTTGTTTCTTAATATTACTTTCCACACGGTTATATGACATCAACTATTCCTATCTAATACAAATAATTTACAAACAGATCTATTTGACTGGGAACATATACTATCATTCCAGCTCACCAGATGCAGTTTAATGTCATACCAAGAACATTCTTTTGTTCAGTCCTATTAGTTGGGGCTGTAGAATACACCGACTGGACCTCTGCAGGAGGATACAATCCTCAACGGGGCCACCCGTTTGTCGTGGGTGTCGACCAGAGATGCCTAAGAACCGAATCCTGCTGTCTGAGCAGTCCATGACATTGGCCCTTACTTAGTCTGGGTGGATCAATCGCCTAGACACACCAAGCCCTAGCACCAATAAGATTGTCCCAACTCTATTATCCTAATGTCAACACCCAAAACCATTTTATCAGATATGAGCTAGGAGGCTGTGGTTGAGGCACTTAGTGTCTTGAGTATGACGTTAAACTGCATCTACTGGTGGAGTTCCAATTCTGGAAATCGCCATTTCTCCCAGTTCCACCCTATGAGTTAAATAGATAATTAAAAAAATAGGAATTACAAATCTGTTTTAAAAAAATGAGTTTGGAATTGCCCCCACCCCCGAAAAATGAATAAAACAAAATGATTTCTGCATTAGATAACCTAACAAGGGTTGTATGCCGTAAAATCCATTTTAGCAACCAACTCAAACTTCCTTTTTTTTGGAGGAGTATTACACCTTTGCAGGCGATATAGTCAGCGTATTTTACGCCATGCTGACTGAGAGGTCTGGTATCTTTGGTTTAGAAGAAAATTAACTCTCACTCACTCTCTCTCTCCGTCCCTCTATCACACACACACACACACACACACACACACTGACTCCCTCTCTCTCATTCTCCCTCTCTGTCTCTCTCTCTCTTTCACATGCACTTACTCAGCCTTCTCTTAAACACACAATCTCTCCCTATCTCACACATTATTTCTTTCACATACACACTTATTCTGTTTCTTTTTCTATCTCCCCCTTTCACTCTCTTTCTCACTCTTTCTTTCTCTATCACTCACATACACTCTGTCTGCTTCTTTTAAACACACAATCTCTCCCCTTCTCTCCCTCATGTATTTTCTTACATACTCACAAAATCTCTTTCTTTCTTTCTTTCACGCTCTCTCTCTCTCTCTCTCTTTGTTCTCTTTCTCTCTCACACACACTCGCTCTCTCTCTCTCTCTCTCTCTTCTGTCACTTTCTCTTTCCCTTTATCATTCCCTCTAGCCACCTTCACTTAAAAACACAATCCCTTCCTCACTATTATATATTACCCCTATCTCTCGTTCTCTCTCACTCACTTTCTTTTCTCTCTCTCTCTTCTCTCTCTCTCTCTCTCTCTCTCTCTCTCTCTCTCTCTCTCTTTCTGTCTTATATCCACTCAAATTAATAAAGAAACAAACAAACGTTAGGGTAGTACATATTTATGAACAAAACTGTATGTGTATAACGAATGCCATTTTCTGTTCCATTAAAAAGTGCTGATTAAATCGAGGGATGAGAATCTTTTGTTATGATTTGTTATTAAGAAGAGCTTATTTAATGTTCTTTACAATGAAGAAATATAAAATCCTATTACCTTAAGCATGAACAATATAACGCCATATCATACTTTAAATTAATTTTATCCTCCAGATTATTTTAAATTGATAAATATATTTTAGATAAAAGGAGAGTGGGCAAGGCTTATAATCAATTCTTATCTCTATTAAATGTCAATATTAATAAAGTATTAATATACGTATTAATATTAATAACGTATTAAACATAAACAAGAAAATACAGAGCAACAGCATTAAAATTAAATTATCAGAAAATGCAATTGAAAAATAACTTAAGTATTATGTTTTTGAATATTTAAGATGAGGATTGACAATTTCTGTTGAAAACATGGTGTAACGGATATAAGTATAGAGTTAATACAGTTCTAAGTGGCAATCATCTGGAGGTTGCAGGTTCAATCCTTACAAGCGAAAATAACGTACTTAATATAGCTTAACACTTGTACCCAGTCATGGTTAATCATTATCTATTCCAATGGATTAGATGAAGGTTTCGGTTCGAAGTTCCATGAAGGCTCCCGATTATATTATCAAGGCTCCTATGTTCGATCAGAAGGTTTCTGAGTTCAACAAGAAATAACTGAAGAAGTTCGGTGGACACATCGGTCAAAACAATATATCTTATTATAATGGAGATTGTGTGTTTTTCTGTCTGGAACCGAAACTATATTACTACTCAAGTCACAATTCCCTTAATTATTTACGTCAGATTCTCCATGATTTAATTCTTTTAAACCTTCAGTTATTAATAAAAATTGTTTTACATTATTAATACTGTTGACCATATCTACGTACTAATAACATGCAATTGTATTTATATATACAACAAAATAGCGGTTTACAGTTTGAACGGGAAGGCTAATTTGCATATTGATATTTAGAATTTGATTTTAATAAATATGTGCTTGGTATTATTGATTTCTAATTGTTTGGTTTTATCTTAAGAAATATAAACAAAAATCTCTTCAATAAATCTTAAAAGAAATTTATTTACAAGAAGAAATAACTGTAATATTATCCTTTACTTCCTATTTTAACTAAATAGTTAAATTAGGAAAATTTACCAATGAAAGAGGGGAGTAATGGAAAATGATGGAATAGTTAGTTTCAAAGTTGTTCTATTTTTCAATCATACCCCCTCTGTTGCAGATCTTTTTATCTGCATTCTTAGTCAGTTTCATTAGCTTTTCTAATTTAATATGATATTTTATTACATCAAAACTAAAATACTTGCACCCGGAGGGTGCATATATTTGCTAGTATATATAACAATAAAGATGAGGTCAAAATTCAGAAAATATCTAAATAAACTTAGTATAGTCAGCACTGATAAACTAGTCATAATAATAATTTGTCTATTATAAAACCAGTTTGGTGACTTAGTTTTCATATTTCCTTCTCCAGGATACTACAATGTTTCATAGATTTCTTTTACACACGCATGGATAAGAACTTCTGAATAATTTTGTGTATAGAAACTATGAATCAGTTAAACGAGTGAGATGACAGTCTACTGTTATATAGCCATCTCGCCTTTTCATCTTCTTTAGATGATAGTCGATCGTCGCTGGGGGTATCTTTCTCCCGGGACGATTAACAACGAGAACAAATTTTGTATACATACATTCTTTTATTCATCTTCCGACGTCTCTTTCATTGAGCAGTCGAACGAGGCGAGAGCCAGCCAATTTGAACATTAATGGAAACATTTTACTTATCCGTAAATCTCAGCGGCTACAGACTAACTGCAAAAGTTGTGTGTATAGAAAGTATTTAATCATTTACCTGTTAAACGATTGAAATGATAGTCTATTGTTGTAAGTTCTCCACGGGTAGGATGTGACACAAAGTCTTAAGTATGGGGCATCCTAGCGAGGATCGAACACGCTTTTCCCTAGAATTGGGTCTGCTACACTAGCTTCAAAACCTTTAGACCATGGTGGGACGCTTTACGGTCTACTGTTGTGTAGTTGTGTTCTCTTTATGTTTTTCAGACGATGGTCGATCCTCACCGGGGGATTCTTTACCTGGAACGAATAAAAATTCAAAACAACTTTTTGTGGGCCCACATTCTTTTATTCAGCCTCAGACATCTCTTATATTACCGGTCCTGCAAACTGGGAGCCATCCCATCTAAACATTAATGATAATTACGACAGCACCATTTTACTCGCACGTGAGTCTCAGCAGTCCCGGATTAACTCAAAGTTAAACTTTAACTTCTAGCTTCTATAATTCGAAGTGACATGATTGTAAAATCCCCTAATGAGTGCCAAGCTCTCAACTGACCCAAAAATTACTATATGTAAACTAGATGCATTGAGTAGTGGTTATCGTCATAGGAAATGGACTCGGCGACCCAAGATCAAATCATTGATGAGGCTGTTTGCACTTCACATAGCGCTAATACCCTGAGGAAAGGTATGAATCCAACTATTCACCCTCCAGCTATGGGGAAATGGTAGGAAAAACGGGATTCTAGAACCCTGGTTAAGCAACCAGTGTATAAGAAGCAAAACTCAGATTTCAAACCTCAAAATTAAAGATCCTTTAAGAAGTCACATCCTACTCGTGCGAAGGGGTTGATATATATATATATATATATATATATATATGTGTGTGTGTGTGTGTGTGTGTGTGTGCTAATCAAACTAAATTGACCTCAGCTAGACATTAAAAAATCCGTCATTGAGAACAAAGGTTTAATTCTTCGTTCCAAATAAGATATTTATAATCTAACACTACAATTTTAATCCCCGTTTTTTTTTCTTTCTTTTTTTTTTCTTTTGTAGAAACCGAGAATCATATTAAGTTATAATATTTTCACGAGCGAATTCATTTTTTATTCTCATCCTCTGTGTTATAAATTAATCAAAATGTATTAATGAATTTCAGGACGGACGTCATAAAAAACAATAATCCCGCTCTGTTTAAATTTGTAATTATTAAACAAAAATGAACAAAATCAATTATTTCACAATATTTGGAAATCAAGTTTTAATGTTTCCAAACAAAAATGTCATGTTTAATTAATTCTATAAAATAATGTCAGATGAATAGAAATAATAAAAGGAATTAATATTTTAATGGAAACAATTTATATAATACAGGATACGGCTTTAAGATGGAGCTCGTTAAAATATTCCGATCAAAATGAAAAGAAAACAATATCGATCTGATTGGTTTTGATACTTGATCTGAAAGAAACTCAACCAATAACTATCTAATGACATAGACAATAGCAAAAGATAAATAAATTGATTCATTGATTGATTTTAATGGCATGTTAATACAGCTAGGGATATTTTATGCTTAGTCGTTAGAGAACTACGATCATTGTACGTCCATATTTATATTTTTGTACGTATATATTCAACAACGCCTCAACACGAGCAGGACTTGACACAAGGTCAATTTTAAAGGGAGTTTAACAAATTTGAATTAAGAGTTTTCCCTCTCTAATAGAGGTTGCCATACCAAGTTTAAAGTGTCAAATACTATTTACACATAAATGTAGGCGAAATAGTTTAATTCATACCTTTCCCAAGGGTATTTGTGCAATTTGAAATGCAAGCAGTCTCTTTCAGAATTCTGAACTTCATTTTGTGAGTGTAGTTCCAGAGTAATCAAGTACATTTTACAATATATAGACGGGTGGTCGGAGAGGCCCCCACCGATCAATCGGCTGGTCACGTCAAGGCCTGGCACCTATATGATTGCCCCAAGCCTATTGCCCTCATGGCAAGCCCAAACCCTTTTTATCATATATGTGCTAGAAGGAGGTGGGAATGATGTTAAACTCAATCTAATGTTGATATTCCAGTTCTGGAGGTCTGGGGAATGTGGATCACTCCTTTATCACCATTGCTCCGTGGTTCACTCTAACGCGGAGAAAAAATCTTAAGCAACAAATACAATTAAAATGTATTTTTTCATTTTTACTGATTAAATGAAGTAATTCAATAATTAAAGATCAATTTGTGGGAATCTTCATAGTTCCACATAAGTAAGTACAAAAAGTACATGCAAATAATCACAAAATACAAATAAGGACCCATTTTAATCATTAAGGTCTTTGTGAAAATAAATACATTTTTTCATTATAACCTAAGAACTTGATTATTTTTTTGTCATATCAGGACTTATTTTTTAGAACAAAATATATTAATTTTTAATCAGTGTAACTCAAAAACTTTATATAAAAAAATAAATAACCGATTTATAGAATATACGAATACTTTTCATTTGAATTAATATGCAAAATGTTCCACTTACAAATAAGGACATATGTATAAGTCTTAGTCTCTTTTTTATAGTTACAGATTTGTATTCCTTTTTGAGATCAAGTATTCCCATTTAATATGAATTATTTGTACACAGTTATATGTATTTAAGTAACAAATAATCGTTAGTAAATGATTGAAAAAGATCTATTTAACCACCCGGGTCAGCGTGGATCTGAGAGTAATGACTATGAATGGGTATTCCACACTCACCAGATCTACAGATGCAATTTCATATAATACCAGGACTCCCTCCACCATAATACCTACCAGAACACTCTCTCTTTTTGAGCGTAAGTCCTTACACTTTTGCGGGAGATACATTCAGTATTTTCTAAGCCTCGCTGAAAGGGCGTCCCTTTATAAAAACCTTCGAAGTGTGGTCTATCGTGATGTAAAGTGACGCATCGGAAATAAAATTATTTTGAATTTGATTATCGAAGACACGTTAGGAAGGTACCACATGCCACCTTGAATGAGAACCATGGTTAAGCACGAAAAGGGCACTGTCATTGTGTCGAGTTGTATTGTGTGGAAACAATGTTTTTCAGTTATATAAAATTAACAGAATTGTAGATGCTATTTATTTATTTATTCATTCATTTATTTAAAAAGCTGCACAAGGATGCTGCGTGTTGTCTTGAACAAATCTTGGAAGTAGCATTCCACAAAAAAGCAGATGTACGGCCAGTTGCCTCTTATCACAAAAAAAAACACATTCAAGCCATATTGGAAACTGGCGGAGAAGCAAGGACGTACCCATAAGGACTGTGGACTCCTACACACGGGTATAATGTAGCCCGAACAGCAAAAACGGAGGAGCTGTCACATTGATTGCCGATGTCGGTGCGACCTGATGATAACATGTACAGACGTCTGCTGGAGGGATTCTACATCTTGCCCGAACACTAGTGTTCGGGCAAGATGTAGAATCTCCTCCCTCCAGCAGACGTCTTCGCTGGCTCGGGCATGCTCTTCGTCGACAACTCTGTTTCATCATCCGTGAGTCCATTGACCCAGTATCACCTCAGGGCTGGAATAAACGATAATGGGGTCAAGTGAAAACCTGGCGTAAAACAGTCAATCAGGATGTCGAGCTGATCCTGGGCCCAGGCCTTTATGGTGTTACGGTAATGGCTGACGGGCATATCATCAATTGCGTTGAATTGCAACGCATGATATGCGTTTATTTGGGATACTGTAAATTCGTCGGATGGAGCCGACTCAACCGAACCAGGGTAAATGCCGTCACAAGAACAAGAAGAGAAGGGAATAAATATACCCGCACCAAAGGATTATTAATTAATCTACTTACTGATGTTTACTTCTTTAAATTACCACTTACCCAGAGATCTGAACATTGCATTAGAGAGAGAGCCAAGGAAAGACAATGTGTTACATAATTCATAGGCAGCTTATGTGTACGTACGATAGTAAGAATATTTTTGAATGAGTTCGTTAGATCTAAAATCGGAGGGAGTTAAATGGAAATTTCCATAACCGTTAGGGTTATGATTGATGACCACTACTTAACCCCTCCGGATGCACGCTATTACAGGCGTGAGAAGTTTAGTTTAGATGCGACTAGACATTCGATGAGAGCGGACGTCTCTCGGAGTCGCACTCACCTCGCGGTCGAATATGGACTGGGTTGTTTTAAATAAAAAAACAAGTCTTGTTGATTCATTTAATCAAGAAATGACCAGTCCGAAGAATCTAACACGAAGAAGCAACCCACAATATGCGGCCGAGAAATAAACCCTGAAGAATATGGCGGATGAATTAGCAGCAGACAGCAAGTGGCTGAGTTAAATAGTAAGAGCCCCTCATCCCATCTCTACTCATACTCTGTCCCTCTCCCTCACATTATATACCCGAGATATGTTAGAAGGGTATATAACATCAGACCAACCTAGAAAACATATAATATGGAAATGATAAACCATAGATCATACGGGGTTCTTTAGCCTTGTTAAAGCAACCAGTCTAGGAGAAGAAAAGCTTTTAATTTAGACCAGTTGTACCTCGCTTAAAAATTGATCTTGTGTCACATCTGCTGTGGCGGGTGGTTCACTGGAGGCTGATTGACAGTATTATTATTATTATTATTATTATTATTATTATTATTATTAATTTTCTGATGAAGAAAAGAAGAAAACAGGGAAAGACAGAAAGAATAAGAAGATAAAAATTAATAAAATATGAACCAAACAAAAATTTAAAAGAAGAAAAAAAGAATACTTATCAGACTAACTTAACTGTTAAGAAGATTAAAAGAAAGAAGAAAAGAAAAAAGAAAGATAGTGACCTTGTGTGAGACTGACTTTACTAAATATTACGAAAAATAAAATTGAAAAAAAGAAGAAAAAGAAGTGACTTTAAACCAAACTCACTTAACATTATTATTATTATTATTATTATTATTATTATTGTTTTTTTTATATTTTCACACCTGCTGAGTGACAGTATTATTATTATTATTATATTATTATTATTATTATTATTATTATTATTATTATTATTATAAACAAAGAATATTTTAATACAAAATAAAGAAATTAAGAAATGGGATGTATATTTTTTATTCTTAAATGTCATTTATAAGATTAGGTGTAAGGATTAGTTTGTACTTTTGTTCATAAACAACAATAAAAAATAAGTATGTACAAAATAATTAAAGGGAGGTAATGAAACTTTTTTTTTTTAAATTTTTAAAAAATTACTAAAAATCAGGGAATTAACCAATTTTAATGAAACATATGTGACGGAGTACGTTCGGTAAATTCATAGCCTGAATGTAAAAATGGCATATTTAAGCATATTCTCAAATCAAGCATATTCTCAACGTGTGTAGAGGTCTGCACGAGATTAAAACTTATATGTGCATATGATCTTCTACTGGTTGATAGAGACGGGTTGCGCGCGCGAGCGAGAGAGAGAGAGAGAGAGAGAGAGAGAGAGAGAGAGAGAGAGAGAGAGAGAGAGAGTTTTTGCTGTCAGCTGGACCTGTTAATGATGACGATCAGCATGATGATGATATTTAATCTAGAAATACCTTCAAAAGGTTATTCTATTCTACTGGGATGATCCCACTGAAAACAGTAAGGAAGCTACTTATAACAATTTCCCCCGAGATGTGATGCGATATTTCTCTTACTAATTATTAGTTCCTCCATTTTCTTTTTTATCTTTTTAAAATTACTGTGTGCATTGCTAATTAGTGTAGTGAATTAACCCTGCAGATACGTACATAGAGACGCTTGCTGCTTAACGGTTATTTGCAGGTGTATGATGTAATGGTTAGAGTCGTAACAAAAGGACTCGTCAACCCGAGTTCAAATCCTGGACGAAGTTACAGTTCACATAGCGCTAATATCCTTGGGAAAGGTATGAATTCAACTACTATCCCTCTAACTACAATCAAAATGTAATAGCTAGCAAGCTAGTATCGCAGATCAATTACTATTGAACTGTGAATTCGACCATCCCAGATGCCCCATACTTGTGATGCTTTGTCACATTTTATCCGTATTAAACGTGTAGGGGAGACGGCGTCGCATCATGGTGTAATAGTTAGCAAGCTAGTCTTGCATATGCATTACTAATGAATAGTGAGTTCGATTTTCACTGGAGGCCCCATCCTTGCGACCTTGGGTCACATCCTACTCGTTGCGAACCAAATACCCACTTTCGCCAAGCATATGAGCATGTAAAATGCAAAAAGCCTCGTTTAGGATTTGAATTCGGATCGCTGAGCCCATTTCATACGATAATAAACATTTAAAAATTAAAAAGAATTAGTGAAATAGATCACTAATTAGAACTGAGCCTATTCTAGTAATGACCGCCCCAAGCGGATTTAACAGTTTTGAATTCAGAGTTTTCTTTCTCCTAGACTGGTAGTCTAACAAAGATTAAAGAGCCCAGTTTGTCCTAATACTGTTGTGAGACAGGTTAGTTTTATCCTACCGATCGGCACGTGTGTTACGTCGGCCGTGGCCACGGCTAACCCGTCCAGTACGAGAGGAACCGCGGGATCGGAGCAACGGTTCGCGTGCTCGCTCGAACGAGCGGTGGTGCCAAGCTGCCTCCGCGCGGTTACGGCTGAAAGTCTCTAAGCCGGAACCTCGACCGATGTCGCCACGGTATTACGAAAGGCGTCTCTTTTCGTTCCGCTGGAGCCTACCATTAAGTGCATGTCTTCTCTATATGCATTCAAATACAAATTATACATAACAGCCAATTTTTTATGAGAAACAGTGTTCTCGATTTGTTTGGAATATGTCTAAAACATTGTTTTAGTTGTTTTTGACCAGAGTGGCATAAAGTAGTGAATGAATTAATAGTCGATTAGTAATTTTAATAAACATTTTTGACTTATAAAAGATGAAACGAATTGGTCAGAAATTGAATTTTAAACCCTTTGGCTACATTAATCCACTCGATGTGGCTCTCCGACCACTGCAATCCTACCGTAAACCGCTGGCAGCGACTCTCGCACGAGTCACTTGTTTACACTGAAAAGTCATTACGTGAACACCTCTGCCAACACTATTTGAATAGAATGGGTTGTGGGGTGAATAGATAGTGAACTTTGAAACATAACATCATATAGGTAAAAAATACCAAGAAAATTCGGTGCCGCCGTAGTAGGCAATAAGTTAGTGGCATATCAACCCTGTTCGTAAATACATATTAACCCTTGTGGGTTATTTAATGCCAAATCTTGTTATATATATATATATATTATATATATATTATATATATATATATATATATATATATATACAAAAAACACTCACCAGAGACTTAACAAATTAACACATAAAAAAAAAAGAAAATTAACACATAAAAAAATATCTTTGTGTTCTCTGACAAAACAAAAAATCTCTACGAAATAGACAAGAATAAATATAAACAGCTAATACAGAACAGCATCATGAACAAATACATATTAGCCAGCCAGCCCAAGCATTTACAACAACATTAACGACGAGGCCAAAAGCCCAGCAAATAAACTGAAAATAGATATCAGAATAGAACAATAAGTCAAAAGAGAAACCTTCGTCACACTAAAAGACCACAAAGCGGATTTCAACAATAGACCAACTTGCAGGCTAATAAACCCAGCCAAAATTGAATTATGGATAGCAAGTAAAAACATATTAAGGAAAATAAAACAATAATTAAGGGCAACACCAAGTTACTCCAATGGACAAACAAGACAGCAGCAATTTCCTGGTTCAACAAAATCCTTTCCAAAAATAAAAAAGCGCAAATTCACCTAGTTTGATATCATAGATTTCTACCCACCAAATAACTGAACCACTCATCTCTAAATCCCTAGAATTAACTAGAAAATACACAAAAATAAGCCAGATAGTTACAGACACTATAACGCATTCTGGAAAAAAAACATTACTATTCAGCGAGGAAAGGACCTGGGTGAAAAAATCTAATGACGCAATCGTTGTAGTGATAGACTCCTTTGACAGCGCTGGTATCTGCGACCTACTCGGGCTATTCATCCTCGATTCACTGAAAACAATTTCCCCAAACACTAATTCGGGATTTACAGGGACGATGGCTTGTGCTTATCCTGCAAACACAATGGACACGCCATAGATAAATTGAGAAAAAAATTAACAGCACACATGCACAACATGGGCCTAAAAATCACAATAAATACTAACTTGACAAATGTCAATTTCCTAGAGGTTAACGTAGACCTACATTGCGGAACGCACAAATCATAACAAAAGGCTTACAAAAGATTACAATACATACACATAGGTTCATGCCACCTGTAGTCTTCAAAAATCTAATCCCCAATAGTAGAGGTAGAATCTGTAGCCTATCACCAAACGAAGATATATATATATATATAAGATTTTTTGGGATGTTTGTTTATTTTTTAGAAGCATTAGGCCCCGGATGTGTCTGTTATTATCCACTCAGCGACTCACTTGCCTCATATGGCAGTAGTCCCCTCAGTATCAATGACAAGGTTAATTTCGCATGAGTTTCTCGGTGCTGTATCATGGCTGAAACAGTATAGTGTTTAACTAACCTGCTAGAGGTCACGGTTTCGATTCCTGTCGGAGGGAGTCGTTAGTATACATCGCTGATGAGACTTAATAAAGTTGAAACAGTCTGTACGATATTCTACACACCGAGTGATTCTTTGCGGGATTCTCTTGTCATTATTATTATCGAATTTATGCGATATTCGCATTGTAGTTGCCTTCAAGCAAATATATATATATATATATATATATTGTAAAAATTTTTAAAAACACAAGTTTATAAACGAATGATTTTTATAAACTTGTGTTTTTTCAATTTTTAAAAAAATGTTTTATAATCTTTTTAAAATTTTTTACGATTTTTATATACTGTCGGATTCACTTCCACTTTTTCTTCACACACACACACACACATATATATATATATATATATATATAAATATATAAAAGTTGTTATGGAGGTTCGTGGTGTAAAGGTTAGAATTATAGGAAATGAACATGTCGACACGAGTTCAAATTCTGGACGAGGCTTTTTGCATTTCACATAGCGCTAATATCCCTGGGTATAGATCAAACTATTCTCCATAAATCACTGGGTAAATAGTAGGGTAGACTGGTCTTTTTAACCTTGGAATGGCTACCGATCTATGAGAAAGAAAACTCAAGAATTCAAAACTGTTAAACTCCGCTTAAAACTGTATCTTATCCGGCTCATGTGGAGGGGTTTGGTAAATACACACTACTGTTCTTCTAGAAGGATGGTTTAAGCATTAGATAACTCACCCAACCTTGCTTTGCCAATAGACAAAGAAACCAAACCAAAGCAAAGATGTCGTTAAGTTGCGCAGATTCGTCAATTTTTTATGTATAGAAATGTGGATGTCAGTATCTTCGTTTACTTTCTCTTAACTGACAAGCTTCTTAAGACGAGACACACTAAAAAAATACATTAGTAAACATTTTTTAAGAATTGAAATATCCTCATATATTCGCGGAACTCTTGACTCATTATCTATTATTTTATTATTATGAAGATTGTGTTTGTCTGTCTGTAACCGAAACTATATTACTCCTCAAGTCACAATTCCCTTAGTTATTTACGTCCCATTCTCCATGATTTTATTGTTATCTAAATATCAATTATTAATAAAATCTTAAAAAGAAAAGAAATGGTTAGAGAAGCAGACAGGAGGCTTAGAGGTTTAGATGCAAATTGTAAGGGTCAGGATATTTGATTGTCTGAGGAAAGTTGTTCATCAGATTTGTAAATTTGACAAAAGAATAAGTTTGTTTACCTGCTGAGATAAAAGGTAATGGAACTAGATATAGTTGGTGGTATATATTTACGAACCCCTCCGCATGAAGTTTTACATTATCAACACTATTGGCCTTATCAATATACTAAAAACATGCAATTGTATTTATATATACAACAAAATAGCGGTTTACAGTATGAACGGAAAGGCTAATTTGCATATTGATATTAAAAATCTGATTTTGATAAATATGTGCTATGTAATATTGATTGCTATTTGTTTAGTTTTATCTTAATGAATCTGAGCAAAAATCTCTTCAATAAATCTTAAAAGAAATCCATTAACAAGAATAAATACCTGTAATTTTATTCTTTACTTCCTATTTTAACTAAATTGTTAAATTAGGAAAATGTTGCAATGAAAGACGGGAGTGATGGAAGAGTGAATTTCAGTTGTTCTATTTTTCTATTATACTTCCCTCTGTTTCTAATCTTTTTATCTGTCTTCTTATTTAGTTTCATTAGCCTTTATAATTTAATATATTTTATTACATTAAAAATAAGCACTTGCACTCGTAAGGTGCATATATTTGCTAGTACTAATAATGGTGATTCAGTCTCTATTTTTCTGTAACGACAACTAAGTCACTGCTACGTCACGTCACAATTATCAAAATCGTCAATAAATAGAATAAAGAACAATTAATATTAATAAAATGAATAAAATCTGTTCTTTATAATTCAATGTTTGAATCCTTTCCATTGTAATAAATAAACTATATATATTATTGAAATAAATAAACTATATAAACTATGAAATTAATTAAACATTTGTATTACTTTAAATAGAAAAAATTGTTTACGACATTTGTAATTATTTTTTACTCTCACCGTTTTTTCAGTACGAAGTTAATTAAAAAGTTTACAAATAAATAAATACTTACGATTTAATTAATAGATGCGTCCAACATTTTATTTGAAGGGGACACAGCTGAATTTCATTTCAAATTGTTTTATTTTCTTACTCCTTTAATAAATTTGATGATTTTACTTACTTATGATAAAACCCTCTGCCACTTAATTTTTAGCTCCACCCAACGCAGGCAATATCTTTCAAAAATTAATTTTTACACCGCCTGGAGGATTGTTTTTTTTTTTTTTGTTAGCTTTAAGAATTTTAATTGTAGTAGCAGAATATACCATGACCAAACGTATCTTTAATATGGTTAGTAAATAACAAAAAGTTTTGCACGCAAGTTTGAGGCTTGTGTGTTATATCTATGCTAAACTTATTGAATAACAGCAATTACTTTGAGCAAGTTTGAAACCTGTGGCCAATATTTAAGCCAAGTGTAGTAAAATAATAACAACAGTTACTGCAACCAAGCCTGTGTGCCATATCTCAGCAAATCTTTGTAAATAACAACATTATGTACTGTAACCAAGTTTGAGGCCTCTGTGCCATATCTTAGTGAAGCATGGTAAATAACAAGTATCGTATTTAAGCCATGCTTAGTTAAATAACAATGAAATGTTACTGCAAGCAAGTTTGTGGCCTGTGTGCTGAGCAGATCTTGGTAAATAACGACAACAGGTACTGTGAGCAAGTTTGAGGTCTCTGTACCAGACGAAGCAAAGCTTGGTAGGTGATTAGCCAACCCGTTTATCACGGGTAGGATGTGACACAAGATCACAAGTATGGTGCATCGAGGATTGAACTCGCCTTTCAGTAGTACTGATTATTCATGACTAGCCTGCTAACCATCAAAACATGATGGGACATCTACCCGCCTTTAGTATGTATGATTTTATGTACTTAATTGCTTGACTCCAGCATTAATTCGAGATATATGAGCAGCTATAAATTATGAATGTACATGTAATTAGAATTTTTAATAGGGTCCGTAGACTTAAAATAATGGGGTCCTATGGAGAGTTACTCGCCGGTTATAGACGGTTAGTGACCTTTTACTTGGCCCATTGAAAGTGCGCGATTGGACGCATGGGAATAGGTTTTAGTCTAGTTAGTCAGATGCGAGCTGGCACCCTATCAGAGAGGATATCGCTTAGGGTTCTCAACTCACCCATGGCGGAATCATAGGCAGGGTTGAAAATAAAAGCTTGATCAAGAAACAAACAAGTCTTGTTATTTTGATTAAATGTTCAGACCAATATCCAGCCCAGCACAAAGAAGAATGAACCCCAGCAGAAGCCCTGAAAAGAAGTAAGATCGACAAGTAGAAGCATAGTTAATAAGTAAGACAATCAACTATCATCTCTAATCTACATCACTGTTCCCTCCTCTCTCTCTATTATATACCCGATGTTTTATAACATATGTTCAGGTCTAGGTATTTGTTTCGGAATAAAAACCAATGTCGATTAGCATTGTAGTTCGGAACATTTGTGATAGTGCACCAGTGTCAAATATTTTGCTTGACCCAAGCATCGTGGTTTTGAATTAAAAGTTTGTTTTCCGTCTGCTTGACCGGTTGCCTAACCCGGGCTATATTTGATTGGAGCCCTAGTTTTTTCTAACCTGGAAGTTCCAGTTTTGGAGCACTTGGAAGTGGGGAGTGCCACTTCATCACCATTACTCCCCAGTCCACTCTTACCCGGAGTGGTAGTACCTGTTAAGGTACCATCTAAGGTTAAATATTGAATATGAATTAAAAATGTTTAAAAAATTGAGTTTAAAAAAAATTTCGAATACCCATCAAGAATAAATGAAACAAAATGTCTTCCGTATAAAATAACCCAACAAGGATTGACATACCGTAAAGACCAACCAACCAGCCAACTAAACTGGAGAGACAAAAGGGGGATCCATAACTTTTAATTAGCGTGAAAGGGAATCCCAGGATTTGAAGTGAGCTTGTAGGGTTCATTGTCGTAAGACGAAGAAAAAGAAAGTTGAAGGCAACTGTTCCTTGGAGATGGGCAGGTGTGAAAACACATTTGCTTTCGAAATGTCAAGAAAAGAACAACTTTCACCAAAACCAAAAGTGACAGATGTGTTGAGCATTGTCATTCGATTATAAACATTGAAAAACTGATATGGTGAAGGAGGAAGGGTAAATGAACTAATGAATGGTGTTGAGCGACGACAGAAAAAAAAAAAGATAAAAAAAGAAAAAAAAAGGAAAAAAAGAAAAAAAGGAAGACAGGTAAGTATAAAAGATAAGCAGGTGTCAGGTGATATTAGCTGATTTGGGAACCAGAAACAAAAACTAGTCACAAAACAATGTAAAATTTAATTTAATTCAGAAGTCTGATTTTCGATAGTTTGGTTGGATTTTACGGCATGTCAACACTTGTTAGGTTATTTCATACCAAAGAAATTTTGTTTTATTTATTCTAATGGGTATTAAATTTTTCAAACTCAATTTTTAAAAACATTTTTAAAAAGTCATTTTTCTATTTAACTCATTGATGGTGCCCTAACAGGTATTTCCAATCCGAGTCAGAGTGGATATGGGAGCAGTGGCGATGAAGGAGTTCTCCACACTCCCCAGAGCTCCAAAACTGGAACTTCACAATTAGATGCAGTTTAACGTCGTACCCAGGACTCTATAGCCATCAGCCACTGCTTTCTAACACATATATGATAAAAAGGGTTGGAGTTTGTCATAAGGGCAAACGGGTTGGGGCAATCATATAGTTGCTAGGGCTTGAAGTGACCAACCGATTGTTGGGTTATTTTATGCCGAAGACATTTTGTTTTATTCGTTCTTGATGGGTATTGAAAATTATTTTTTTAAACTCAGATTTTTAAAACATTTTTTAAAACTCATTTTTATATTTAATACATAGATGGGATCCTAACAGGTATTAACACTCCGGGTCAGGGTGAAGCTGGGATTAATGGAAATGAAGGGGTACTCCATAGTCCCCAGAGCTCCAGAAACGAACGTAATCTTTCCTCTAAATTAAGAGGATTTATGTTGGGATTATTTGATATAAGATGTGCTCTAAATACCCACCTCTATTTATAGACTGACCAATGTCACGTGATTGACTCTACTAAACAATCACTGGCAGTACTACTGGCCTGATAAGATACTTACCCCCCCCCCATATTGGTCATAATTCAAATTGCACTATTGGAGGACGCATATAGGATTGCCGGGATCTTTACCAATACTCACGAAGGACTTATACGATTACCAGTAACTCAGGACACTTTAGTAACCAAAGGATTCACATTATCGACGGACTTTTTACCAAGGATTCCACCAGATAAGCGCTTCTGCTATAAGGCCAAGCAATGGCCCTTAAAAACTTAACAAACTATCATAGGTTTAAATCACAGATTATTGTTATCCCTACTTTCCCCATGTCATCAAAATATCCATGTAATTTTGAGAGAAGTCCTCGTGGCGTATGAACTAACGTGCTAGACTTCAGCATTGTAGTAAGCAAGTACGAACTCCAGTCGCATTATTACGTTCACTTTCAGATTAATATCCTTGGGAAAGGTATGAACCCACCTATCCCCCCAGCTATGGATTAAATAGTACAACTGCTATATTTATTTCCCAGTCTGTTCGTTTTATTTTGCCGACATGTCAACACGGCTAGGGTTATTTTATACCTAGAGGTTAGGGAATCGCGTTAATTGTACATTCATATTTACATTCTTTTTGCTGTTATTTCTTCTTATTTATTTATTTATTTTTTGCCCACGGCCCTAATCATACAAAAATAATTTTCATACATATCTATTCAACCCTTAGATAAGATCTTTAGAGGTACTAACACTCCAGGTCAGTGGACCTGGGAGTATTGACAATGAAAGGTGTGGATAATAAGGTAAAGGAATAAAGCATAATGATTAAGATTAATAAAATTTTTTAATTTTTTTATCATTACCATTATTACTTGTTAATTTTTTAAATTTATTATTATTATTATTATTATTTTTTATTTTTTTTATCTTTATTTGATTTTTAATTGTTTTTTAATTTTTAATTTTCATCTAATTTTTATATTATTGTTTATTTCTATATCATTTTGTTATCTGTATCTTTCTCTTCTTTCTTCTCTTCATCTTTCCTTTTTTTAATTTTGTTAAGTTTTTGTTTTTTTAATTGTTTTAATTTTA
>CM042139.1:122334852-122399852 GCA_023376005.1 Doryteuthis pealeii
ATTGTATTTCAAGTTGGTAATTTTCACTCTTCACTTCTTGTTTATTTTCCCTTTGGTTTCGTAATTACGTTGAGTTGTGTGTTTTTTTTTAAACAATTTCTTCAGGGAATTGTTTGACACCTTCCAGGCCATTATGTGTTGTCTATGTCTTCACTGATTAAGTAAGTTTTAAAAATGTTTTTATTCATCTGTGCTACTCAAAAATAAGCACCACATTTTTTAATTGTTTTTACGTTTTCAATCTTTGCAGTTAATTCAATGAGATCTGTTTCTTCATCATTTTGAATTTCGACATTTCGTTGATGACTTTGGTATTTTTTCTTCGTGTGTCTTCATGTACGACCTGTTTTAAAAAAAAACTATCGAAACTGAATTTGTATTTACGAAAGACAGAAATAAACAGTGAAGGAAATTATAATTTTCTTCTACATATATACGAGGGTAAGTTTGATGCATTTTTGTATGGGTTGTAGCATTTTTATATGCCCATATCATACCAGCTGATATATATATATATATAATATATATATATATATATATATATATACGGGTTAAAGGTTTGGCGAACGAAAGTTCATTCGGGTCTCGATCCTGGCCAGAGGTAGCTGTTACAGTATAGCCACACTGATGAAAGGTGAAGCCTTGAAACACGTGTCTGTGGATTACTTATTTATTATATATATACTCCCATTAATGGTTGAGTTCTCTGAATAAGGATTTAATTGCAGATTCGCCGTTCTGGCGTCTAGCTAACCCTCGCGTTTGTTTACAAACGTTTGAGGACTCTAGTGAATTCATTTCCGCTTAGAAATGTAGCGATTAAATATTCTCCTATATTTGACAGCTGTCTCTGGCCGAACGGGTTAAAGGTTTGGCGAACGAAAGTTCATTTGGGTCTCGAACCCGGCCAGGGGTAGCTGTTACGGTATAGCCACACTGATGAAAGGTGAAACCTTGAAACACGTGTCTGTGGATTACTTATTATATATATATATATTTATATATATATATATATACATATATATATATATTTGAATAATATATATATATATATTGAATGATATATATATATATATGTTTGAATAATATATATATATATATATATATATAATATATATATATACTTTAGTGTGAGATGGTCACTGTTTCAGCTTTTGCTGGAATGGCGTACCAAAGGCAGCATTATTGGCAGAGTGCTCAATATAGAATAGAGCTGTTATATAATATAATAAAATAAATATATAAAGGTTTTACATATCTATTTATTAGGTGACAAAGGAACATTCACGACCATCCGATGCAATCATCAGGTGAAGATGTTTCGTATATATATATATATATATATATATATATATATATATTATATGAATAAAAAAAAACATTTAGCAACGAAGGCCTTTTCGTTCATTTTGTCATCCGGGAAGGAATTGATGATAGTTAATGATATATTAAAGGTGATTAAGCACAAGGTGTAATGTTTACCATCGTACGAAATGGACTATATATATATATATATATATATATATATATATATATATATATATATCAATAAAGGAAGGAAGAACTCAATACAGTAATCCCATAATAAATTTATTTCGACGAAAATTGGGGCCCATATAAATCTAAGTTGATTTAAAAAGGCTCCCCAAATTTTCGTCTCATCAGATGGGTCTCACCCATCTGATGAGACGAAAATTTGGGGAGCCGGTTTAAATCAACTTAGATTTATATGGGCCCCAATTTTCGTCGAAATAAATTTATTATGGGATTACTGTATTGAGTTCTTCCTTCCTTTATTGATAAATATTGCTCTATATATAATCTAAAAGGTTATTTTACATTGAGCTCTCTTTAGTGATTTAAAGATTCGCTGTATTTATACATACTGGATCATCAATATTAGTACAGTGGATCTTAGAAATCACATATAGAATCATCCCTTACTACCAAGTTTTGATAAATATATATATATATATATATATATATATATATATATATATATATATCCATTTCGTACGATGGTAAACATTAGACCTTGTGCTTAATCTCCTTTAATATAGTTAATTTGACATTCAACACACATATTCCGAATTTTCTATTTATATATGATTATATGCAATGCTAAAGAATATCAGCATACACTACTTGCCTACTTTAAGCAGCTCACAGCGGCTCCCCAACACTGTATATTTCTACGCATACACCACCCAAGCTAAGTACAAAAACTGATTTCCATTTTAATTGATTACAAGGACTCAGATTACAACAATGATAGGATTTTTTTTGAATAAAATGAGTTTTGAGGTGAATAGATAGTGAAATTTGATATATCCCATCATACAGGTAAAAAATACCAAGAACATTTGGTACAGCCGTGCGGGAAAATTTGGTAGGCAAAGAGTTAAATTTAATAATTTATACATCTGGGTTTTTTTTTTAGTATTGAATACGAAGTTACTGAAGTAGTAGAAACTAGTTTAACAATCCTTTTCCTATTCCGTTACATCTATTTTAAATTATTCTATCAAATGTAAAAAAAAAAATCAAAATTTACAATTTGATGTGCTACATTGCATAAACTAAGATGCCCCCAACATATTTATTTCAAATTCGTAATTAGATACAATTTATCAATGATGTATGTATTCCGTTGTATTTCTACGGGTCAAATTAGTAATACTATGTGTTTTAATGTGTTTTTCTTAGTTTCTGGAAGGGCCTTACGTTTAAAATATCATCAGAAAAGTGGGTAAGTAGAGTCTGTGTCGTTGTGTGTAATATGCTGGACTATAACATCGTAGTTAACGAGTTCACTTTTAGACTAATACCTTGGGAAAGGTATGAACCCACTCATCAAACCATCTATGAATTAAATAGTACCATTACTGTTTTACAAGGATGGCTTTGGCATTAGATAATCTACGAAGGTTGATATGCCATTATACAAAGAATGTAGACCAAACCAACACAAAAATCTACAAATCTACAACACTTATTTTTGACAGTCATGTAGAAATATGTATCTCTTTGTGGGATGGAGGAAATATGTATCTCTTTGTGGGATGGAGGAAATATGTATCTCTTTGTGGGATGGACTGTTGTTTCGACTGTCGATTAGTTGGCCTACGGGCACTGTCTGCGATGGATGTTACTTCAATGAAGTGAACGAACACACTGCCAAGCTATACAGAGAGATTACAGATATTATAATAATAACGGTATTATTCATTTGGTTTCAATTAATTTGCACAATGGTGTATAGGTTAAATGGTACCAGTACCGTTCTTCTACGAGTGTGATTTTGGCATTAAATAACCCACGTAGGTTTACATTCCATTAAACAAAGAAACCAAAGCAATCTATTCTCCACCCTGTCGCCTGGGGCTGTAGAATACACCGACTGCACCTCTGCGGAGGGTTAAGACACCCGGGGGGCCACCTGTTGGTTTTGGGTGATTACCCATGATGCTTAAGGACGGGAACATGGTAGCTGAGCAATTCATGACATACAACAATCCACTTTGGCCCTTACTTAGGCTAGACAGGCGATCGGAGAGGCCCAACCCGATCAGTCGGTTGGTCGCATCAAGTCCTAGCACCTATATGATTGGCCATACCTTATTGCCCTTATGGGAAGACCACAACTCTTTTTATCATATGTGCTAGAAGGCGGTGGCTGAGGATCTTAGTGTCCTAGATATGAACTTAAACTGAATCTAGTGGTGAGGTTCCAATTCTGGAGCTTTGGGAAGTGTGAAGTAAACATTTATCACCATTCCTCCCAGGTCCACTCTGATCTGGAGTGGTAGTACCTGTCAGGGTCCTATCTATAGTTCAAAAATGTGTTTTTAAAATATGTGTTTTAAAAAATTGAGTTTGAAAAAAAAATGATACCCAACAACAATAAATAAAAGAAATCGTCTTCGGTATCAAATTATCTTAGGTTGAAAACCAACCAACCAACCAACCAACCAACCAACCAACCAACTATTTCTTTGTGAGGTTGTCGAGTAGATTTTCTGAAACGAAAATTAAAGTAAAAGTAAAAGCAGATTAAAACTTCTTCAATCAAATTTTATCGGCTAAAGTATAGATTATGCCTTGTAAGTTTTATGGGTAAGAAAATATTACTATTTCTGTCCCATAATTAGGGAATTGATTTTATATGCAAATATATGAACTATTATGGAACAGATGCAGGATATATTGCTAATGAGTATGCTAAAATCGAAAGATATTTTAAGAATATATTTTGCTTTAGACGTTAAATCGGGACGTATATTTTCGACTAATTTGTTTTTCAGCTTCTTATTAGTACTATCTATTTTAATGGTCGATGATTGCATCGACCAAGAATATTGTTTGATTCTTTTTGTTTAATGGTATATAAACCTTCGTGGGATATTCAATACTAAAGCCAGCTTTGTAGAAGAACAGTAGTACTATTTGATCTTAAGTTGGAGGGATTAGGGGATTTATACGAGGTTGAGTAAAAAAGGTAACGCCATTTTGTTTAAGACAGGTATAATTACCAACACAGGAACATGTATCAGACATCAAAATTAAGCTGGTCCTCTGTGGATCCCATCCTTACTTCTCCACATAGACATCATTTCTCTCAATAGCAATGTTCCACCTTCTAATGAGAGCATGTATGTTTTCCTCTCAAACCCTCATTCATGGGACCGAAGAGATGCAAACATTATTCCAGTGACGAAGAAGTGAAATTTGTAGTAAAGAAGTGGCTCAAAAAAGAATCAAAAGAATTTTACGGGGCAGGGATTCATGCTCTCATTTGAAGGTGGAACATTGCTATTGAGAGAAACGCTGACTAGGTTGATCCACAGAGGTCGATCTTCATTTTGATGTATGATATATGTTACTGTGTTGGTAATTATACTTGTCCTAAACAAAATGGCATTACTTTTTTGACTAAGCCTCGTAACTTTCACAAAGATATTTGTCAAAACTGATATTTTAACTCGTTTACTACGATGTCGCAGTCCAACACGTTAACCAGTACGCCAAAGGAATATATATTTCTACTTAATTGTTGCAATAAGCACGATAGATCTATAGAGTTCACTTTTGCGTTGGTTTGGTTTAATTTCATTGTTTAATGGCATATCCTCCTTTGTGGGTTATCTAATGCCAAAGTCACCTTTGTATGAGAACAGTAGTGGTACTATTTAACTGATAGCTTAGTGATAAATGGATGTGTACCTTTCCCAAGGGTATTAGTCCTAAAGTGAAAGTAATAGTGCGATTAGTGTTCGAACTTGCTTACTACAATGTCGCAGCGCAGAGCTTTAACCGATACGCCGCTGGAACTCCCCCAAATTGAATATAATTTCCTAAGATATACTTCATTATATGAACTAGCTAAAAATCCTCTCAACATGTAGGATTTTAATGTATTAGTTTTCTGATAAAAGATGTGAGCCCTGAATTATATACGTATGTCATACCTAGTCTATATTCACACACAAACAGAGTAGACCAAAGCTCAGGTACAAAGACATCAAGAGAAAACTAAAAGGCTTGAACATCCCGATAGACAGTTGATGAGACACAACCAAAGACCGATTAAATTGGATGAAAATGAATATATATGTATATATATATATATATATATATAAGGTGTGTCAAAAAGTATCGGGATTTTTTGTACTTTTTGACACACTTTGTATTCTCAAAAAAAAGAACGTTCCTTTCATTCTTCATTTCTATCTTGGTAAATACAGCTTTAAACTTGCTACTTTTTTGACATCCCTTTAAATTTTTAGAAGAATTAATAAAAAGTAAGCCTTCATATAAAATATGACAAGATATACAGTTTTTTTTTCTATTTTTTTTTCCTTTGTTTTCACTGCTTCCACCATCTTCGCCGTTCCTGTCGTTTTCTTTTTAGAAATGTCAACTTTTTCGAGTGAGAATTTCAGGTAGACTTTGAAGAGCTGAAATAATCATAGACAAGGTCATTGCTCCAGCAGAAAAAATACTTATTGATCACAGTATGTATGTACTAATTCTATATTCTCTTGAGCTTTTGTAAATTAATTTTTACTTATGCTTCTCGGGGATGTTCATTATACTGTCTGAATCACTGCTATATTAGGATATAGCATACCGTAACAAAAATAAACACACACACACACTCACACACTCGCGCACACACGCACGCACGCACGCACATACACGCACACACACGCACACACATATATATATATATATATATATATATATATATATATATATATATATGTTTATTGGTAGCAAGTTATTATTTAAACAGGTATTGATGAAGACCACGGAATAGTTGTTCATCAGGAACTGCTTTCGTTCAAGCCTTCTTGTCATTTTTCTTATGTCTGATTCCAGATTGTTGAGAAGTATCCCCATATTTTGTTCTCAGGCACTTTCAACCACGTCTATGGTTGTCTTCATTTGTTATAGTTGCTTCTTTCTTGTTTTTTTAACCATAGTAAGCCAACCTACCATAAACTCCCCTAACTGAATAAACATGCAACCACAAAAAAACACAATAAGCCACCCCAACTGAATAAAACTTGCACCACAAAAATCAAAACAACTACAACTACAAAAAAAACCCTTAAGACGACCATGGACTGGATTGAAAGCGCTTGGAACGAAAATACGCGGCAAATTCTTTACTATGTGTACACCGATGTAAGGAAAACGGCTAAAATCCATTTTAATTGGTTCTAATTAGTCGTAATTTGCAATTAAGTAAAAAAAACTGACCCGTCCCTTACTTTACATTCTGCCTATCACTTCCACCTCTATGTATCCCTTGATTACCTCATCGTTATATACGTTAGTTTCTCTGGGAGAGTAGAGAGTGAGAGATGGGAGAATTTGAAATGTATTTGTATGTTGAATTTCATAAGCAGCAACCAGTAGCTTAAATTAGGTCAAACCTTACCTTTCTTAGAAATCTTACAAAATGATTTTAATGTTTTGTCCGATCGTATTTATTTTGTAAAATTTACTTCGCTTTGTAAACTCACTCTTCCCTAATCTCAGTTATTTACCCAGAGTTCAATAGGTGACCCAACTAGTCCCGTTTTTTTTAATATATATATATATATATATATATATATATATATATATATATATATATATATATATACAGCGTTGAAATGACGAAGTCATTACAAAATTAAACAAAGGTAATATAGTACATGACTGACACATATAATCACAATGCCGAAATCGAAAAGATGGGAATGAAACAGTGACATGTCAAAATAGGAATAAAGAAGAAGCTGACCCACAAAATCAATATATATATATATATATATATGTAGGCCTGCCAGCACAGAAGAATGTAACTGATTTGAGGTGAAGGTTCTTTGTTCATATTTTACATAACGCTCAACTCAGTGACACGAACCACTCTCAACTACTTCTATAAAGAAGAATGCAGAACCGCAAGTAATTCTGATGTACTGGGAAAAAAAACAACACCAAATTGCATACACATTACTTAGATACTGAAAGGACTTTTATTCGTGCATCGCCTCTACTCCACACCCATCGTCCGGGTTTGAGTTATACGAATATTGAGTTAAAAAGCTCGCAAATGGAAGTAAATGCGGTTACTAAAAGTTTCACGTAATGATAACATGAAAATCCTTTAAAACACAAAAATGTTGAAAGTGCATAAATGCTTATTGGTTTGGTTTGGTTGAGTTACTTTATGTAATGCCATATGAACCTTCGTGAGCTATTTAATGCCAAAGTCATCCTAGTCCGAGGTTGAGACAAAAAGTAATGCCATCTTTTAGGACAAGTATAATTACCAACACAGGACCATATATCATACATCAAAATGAAGCTGGTCTTCTTTGAATCCCATCACTATTTCTCCACATAGTCACCATTTCTCTCATTAGCAATGTTCCACCTTCGAATGAGAATATGCATCCTTGCCTCGTAAAATTCTGTTGACTGTACTTTGAGCCTCTTTTTCACTACAGATTTCACTTCCTCGTCACTGGAACAATCACTATCATCTCTTCGGCCTCATTAAAGAGGGTTTGTGAGGGAAACATTATTCTCATATGTATATAAATATATATATATCTGAGACAGTAAGGAGCCGGACTGACAAAAATTCAATCCGGTTTCGCTCCCGGCTAGAAGTAGCGGTTAAGTCTAGCCACACCAATGAGCCGTAAACGTCGAAACACTCTGGATGACTATATATATATACACCAACTAGCCATTTATTCATCACACCGTACAATAATATTATACAAATATAATGTTCAATAACACACTACATAACACGGTCATTGCATACACACATATTATTATTAACAGCGTACTAAAAATACACACTATTTACGCCCAAAACATACGTAACCAAGGATTCCAAACACAAATACGCATATTCATACGCATACACGCGCAAGGATACGATCATAACATTTCAGTCTATATGCATTTTCATGCGCACGCGCATGGCAACATACGCACACGTAAAAACAAAAAGGCGCATCTGACATCACGTAAACGCGTAAACATGCAACACGAGAATACAGTTAAAAAAGACATACATTTAACCATTTGTACCATTTCTTTCATTTTCAAAAACTATTTCGTTTTACCTGACGAATGCACTAGCAAGAAACCACTCGGTCGTAAAGATTCTTCATATGTTAATAAATAAAAGCTAAACCTTTTATTTGTTCATATATATATATATATATATATATATATATATATATATATATATATATAATATGTGTGTGTGTGTGTGTGTGTGTGTGTGTGTGTGTGTATATATAAGAGATTTATCCAAAACTTGGTAGTAAAGGATGATTCTATATGTGATTTCTAAGATACACTGTATTAATATTGTATGATCCAGTATGTATAAATACAGCGAATCTTTAAATCACTAAAGGGAGCTCAATGTAAAATAAACTTTTTAGATTATATACAGAGCAATATTTATCATAGAAAGGAAGGAAGAACTCGACACCGTAATTCCATAATAAATTTATTTCGACCAAAATGGGGGCCTATATAAATCTAAGTTGATTTAATATAGCTCCCCAAAGTGAATTGATACCCATCTGATGAGACTGGATTTTATGGAGCTATATTAAATCAACTTAGATTTATATAGGCCCCAATTTTGGTCGAAATAAATTTATTATGGAATTACGGTGTTGAGTTCTTTCTTCCTTTCTATGATATATATATATATATATATATATATATATATATATATATATATATATATTTGATTATCTGAAATTGTTATAAGTTGCTCTTATTTTCAAATTCCTGTTTTATGTATATTTTAATATATTGTAATTGAACGTCAGTTCATATTGGAGCTATAAAAGCTAAAATATTGACACTCCCTCGTATTTACTGATCATGTTAAGAGAAAATTAGACGATCGCTGCCCAGATCTCTTTTGCGTAGCCATCAGCTTGGGAACAGACTAAATGATCATATTCATGGTGCATAATCTCTCTGAGGAATGACCGGCAAATAAAAAAAAAGCAGAAATATACGATTTTGAAACTACACATAATTTGGAACATATAATTGGCACAGAATTATTTAAAAAAAACAAAGAAAGAAAAGAGAAACATAAAAAATCAAGCCCCCCCCCCAAAAAAAAAAAGAACAAAAAAAAACATGGAAACTATCTACGATAATTAAAAGGCATTAGGTATACGGAGAGAAAAAAATGTCACGTGGTTTCTATTCCACAGAGAATTCTTTTATGAAGGACTGAATAACGACAAAATTATCATTATGACTGGCATTTGCAATAAGCGAAATTACGAGGCCAGAATGATTATGAATTGAAATGACAATAGGTTTAAGCCGGAATATCAAAGGTCGTAGAAAGGACAACAACACAAATATGTCCTCAAGTTATATTTTGCCATTATATGCGGCAAGGTTATTTTATTGTCATATGAATCATAATTGCAATCCTTGCAATGCATATAACAACCCAGGATAAACTGCAAGTATGTGTTGCGGATATCTTCTTATTATAATGGAGATTGTGGGTTTGTCTGTTTGTAACCGAAACTATATTACTATACAAGTCACAATTCCTTTCGTTATTAACATCATATTCTCCATGATTTTATTTTTATTTGAACCTCAATTATTAATAAAATTGTTTTACATCATTAAGACTGTTGACCATATCTACATGATATTTACCGCGTACCCCACTTGTACGGGTCAGGCACAAAGTCCCTATTAACGTGGGACCACCCACAAACCGAAGCTCATGGGGTGGCGGATGAAAAATTGCGTCGATCCCGTCGGCATTCCCCCTCAAGGGGGGCGCCTCAGGCATTGGGCAATAAACCCAGTTCTGCCCCTTTAAATCGAGGGGGCAGGTATTGCCTGGGGATGGCCCCCTGGGATCGACGCCGTTAATTATATCAATGGTCCAGAGGCCGAAGCCACTGTTGACCATATCTACATACTAATAACATGCAATTGTATTTATATATACAACAAAATAGAGGTTTACAGTGTGAATGGGAAGGCTAATTTGCATATTGATCTTAAAAAATTGATTTTAATAAATATATGCTTAGTATTATTGATTTCTAATTGTTTGGTTTTATCTTATTGAATATGAGCAAAAATCTATTCAATCAATCTTAAAAGAAATCCCTTAACAAGAAGAAATAACTGTAATATTATTCTTTACTTCCTATTTTAACTAAACAGTTTAATTAGGAAAATTTACCAATGAAAGACGGGAGTAATGGAAAATGATGGAAGAGTTAGTTTCCAAGTTGTTCTATTTTTCAATCATACCCCCTCTGTTCAAAATCTTTTTATCTACATTCTTATTCAGTTTAATTAGCCTTTCTAATTTAATATGATATCTTATAAAACTTAACTAAAATACTTGCACCCGGAGGGTGCATATATTTGCTAGTAATAATAATAACAATTGCTTAATTTGTTTTGGTTTCTTTGCTTTTATGGCTTAAAAACCGTAGTGGGTTATTTAATGCCAAATCCATCCTTGTAGAAGAACGGTAGTGGTATTATTTAACCCATAGTTGTAAGAGTGAGGGTGTTCATACCGTTGCCAAGGTGTCTACGCAGAGGAAACTTAAGGAGTGAAACTGAGTCACTCCAAATAACAGCTCAGAAAAATATTATATAAAGCAATTATGTTAAAGCTTGAAAGAAAAAAACTAAAGAGAATAGTAAGTGTCTGCTACATGAAAGAGAGAGAGAGAGAGAGAGAGAGAGAGAGAGAGAGAGAGAGAGAGAGAGAGAGAGAGAGAGAGAGAGCAGTGGTGGGGAGAGGGAATCAGTCTAGTATATTTAGCAAATGCAGGAAACTGACACAACGGCTTATAAAATATCAAGTGATTTCGAATTTGTAGCAAATTTGTAGCAAATTATTTTCTTATTTCCAGCTAGTTGCTCTTATGGTTTTATTTTGGTGTCTTTGTGTATTTGCATATCAACTTAGCTGGTCATTCGATAACGAAGCCATTTTTATAAGAACAGTAATGGTACAATTTAATTGAGAATAGGGGGATAAAGGGGATCCTTCTCAAAAGTATTAGTCGGAAAGTAAACGTAATAGCGCGACAGAAGTCTGAATTCGCTTACTACGACGCCACAGTCTAGCACGTTAGCCCCTACGCAACGAGGACTTCCCCTTACCTAATTCATTCAACAATTTTTCGTAAAAATGACAGTATTATTTTAGTATGGATGGGTGCTATTGCCTATGATCAAAGAGTTGTATGGTCGTAGTCTGTCTAGGATCAAATTGTCACGCCCAGCACTTCTCTTTTAAAGCAGAGTATAGTTTTGTGCCAGTGAAAATCGTTCGATTAAATATATATATATATATATATATATATATATATATATATATATGTGTGTGTGTGTGTGTGTGTGTGTGTGTGTGTTTTGTTCGATTAATATATATATATATATATATATATATATATATATATATATATATATATATATATATGAGAAGTAGATACACAAGTGATGTGTTTATGATATGGCTTTTTTTAGCCGACAATTTTTGGGAGAATATGTGCTTAATTGAAGTCGTACCTAATTTTGAAAGTTAATTAATTAATAATTTATTAATTAATTAATTAGGCGGGCATACCTATTAAATGTAAGGCTAAACAAAACGAGAAAAATCAATCTCTGTATGTACATTTCGGCCTATTAGGCCTCATCAGCAGAGCTATAGATAGAAAGACCGCCTTGTGCGTGATTCGAAACCCGACTGTCAGCTGGCGTTTTGTTTAGCCTTACATTTAATAGGTATGCCCGCCTAATTAATTAATTATTAATTAATTAACTTTCAAAATTAGGTACGACTTCAATTAAGTACATATTCTCCCAATATATATATATATATATATATATATATATATATATATATATATATATATATATACTACAGGCATGAAGTTTGGGACTCCATTTATTAAAGAAAACAACCTAAGAATGATAAATTCTGTATTTATTTCAGTAAATGATGTGCCTTTGCGTTTATTTTTCTTTCGCCAGGATTCATTTTCACATACACACTCATCTTACTAAGGGTGTCCTATCATGGTGTAATAGTTAGCAAGCAAGTCTCTCAGATCCATTTCTACTAAATAGCGAGTTCGATCCTCCTTTGATGCCGCATACTTGCGACTTTGTGTCATATCCTACTCGCAGCGAGCGGGTTTGGTAAATACCTACTCTCTTCTCTTACTACCAAAAACTTCAAATTTTGACTGATCTGTCCACAATGCATTTTGCTAAATTATGAATGTTTTGCATGAGAAACAATTAACTCCTCAGTAGACTTTTTGAGATTACGAAAATTTTAAAATAAGATAAATATTAATACAGGTTCTAAATGTTAACTTAGTACTGGCTTATGTTGTAAACCTAGTTGCTGTTTACAAGGAGCACACATTTTGACCTAAAATATAGTTGTCAGTGTTTGAAGAAAAACTGTGCGATTACACATATTCTTACATTTTGAAGTAATTTGCTCAAAATGGTAAAACAGCTAAGAATTGAGATGAAGGCACTAATTGAAATTCTTTGCAAAGAAGTCTTCTCTCAAAGACAAATTGCCAAAAAGTTGAAATTTCTAGACATGAGGTGTAATGTTCATTACAAAGGCAGTTAGAAACTGGCACAAATGTTGACAGGAAAAGAGCTGGAACACTTGAAGTGCCAATAGCAGTTGAAGATAAACACTTGATTATTGAGAGCAAAAAACACTGAAGAAAATTGCTCCAGGGCTGACAGCTGAACCTAATTCCTCTCGACAACAACCAGTAGCGCTCTCAACTGAGAAAAAATCGACTTAGATCAGCGTAAGGTGAATAAGCAGAAAAGTCTACTCTGGATAAAAACATAAGAACTGGACATTGCAAGACTAGAAAAATGTATTGTAGGGATATAAATCCAAATTTGAACTTCTTTGGTGGTAAAAGGAGAGTATAAGGGAGAAGAAAGCCTGGCAAAAAAACAGAATATCTGATTCCAATATTAAAGCATGGTGGTTGGTATATTATGGTCAGGGGTGTTTTGGGGAAGAGATATTCTACACAAGAGTATCATGAAAAAAGAATAATATCATTCAATTTTGTAAAGACATCCGATCTGGTGTATGCATAATTGGGGATAAATCACCTTTCAACAAGACTGCAGTAAAAAACACTTTTCTAAATTATGTTAATTAGATCGAGTAAAAGTAAAGGCAAAACATTTTGAAAATTATCACTTAGCAACCATAATCTCCAGAACCATTTCATTTAAATGATTACAATACATCTTTCCGTGGTAGAAGTTTGTAACTATGTACCTATCGTTAGTATGTGTCGTGTCATACTTTCAGTCTTAATTATACATGTGTTGTCGGTGGCTTTTGTAAAATCAAAACCTTTGACAGAATCTAAAAGGGTATAAACAGAGAGAGAGAGAGAGAGAGAGAGAGAGAGAGAGAGAGAGAGAGAGAGAGAGAGAGAGAGAGAGAGAGAGAGAGAGAGAGAGAGAGAGAGAGAGAGAGAGAGAGAGAGAGAGATCATAGGTAAGTATTTACGCAAACTGTTACCGCGAGTAAGATGTGACACAAGCCCCCGAGTAGGTATTTACACAACCAGTTCGCCGCGGTAAGATGCAACACAAGGTCACAGATATCGGGCATCCAACGAGGATCAAACTCGCCATTCAGTAGTAATTAACCATTATATCATCATAGGACGTTCCACGAGGGATGTATGCCGTAATGGAGAATTGGTTGGCAGACTAGAGAAAATGGGAGAGGGAAGAAGAAGAGGAGGGGAAAGTAAGAGAAGCTGAAGAGTTTGAAGAAACGGAAAGGTGTGTAAAGAGATGGTGTGGAATATGAAGAAGGAAATGATAGGGAAAGAGAGACTTGGAGGAGGTCGGTTTGTTGTTTTTACGGCATGCCAACCCTTAGGTAAGTTTATGCCGAAGACGTTTCTGTTTTATACATTCTTGTTGGGTATTCAAAAAAAAATGTTAAACACATTTTTTCATCTATTTAACCCATAGATAAGACCTTAACAACTACTACCACACTGAGTTTAGAGTGAACCTGGGAATAATACCAATAAAGCGATCCTCCACACTCCCCAGAACTCAAAAGATTATTTTGTTTTATACATTTTTGTTGGGTATTCAATTTTTCTTTCAAACCCTTTCTTAAACACATTTTTCATCATTAATTTTAATCTATTTAAGCCATACATGGGACCATAAGACGTACTACCGCTCCAGGTCAGAGTACATCTGTGAATAATGGCGATGAAAGGTAATCCACACTTCCAAGAGCTCCAAAATTGGAGCCTCAACATTAAATGCAGTTTAACGTCATGCCCAAAACACTAAGAGCCTCAGCGACTGCCTTCTAACATATTTGTGATAAAAAAGAGTTGAGTATTTGCCATAAGAGCAATAGGATAGGCACAATGATATAGGTGATATGACTAGCCATTTGATCGGATAAGCTATCTCCGACCGCCTGTCTAGTCTAAGTATGAGCCAAAGTGGAGTTTTACATGTCATGCACTGCTCAGCCACCAGGATTCCGTCCTTAAGCTTCACGTGTCACCACGCACGACCATTAGGTGACCCCATTGGGGGTTCTTGTTGTGATGTTAGTCCCAACAGTAAAAAGAAGTCAAGTCGAGATGGGGTAAAATAAGACAAGTGTATTTACAATTAATGGTACATGTACGACTAGCTTGTCGTTAACGGGAACAGTCCTCTTTCCACTCGGTGTCTCACTATTTATAGTGAGAACCGGTGCATGTTCTCCACTGTAGGAACGGCCGGTACAACAGTTCTTAACTCTCTGAAGAGGTGCAGTCGGTGTATTCTACCACCCTAGTCGACGGGGCAACGGAGAGTATCAGGGGAGCTCGGCATCTTCCAGTCCAGTGTGGTTTAACAGGGGTAGGATAGAGAAAGAAAAAGTGAAGGTTGTGAGACAGAGAATGAAGAAACTGAGGGTTCAATTTGTCAATACGTAGGAAAATAGAAGAATTAAAAATTATATAACGGCAAGAATATTCCATGATTTTTGTTTGGTATTCATGGGATTATGCATGTATATATTGTAAATTCAAGGAGCCCAGTGAGTTATACATTAAGGAAAAAGATATTTAAAATATTTCATATCGATCTTGAACTCCTTTTAATAAAAGGAATTATAGAATTTTAAAAATAAATTTACTATTAATGTAGAAATATTCTTTCTTGTTTTTTATCTTTAGATTTTTCTATTTTTCTATCGTCAATTCTACAGAAAACGCTGCTTTCACACGAAACATTTTACTATTTACACTAGAATTGATGTGAAGAAACAAATCCGAATATGTTATCCAAAACTTATTTTTTTATTCGTCTGTCGTATCGGCTTTCTTCAGTTTTGATTTTGCTTAAAAGCTATCAATACTATTGCAAAGAGGATGCAAATATGTAGAGATTGTATTACTTTCTAAATGTTTGCTGAAATATTTTAAGCTTTTTAGTTTTATTTCTTTTAATTGATCAATGAGTTTACGCTCGGAAAAATCCATATATTTCTATGAATGGATTTTCTTTAACATTTACTTTACACGTCCTTTGAAAAGGGGCTACTTTTTATAATCATAGGATTGAACTGAGTTTCTGGAACGGAATGGTTCTTTTAGCTAAGTCGGTAAATCAACTGGTTTAAATCACGATAAGTCATCGAGGTAAAAGAGTACATGTGTTCGAATCTTATTGCGATTGATTGATTAATTTTAACAGCATGTTAAACTGTCTTGGGTTATTTTATGCCTAGATGTTAATGAATTGTGTCCATTGTACGTTTATATTTCCATTTTTATGTAAGTAAAGTCGTCGGGGTGGCCTAAAGTCGGTATCAGCCAGACAGCAAGGGAGTGTATCCACTTTTCACTAGCGCCAGACCAAGGAGATTATTTTTGCCTCTATGTTGGATTGCCGCACCTATCACCAGCTCCTTACTTTACCGCACAAATCCCTGTGTTACTAATACGCTGAGTTTGTGAGGGCTGATAGCGAACCAGGAACCGTGTGGTTTCTAGGCGGTCGCTCTACCGACTGAGCTAAGCCGGTCCTTTTATTGCATACGGTTATATAATATCACGTATTCCTATCTGTTGGATTATATTTTGGGTATAAGAACCACACAGAATCGCCGTTTCTATATATAGACCTTACAACCAGAAGTAAGAGCAGTAGCAGCAACTTCTGGTAAAAGAGGTCAATAAACGAACAGGAAAAACATTTAAGATCATTTGTCTTGATAGGGTTACTAATATACAAACAACCAAGGAAAGATTTATGATCTCTCTCGACTGAAGGCTTACAACAGACTTGGATTAACCGGCTACGAGAATCTCAACACTATCTAATTCTAATAATTTGCAAACACATCTATTTGATGCATAGATGGAACCCTAACAGGTACTACCACTCCGGGTCATAGTGGTCATGAGAATAAAGGCAATAAAGGGGTACTCTTCACTCCCCAGAGCTCCAGAACTAAATTCTCACCATCAGATGCGGTTTAGCATCATAAACCCACGACACACATTTTTGAAGGTGATGGTGTTTGGAGTGAAGGGGGTCTTACCTTTCTGCAATGGATACAGTCAGCCGATAGTGCATAATCATGAGGTTTGGTTTCGTTTCGTTTCTTTGTTTAATGGCATATAAGCCTTTGTAGATTAATTCCAAAATCATCCTTGTAGAAGAACACTACTGATACTATTTAAAACATAGCTAATGGGGATAAGGGAGTTAATACCTTTACCAATGGTACTAGTCGAAAAGTAAACGTAACAGTACGACTGGAATTCGAACTCACTTACTAAAATGACAGTCCAGCACGTTAGCCACAATTGCATAGGGATTCTCGGATTCTTTTAGGTAGAATAAGAGCTTCTTTAAACCGAACCAGTTATAGTTATTATACATTGTTGGTAACTTTGCAGGTAACTGGACATTTTATACCACCATCATCATCATCATCATCTCTCTTTCTTTCCTTCTTTCTTTCTCTCCCCCTCCCCCCTCTCTCTCTCTCTCTCTCTCTCTCTCTCTCTCTTTCTCTCTCTCTAGTCTATCGTTCACTGAAACTTGCAGGCTCTTACTTATATCCAATGCAGCATTTTTATCACACAGCCTCTACATTACCATTTGGGAAGCACCCGTTGTGTAATGGTTATCGTCGTTGGAAATGGACACGGCGACACGAAATCAAAACCTGGACCAAGCTGTTTGCATTTCATAGCATCAATACCCTCGGTAAATGTATGCATCCAACTATTTTTCGCCCAAATATAGATAAACAGAATGGCAGACTGGGCTCTTAAACCTTAGTATGGCAACCAGTCTGAATATGAGAAGGAATACTCTGCATTCAAACCTGTTAAACTGCGCTTCAAAATATACTTTCTGTCATTTCCTGCTCGTGCGGGGGGAGATGTAAATATATACATTCCGATTTAGGATGTGAAGTTCCTTATAAATATAATCATCCTTCTTTACATACTGTCACCCGTGAACAGATGATCTTGTCATACCTCTATGCCGTTTCAATAAACTGTGTTTTAAAAACATGCTGGCTGCATTATATCATAACACATCGAATCAAATTCTTAGTAACATGAGTAAAAATGAAAGAACTATTACTCGGTTGTTAATCTGCACAGATAAACAGAGAGCTTTTATCAATAGAACGATTTTAATATCCGGAGATTTCGATGCTTTCTCGTTACAAATAGAAATAGAATGATAATAAAAAACATGTACATATTTCTGTTAAATATGAAAGTTCCAATATTTATTATTATAAGCGAAGCATTTTCATCAATAATTTAGTTTCGATTTTATATGCGATTTGTGTAATTTTTCTATATCATATCTCGTATTAGCGATATTTCTGAATCATTATTTGTCCGATGGATTTAATCAAAAGTCTCTGGGAAGATAATAAAAATCTGAATAAATGAATAAATCCTTTTGCATCAAATTTACCAAGATAAGATTTCTTTGTATTAATAGAAATGATGTGAGATACGTTTAGTCCAGGTTTGGCATTCCAACATAGTGTAATGGTTAGCAAGCTAGTCTGGCAAATCCATTGCTAATAAACAGCAAGTTCGGTCCTCGATAGATGCCCTATACTTGCGATTTTGTATCACGTCCTAGCTGAGGCGAAAGGGTTGGGTATATAGCTATTATTAGAAACGAACGTATTGATTTCTAAAAAATAACCTGTTAAATTTTGTATTTCTTTGCAGCTAAATACCTCGTGTAAACTTTTATAAGAAGTGATATTTTAAAATAACTTAAAAAAAAAAATACTGTCACGATGATTGCTTTTAGCGTTTGAGATTTAATCATTTTGCTGATAACTGAAATTTGAGTAATTTTAGAATAATATTTAAAACTAAACTCCACAAGGAAGGATTTAAGGTGAACAAAGAAACCAAACCGAAAAACCTTCCTTGTTGTGTATTTGTAATCAAGTCTGTCTTTCAGACCACTTACTAGAGATTTCGATCCGCACTAGGTAGCCCCTATTTGCGGATCTGTAACAAATCTCAACTAGACTTATCTATTTATCTATTTATTTATTTATTTAAAGTGCGGGATGCACAACATCGTGGTGTGATGACGAGTAATCTATTTTAAGACACCAATACCTATTGAATAGTGGATTCAATCCTAACTAGATGCTTACAGCTTCATTCCAAGTTAGTCTCGCAGATCCATTGCTAATGAACAGTGAGTTTGATCGTCGCTAGATTTCCCATACTTGCAACCTTGCGACAAATCCTACCCGTGGTGAACGGGTTGGGTAAATACCTACATTTAGTCCAGGTTAAATGTTCTTTTATCGATGCGAGTATCATAGGAAACGAGAAAAGTTTTGTTAAACGGGCAAAATCTGGTTCGATTGACAAAACCTTTCTCGTTCACTAGTGAAACGTGCATTGGGAAAATAAGGTCTAAAGATATTCAGTTTCGTATCACCCTTACCACGCTAATAATTATACCAGAAGATGCTTTGTCATTATGTGCAGTGGATCCGTTGCTTAGAGACTAACGTGCTGGGCTGTGACATCGTATTAACCAATTTCAAATTCCACTCGCTTTATAATATTCACTTTCGGATTAATACCAGCGGGAAAGATATGCCCCCACCCCGTCCTCCGCTGTTCTTCTACAATGATACCTTAGGCATTAGATAACTTACGATGGTTGATATGGGATTACACAAAGAAACCAAACGGAACCAACCTTCCTTGTTGTATAATATTAATCAATTCTGTCTTGCAGACCACTTACTAGAGATTTCGATATACTAAAGCTAATAAGTAGAGTGCTCAATATTGAGCACTCTTTACTTACTAGCTTTAGTATATCCTGGCGGTTTTTATATGTATATATATTTTTCATATATATATACATATAAATTGTTTTTTTCTTTTGGCCAAGTATTATAGTATCAACCGATTATTTTCGGTTGGTACAACTATCTTGGTCTTTTCTTTTTTCCAAAAATTTGATGTTTGGTAGTATATTTTTACAATCAAACTATTTGCCGGTTTTTTTCTTACCGCAAGGGTTTACCAACAAGTTTGGTATATTGAATTTAGCTCTAGTTTTAACTATTGAGCAATTTTTAAGATCATTTGTAATGGAGAGTCAGATCTTAGCCCTGAAGAGCACTAAGCGAAACTTTTAGTAGGTATATCTGACTCATTATGTTTATCTTTATCTTTATATATATATACATATACATATATATATATATATATATATATATATATATATATATATAATATATAGTTTCGTAAGCAGGGGCAGTTTCGGTTACAGACAGACTGACACCGAATCTCCATTATGGTAAAATTTTATATCTGATTCATAGTTTTCAGTATATTTTTATTTATTTCAAGAATCATAATATGGAATCCATGTTTACGTTTTCAAATATATATTTCATATGATTTGCTTTGAAAAATCCTTTGCTAAAGGGAAATGGTTAGCATGTTAGTATCACTGATCATTATTAATGATTTCAATTCTCACTGGGTGTCTCTTTCTTGTTACGTAAAACTAAAAATTAGCTAAACTTAGTAAATAAATACATTATGACAGGGAAGCACGCTTCACGTAATGGTTATTGTTAGAGGAAATTCAATCGCAGACCTGTGTTCAAATCCTGGACGAAGCTAATTGTGTTTCATTCACGCTAATACCTTAAAGAAAGGCAGAAATCAATTTGTAACTCAGAAGCTATGAATAAAGAGTAGGGCTGACTGGTTTCTTTAAATTTAGGAAGGGAATTAGAAATAAAACTAAATTCAACTAGTTGTACTCAGCTCAAAAATTGACCTTGTGTCCCATACTGCTCTTGGGGACGGGTTGGGTAAATAATAATATGACAAGGCATCGGCTTCTTATTGCATGTGTATAGTTTGATTACTTGAAGCAGTAGGGCAGAACAAATGGTGGTATTGAAAGAGTATAGATCGTCGGACTAAGTACCACAAGGGTCCTGGTTCGTTAACGGCTCTCGCCAACTCAGCGTATGAGTAGCACAGGGATATGTGCGGTAAAGTGAGGAGCTGATGGTAGGTGTGGCGCTCTGCCTCAGACGCCAAAACAATCTCCTTGGTCTAGCACCAGTGAAAAGGGGATAGACTCCCTCGCTGTCTGGCTGATACCGACTTTAGGCCACCCCGACAAATTTACTTTACTTATTTACAAATCATGCAAGCACGCATTAATTAAAATTATGAAAAACGAATTTTTTTATATTTTGTAAAATAAAAAAATGTTTATGAAGTAACAGAAATCTTTAGATTTCTTTGACACATTTTTGGCTCTTCAAAGAGTAAATAATTTATGGCTTGTGCAGCCGTGGGTCACTGGCATCATCTCCTGCTGGCTGTTTTCCATAGAATTTAGTTGTTAAAGTTTATGTCCAATAAATTTTAAGTATATTGAAAATAGCAAGGGTCATAAGGATTTTTAAAAATCACCAGTCATGATGGTGAGCAACTGAGGTAGGAGAAGGACAATTCTGAATTTAAATTAAAGTATATATGAGCTTCTTGCAACGATAGAATGAAAAGAAAAGATTAAAAAATAAACTTTATTCTTATAGCAGAACATTTTTAGGAAGGAATTCGGGAAATAGATCACTAACTAGGACTGAGTCTATTCTAGTAGTGACCATCCCGAGGGAATTTAACTGGCTTAAATTCAGAGTTTTACTTCTCCTAGACTGGTTGCCTAACTAAGGTTAAAAATCCCAGTTTGTCCTACTATTTACACATTGGATTCATGCCTTTTCTAAGAGTATTAGCGCTATGTGAACTGTAGCTTCATCCAAGATTTGAACTCGGGTCGATGAGTCCATTTCTTACGACTCTAAACATTACACCACAGTCTCCAACCATTTACTGTTTTATTTCTATGGCACGTGACTTTTGAACGATCCTCGTATTTGTTTAGGAAAAGAATGACAATTAAAACAAGCAGATAAGATAGTGAAACGTTTAGAAAACGAAATGGAATCACTTGAAGATGCCAGAATGCAATGCATGAAAGAACTAATGATGAAGCACTTGAGAATGCATTTCGATTTTATCTGGTCACCCAACCAGCATTCTTCAGTATAAGAAATCGAGTTTCGATAGGGAAATTGTATGTTATTCCTATTTTCTTCTTGAGATCAATGGGAATATTTATTGATTATATTTTCGTATTTTGTAATCGATCTCTTGCAAAGTGAAATGAAATTGTGCTTTGTCTGGGATTAACCAAGTTTTTATTGTAACGATGATGAGAAGAACGTCATTGCAAATATCAGTTTCTCACAGAATTCTGACGTCACTTGGCAACACAACCAAAAGTACTTATTTGCTCCAACATTTACTAGGATAAATACGACACAATATTCTTTTAATGTGGGGTAGCAATGAATGAATAGTAGGGCTGACTGGTTTCTTTAAACTTGGTAAGGCATCTAGAAGTAAAATCCTGAATTCAACCAGTTGTACTCGGCTCAGAAAATTGACCTTGTGTCGCAGACTGCTCTTAGGGGAAGGGTTGGGTAAATAATAATATAATAAAACATGCGCTTGTTATGGCATGAGTATTATTTAATTACTCGAGGCAGTACGACAGAACAAATAGTGCAAATATCTGTTTCTCAGAGACCTCTGACGTCACTTGGCAACATAATCAAAAGTACTTATTTGCCCCATCATTTACTAGGATAAATACGACACAATGTTCGTTTAATGTGAGGTAGACATAGAATTACTTACGCCACACACCTGAACTTCAAATATATCAGTGACACCTTCGACAGAGTCATTTTGCACAACTGAATGACGTTTCATCTGAACTGTAATTTTGTGTCCCGTCTTGTTGGGAGAGTCCTCCTGGCGTAGTGGCTACCGTTCTGGACTGCGACATCGTAGTAAGCGAGTTCTAACCCTGGTCATGCTATTATGTTCACTTTCGGACTAATAACCTTGGGAAAGGTATGAAGCTACTCATCCTCCCAGCTATGGGTTAAATAGGAAAACTGCTATTTCCCTACAAGGATGGCTTTGACATTAAATAATGTTGGTATGCCATTAAACTAAGAAGCCGAAAACAACATCAGTGTTGATTCTAACCCAAAAGAGCCGTATAAACGCTCACTGCAATCGTATATAAAAATAATGGAGGCGTCTTGTTTATTGGTTATCGTCGTAGAAAATTCAACCAGAGTTTAAATCATAAACGAGGCTGTTTGCGTTTCACATAGTGCAAATATCCTTGGTAGATGTATGTATCCAACTATTTTTGCGCTAGCCCTGGGTAAATAGTAGGACTGACCTGGCTCTTTAATATTCTTATGGCAGCCGGTCTAGGAGAATGAAATCTCGGTATTCAAACCTGTAAAAGAACCGCTTAAGAAATTGATCTTGTGTCTCATCCTGCTCGTGTGGAGGGGCATATATATATATATATATATATATGTGTGTGTGTGTGTGTGTGTGTGTTTAGGCTGCATTTCTTCATTTAAACATGTTTGTTATAATATAGATATGTTTGTCTACATATTTTGGTTGTAACCATTTTCAAGTTTTTGAATAGATATTTTAATGCTCGGCCGAAATTGGCTCATGAATTTGGCATGAACTATCTATTCCCTAGTACTTTCGGTCCTATTTTGGATCATCGTCGGGTATGTTTACATTGTAAAGACAAGATAACTTTATTGGAGTTCTGTTCAAAAAGTGTTTGGTGTTTTAAATGAACTTTTATAAATGTGAGATTATTGGGCGAAGATTTGCAGTTTTTATGTTGTTGGTTAAAATATCTAATGGTGTGTTTAATTTGTACATCGATAATGTAATTCGGGAGTCCATTATTTATGAGACTTTGTAAGATGTTTTTTAGTTTTTTATAAAATATTTTTGTGGAGGAGGACAGTAATTTTGCACGGGATATGTAGACAAAATGTCTATATTATTTAACCAAACATACACACCTTGCACCCCCCATATCTCTCTCTCTCTTTCTCTCTCTCTCTCTCTCTCTCTCTCTCTCTCTCTCTCTATATATATATATATATATATATATATATATAATGGTGCAATTAGAAAGTAGATATTCGATATTTTTCGTGCAGAGAACCAGGAGAGTTCATTAGCTTAGAGCAACTTCATGCTTTATAATATTTATAAAGAACTCATTAAATCTAACTAGTTTTCATACGAATTATCTATAATCTATTTATCTATCTATATATCAATTTTTCTCCGAACGTTTCAATCAGCGTTGCCTCCGCAACATTCTCAATGTGCACTGGATTGACTTCATCAGAAAGGACAAGTTCTTCAGAAGAGGCATTTCCATAAGCATTGAAATTATGTTGCAACAAGTACATTGGCGTTGAGCAGACCATGTGTCGTGGATGAAATAATACTATTAATGTATGTGTGTATGCGTGTGTGACTGTCGATTTGAGCCCTGTTTGGCTATAGACATCTGTGACTGAATTAGTTCATAAATCGTCCATGAATGATGAGTTCACGACATATAATATGCAAGTTCAAGCCACGTCCGAAGCTGCTTCTTTATTCTTGGAGCCGCATTTAGCGTAACGGTTGTTTCCCATATCATATAATGTATGAAAAGTATGCATTCAAATATTCTTTAATTATGGATGAATAGTAGAGCAGACTGGACGTTGAGTAGGTCATGTGTTGAGGATGAAAGAGTGTTGTCAAATAACGTAAGTCCAGACTCATCTGCAAAGCAGTCCAGACGTCTAGACAACGTTACTTTATTATCATAATTAGTATAATAGATCACTTTATTTATTCGCTACCTCATAATATGCTTCAACTACAAGAAATGCTGAAAAGTTCTCAGCCTAACCAAAAAGGTCATGTTTCATTTTTTAAAATTATTATCCTTAAGCGTTATATATATATATATATATATATATATATATATATATATATATATATATATATATATATATATATATATATTATATAGTTAATTCTTTAAAACGTCATACCCTCTCAACATTACGGTCAGTCTAGAGCTGTTAATATAAGGAAAAATAACACTTTGTCATTTATGATTTAAATATCTAATTTATAATTTAAATATCTAATTTATCATATTTAATCTATTTGAAATTTAAAAATACATTTTCTAAAATCATTCATCAATCTTTTTAATGTATAATTAAAGATAATCTTTTTATTTGCTCACTGATCTATCCAATTAATTTAATATATTTTATTTTACAATTGTAAAAAAATTGTTTATTCTCATCTTATATATATATATATATATATATATATATATATATATATATATATATATTAAAAATTAATGGTAAAATGAATGAATGTATGAAATAAAAATGAATGAAATGAGGGGGATAAATGTAAAATCCTTTCCAATGTACCCTTCTCAAAAGTATTAGAACACTTTTTGAGAGTGGGGTCCCTGATAGAAAGTTTTCCTCATCTATTATTAGACTCCTTTGAAGCATCAAGTTAATATGATTATTCTATAAGTTATTAGACAAGATAACGCACGCACACACACACACACACACACACACACACACACACACACACACATAATGATAATATTAAAAATTTCGACTAATTATATTCTAATGAATTAAAATTCAACAAGAGGTCAGTTTAGCTCAGGCGGTAAACCATCCACCGCGGAAACACGTGGAACAAAGGATATGGGGTTGAGTTAATACAGTTCTAAGTGACATCATCTTTAGCTTGCAGGTTCAATCCTGGCCAAGGGGGATAATTAACATAGAATACTTAACATAGCTTAACACTTTTGCCCAGACATATTTAAAGGGATGAGAACAGTCTCCCCCGGTGTATTGAATAAAGGGTTTGGTTCGAAGTTTCGTGAAGGCTCTTGATTACGACATGAAGGCTCCTGAGTTCAACAAGAAGGTTTTAAGTTCGAAGAGAAAGTTCCCGATTTCGATAAGGTTCCCGAGTTCGATAGGAAATACCTGAAGAAGGCCGGATGGCACATCGACCGAAAGGTTTTATATATAACAATAAAGATGATGGCAAGAGACTGAAAAATCTAAATGATACAAAATAATATATTTATTTCGTTTCTCCAAACTTTTTGGCAGTTTCGTCGAACATGGCAATAAAGCCATTATTTTAAACTTCTTGAATGCGGATAAGTTTATTTGTTTTGTGGTTTCGTTTGTAGCCCTAACAATCAGCTTTCAATATCAAAAAACAAACAAACAAGTAATTATACATAACGAAACATAAAATAAAATACATACCATATATATTTATAAGTTTGCCGAGATAATGTTGCTATAAATATAATCAGGGTATTGGGGTAGACTCACACCGTCGCTATTTCCATCGATTTCAAATTAATTCTTCTGTTTTCATATTACCTTTCTAAAGAAGCCACAATTTATCGATATTTTAGACGCATTGTGTCCAGAAGTACATTGCGCAGATGTCGATAATGTATTAGTATCAATGTTAGAATAGTACGGAACAAAAACGGATATTGTACGTTGAAAGGTTGAATAGTTTCAAACTGTAACTGGCCACACTATTGGTTGTAAATCAAATTATGTGTTGTGTTCTGGGTAGGATGGTAAACTGCATCTGCTAGTGAGGTTCTAATCTTGGAGCCCCGGATGGTGTGGAGTACTTCTTCATTGCAATTACTTCAAGGTCCACTCTGACCCAAAGTGGAAGTACCTGTTAGGGTCCCATTTATGGGTCGTATATATGTTTAGTTAAGTTAATACAATTATTTTACTAGTTTATGGATACACAAGTAGTTAATAATAAATCTAACATAAAAGATATTTCTACCAGTTTATTTATACCCATGAGGTTCATGAAAATTATTTATAACAGTTTATAAAACTAAACCAAATCAAACAAAACTAAACCAAACCAAAATATCTATAATAAACGGACCAGCTGTTGGCTGTAGGGGAAGATCCGTAATTTCTGAGGACAGGAAAGCGATAGCTGAGCGGTTCATGAACCGGATTTTTAGTAATCCAGTGACCTGCAAACTCCATCCTGGCTCGACTGGCAGTTGTAGAAACCAAAACCGAACAATTAACTGGTCATGTCAAGCATTATTATGTCCAGGCCTTGTTCTTTAAATGTCTATATATTCTTATCTAGAATGCGGTGGCTAGAATGCAGTTTATCAATGCACATAAAATTGTTTCTTCTAATCTATTGATACTCACAAAGGTAATGAAAAATATAATAAAATTATTTCTATCAATATATTGATAAAAATTTAGTTGATAAAATATTTCCATCAGTTTAAAGTTAGTGCAAATTATTTCTACCAGTTTATTAATATAAATGAAGTTAGTGGAAATAATTTCTACCAGTTTATTAATATAAATGAAGTTATGAAAGTTATTTCTACCAATTTATTAATATATTGAAGTTAATGATAATTATTTCTACCAATTTATTAATATACGCGAAGTTAATTAAAATTATTTCTACCAGTTTATTAATACTCATGTCGTTAATGAAAATTAATCTACAGGTTTATAAAACCAATCAAAACAAAAATATTTACGCACAAACTATTCGTTTAAAAATCATATATACAAAACAGAACAAGATTTTTCATCAAATAACTCACAATGGTTCATATGCCATTAAACAAAGAAATCAAACCAAAGCAAAACATGTGTTAAATGCCTAAATATAAACTTTGTTAAATACTTACTATCTAAACTGAAAGAGAGAGAAGAGAGAGAGAGAGAGAGAGAGAGAGAGAGAGAGAGAGAGAGAGAGAGAGAGAGAGAGAGAGAGATGAACTTATGATAGTTCAATCAGATACAATCAAATGTGTCTTACTAAACCTATTGATTATGTCAAAAAGAAGTTTGTTCATCTTATATACTTATCAAAAGCAAAAGTGAATTTCATTATCTTTTTTTAATCGATTAAAGCAATTCGTAGTCAGGGCCAACGTTAAATTACATTGTGAATATCAATTGGTTATGAGAGCATAAACACTAGTTAATCGATAAGCTCAAGGAGTAGTGTGCAGTGAAATAATGTTGCATTTTTCATTCATATATATATATATATATATATATATATATATATATATATATATATATATATATATATACCAACCCCTCCGCATGAGTAGGATGTGACACAATATTAATTTTTAAGCGGATTTTAGTAGGGTTGAATTTTCTCCTATACTGGTTACCTAGCCAAGTTTAAAAAGCCCAGTCTATCCGAATATTTACCCATAGCTGGTGTGTGTGTGTGTGTGTGTGTGAGAGAGAGAGAGAGAGAGAGAGTAGTTGGATGCATACCTTTCCCAAGGTAGTATTAGCGCTATGTGAAATGCAAATAGCCTCGTACAGTATTTAAACCCGGGTCGGCAAGTAGATTTCCTACGACTCTAACCATTAAACAACGTGTCTCCATCGATATATTGAATCTGAAATGTTAGATTAAGATCTAAAATGATCGCAAGACCACCAAAAGTATTACAATGTCTATGCACAAAATTTGAGAGCAAATACTAAATATCCTTACTCTTTCCCCATCAGAGTGCAAGGTCTCTTAAACTGAAGTCTTTATATAGGAAGGATGTATATTGTTAGTCATTCTTATTTTGTTAGTTTTCATTCAATTTTGTTGTTGGTATTTAAAATAATCCTAAGATATCAAAAAGATCACTCCCGACTCGGAGTTTCACGGAAAGAATATTCCGGAGAGCCTTTATCAACAGGTATGAATATTGAATTCATTTGAATTCTATCAAATGATTGCTGCAATATTTAAGTCACATGGTTATTCTCCACTTCAACGGCTTTACGTATATATATATATATATATATATATATATATATATGTGTGTGTGTGTGTGTGTGTGTGTGTGTGTGTGTGAATAAAAAGGCCTTAAATACCATGGGTATCGTGGTTATGGACCATTTCCACTCGTGGGTATCTAGGGCCCACGAGCTTCTTCAGACCACGTATATCTTTTATTAGACAGGCACATGGCAAAATTCATTTTATATTCAGACATTTCCCCCTGCCTCCAGGGGCGATCTTATTGTATTTTTTTTTTATTTTCGAGTGTCTTTTTTATTGCTTGAAAAATGTTTTCCTCCTTTGTTCCTCCTTTTTTCCTCCTCCTTTACGTGGTTGCCGGTGTTTTTTGTCTGTCTATGTCTGGTGGTTAATTCCTTAGTTTGGTTCGAATGACCCACAGAATTCTACTTATTCTGTCCTATTGTTGGCCTTGATGCCCTTCCCCTCTACGTGGGTCAAGTGGGTTACAGGGAACGTATGTCATTTTCTCTCAGCGGGTGGGGTATCTGAGTTTACTTTATTAGGGCTTAAATCTATTTGTTTATTATCAGTCTTCTACACTGTTTCAAGCCTTTACTTTTCTTTGCGTATCTTCGTGTGTTTTATGTTTAAATATTAAAGCATGTTCTTCCATACTTAGCTAATCATATCATATTTATATATTTTTATTTCATTACTTCGATTTCCATCTTTACAACTTTTTATTTTAATTTATTTTATTATTTTATTTGTATCCTTATGTACTATCCTTATTTACAATGCTTCTTTTAAGTGTCTCTTTTTATAATTATTTATTTATTTATTTATTCATATTTTTATTTTTTATCTATTTTTATGGACTTCATTTATGTAAAAGTATAATCATAAATTTTACTTACTTTTTTGTATTTCTTTTTCACCTTTTTTCCTTTATTCTATCGAGATGGGTCCTAGCGGTAGCTCCAAGTGTATGATTATTTATTATTCTAATATTTTAAATTTGTTTTTGTGTCTGCATCTCGTTACTATTTCGTCTCGTTGGTTTAGAAGTTTGTCTCTATCTTTAAATTTTATAATTTGTATTTTTTCTTCCAGACATAGGTTGCACATTCCACTCCAACTTCTCGGTGTTGCTGATTTTTCTTTAGAAATTTCCACTCAATTTGTGGGCTTAGTCCTTTTTCCTTTAGTCTCCAGAATATTTCCGATAATGCGGTTTGGTTCCTTAGGGACTCTTGCGTGAATGAGTGCCTATGGTTGTACAGTCCTTGCTTCCAGTTTCCCGCAGATATTCCGATATAGATTTTTTTGTCTGTTTCGTTTTCTTTCGGGAAGATGGTCGCTTGGTAAACCACATTCTCGGAATTACATTCCTCTCCAACTGGGCAGTTGTTTTTGGCCCTGCGGTTGCATTTATTGTTGCTGTTTGTTTCTCTGTTTTTCTGGTGTTTCTCTAGCGTGTTTATGTTATGGTTATTTATTATTTTTGCGATGTTATTTGTGCAGGAATAGCCGATTTTTACTGTTTTTCTATTGAATATCTTACTTAGGGGATTGTTCTGGTTAAAGTGCTTGTCTATCATTTTTAGGAAGTATTTTTCTATGTTGATATTCGTTAGCTTGAAGAATGGGGGGTTGAACCATATAATCTTCCTCCTTCTACATTTGTTGCTTAGCCCTTTTCCTTCGTCGTCTCCTACTTTCATGTCCATATTTTCACTGTCGTTTTTCCTTCCGTTTTTTGGGGGTCCTTAATGTGGTTTCTTTCTATCTTGTCCATTTTCTTATGGTGTTTGTTGTTTTCAGTGTTTGGTTGGTATAAGTGTTTTTGCTTGAAGCCACTCTTTTCTAGAGCTTCATTGTATGTCTTGCTGTTTTCTACGAATATTTTTTCCTTACTAGATAGCTTCCTAATTCTCTCGTTTATCGCATTTGGTATTTGCTTAATGATCGAATTGGGGTGATTTGATTTAACGTTTATGTAAGTCGGTGTTTGGTTATCCTTATAGAATGGTTTGAATGTGTTATTCTTGAGGTTGAATGTTATGTCAAGGATATTTACTATCTTAATGTTGGACGATATTTCGATTTTAAATCATAGGAATTTTAGGGCTCTTCTTAATTTCTTTTCTATTTTTGATACCTTGGGGCCTACTTTTTTGCTATCTATTATTCTGCTAATCGTGTCTAGGATGAATAGTCCTACTAGGTCAGCTATTTGTGAGAATTATACGCTCCCATTGGGACATCGATATTTTCTATTCCACTTTTTATCCACGTGGAGTTGTTATTCTTCAGTATGGTTTTTCTACATACCATAATTATCTCTGTTTGTTCTTCGGTGATTTCTGTGTATTTTTTAGCGAAGTTTAGGCTGTTAGGTAATATTTCTTTAGATATTGATGGGTAGAATTCGACTATGTCAAATTGGATGAATGTGGCTTTGCTTTTTTGTTTGATGTTTTTGAACCATTCGACGGCTTCGAAGGAGATTTTCCATAGGTTTTGGTAGGCTTTTCCTTGTACTTCCGTTATGATCTTTTGAATTATTTGCTTAGATATTTACCCTAATTCTGTTTTTGTGGGGTTGATTAATCTTGCTTGGTGTTTGTTTATGAAATTTGCCTTGTGGAGGAGAAAAAATTTTCCAGCAATAAAAAAGACACTCGAAAATAAAAAATACAATAAGATCGCCCCTGGAGGCGTGGGGGGGATGTATGAATATAAAATGAATTTGGCCATGTGCCTGTCTAAATAAAAGATATATGTGGTCTGAAGAAGCTCGTTGGCCCTAGATACCCACGAGTGGAAATTGTCCATAACCACGATACCCATGGTATTTAAGTCCTCTTTATTCACAAATAACTTTGATCTATTTACAATAATTAAACATTGCGCTCTCATACGGAACCTGAACTCTACAACAAACTACTGGTAGAGAATAGGACCAGCCTAGAATCACCTTGTACCAAGAAACTTGATACAACACCAAAGTATATATATATATCTTTAAACTGATTGTCGTTACCTGAAGTTTGAAGTAAAAAAAAATTTAAAACATCTAATACAAGTAATGAATTTAACAATTGTTTAAATTGACTGGACAGTCCTGGAATATATTTATATTCATATCTAAATAAAATAGTATGAGGTTTTTAAGAAATCCGTAATTAAGGAATATTTTTTTCTTAGGCTAGATCTGTCAGACAAAAAATTGGGTTATATTAAGGAAGTAATTGGTTACATTGTATCTAATGTTCATTTCCTGCCTCTGTTTAAAAATATTTGATTGTTGTTATCATAAATAAGTTTTTATTTATTTATGTGGGTGTATATGAAGATATAATTTTCATTGGTCTTGTAAAGAAAGAAAAGAAAAAGGAAAAATATTTTTTCTGATCGGTTTCCTCAGTCTTTTGTAAAAAAGCTATCTGATGAAAGTAGACTCATATTGAGTCCTGGTCGAAGTAATTTTATTATTGACAAATGTGATATAAAGATAAAACAAATGAAACTCCTCTTACCTGGGGCTAGGAAAAGAAATGGTGCCCGAAGGTCTGTACTCTTTTAAAAGACTACAGACCGGAAGTGAGGTGGTTTGTGGGAGAGGAGTGGAGAAATAAATGAGCCGAATTTCTTGGCAGTCAGAGCGACGTGTTAGCGAACAGACCGTAAGCGACGTGTTGGCGAACAGACTGTGAGCGACGTGATTGCGAGTATTTTTGAGTAGAGATTTCACAACAAATAATGGTTTGTTAAGTTTTTTCTTTCTTTGAAAGTTATATATATATATATATATATGGGCAATTCCATGTCAAATCATCCAGAAAAAAGTAAAATTGTCACCCAACCCCTTCAATTCTTCTGAAATTATGTATAGGTGTGGCCTGTGTTAAAATTTGAGATTCAAATTCAAAAAACTGGCGGAGTTATGTTGATTTTTAGCTCTCCAAATTTGGTGAGGTTGGCGAAAAATGGTGACTTTTTGTCATCTATTTTTGTCTGTAAAATGAGTTCTAGAGCTTCCTAGCTCCTAAAAATTGGTTTATAAAAGCATTTTTACCCAGTCTGTAAGTTAACCAATTTTAAGTTATTTATGATTTACAAAATGTATATATACATATGCATATGTCTATATATATATATATATGTGTGTGTGTGTACGTATGTATGCATTAGTGTATGTATTAATGTGTATGAGCATGTGTCAGGGTTAAATATAATTATTCTTTTTGTATATGGTTATGATATTTCAGTGCCTTTAACTGGCAACACTCTATCAAATTTATCCAATTAAATACCCTAAAAGGAAGTCTATTCCCCAACTAGATAGTAACTATGTTTATTGTGTTGTTACAATTACCTTCCCTTGTTTAGAATTTCCGCAACAGGGGGCACAACGGATGTGCTTACAATTGACAACAGAACCACAAATCTGTCTATTGCAATCAGAACTGCGTGACTAAGACTTTTAACTAGGTCTATTCTTCGGATACCCCGCAACGCGATGTGAATTTAACAGTTTTATACACGTTAGATTATCAAAAGACTGAGTATACCGTTCATGACACATGTAAATAGTAAGAAACTAGAACCAGTCATAAAACAACAAATTGCCCTCTCGGCTGGGGTAGAAGAATACACCGACTGCGCCTCTGTAGATGGGTAAATCTTCCAATGGAGCCACCTGTTGGCAATGGGTGGCGATCCATGATGCTTAAGGACGGAATATTGGTGGCTGAGCAGTCGACATACAACACACCACTTTGGATCTTAGAACTAGAAGTAGAACAGATAATGTTAAAAGTTAATGATAAGAAAAAGCAGTATCCAAACACTAAGAAGACAAGTTATAATTTCATGTTAACTTTTCTAAATCCTTTCTCTCACTTATAATTATGTGAGCAACTCCCACCACCAGTGAGCCTAGTTCCTAGGTTTTAAGACTGAAAACAAAGGGTCAAGCCTAAGAAATCTTGTGCTAGGTACTAGAAATGGAGATACGATATTTGGGGATGTTTGAAAAGGGAAAGCCAAAAGGTAGACGACAGAGACTAGAAACGACTTTAATTTCGGGACTAGTAAAATCACCCCACCCAATCTTACCACGTCGAATCAAGAATACTACTTCCCTTTTTGCCACTTTTTAAGACCGGACACAAGAGAGGTTGCAGCACAGATAATGAAATAAGTGGTATTTTTCTAGGACTATGTGTATGATTTTTTTCCTTCTACCTGATATGAACATGTCGTCATCTCCTGATCCCGTCTTTGCTTTCGGCAATTTTCCTCGAAACACCACTACACCACATATTGTATTGTTCTTTTACATGTTAAATAAATGGTTTATACATATACCAGGATTTTGAAGCACGTGGTAGTATGGTTAGAGTCGTAGGAAATGGACTCGTCGACCCGAGTTAAATCCTGGACGAGGCTGATGCATTTCAGTTAATACACTTGGAAAAAGTATGAATCCACTACTTTCCCTGCAACTATGGGTAAATGGTAGGGAAGACTGGGCTGGTTAACCTTGAATAGTGTTGTACCGGCCGTTCCTACAGTGGAGAATATACACCGGTTCTCACTATAAATAGTGAGACACCGAGTGAAAAGGTTGTACTGTTACCGTTAACGACAAGCTAGTCGTTCATGTACCATTATTGTAAATACACTTGTCTTATTTTACCCTATCTCGACTTGACTTCTTTTTTACTGTTGGACTAACATCACAACAAATAGGTACCCAGTCTAGGAGAAGGAAAACTCAGAATTGACCTTATGTCACATCCTACTCGTGCGGAAGGGTTGGTATATATATATAATATATATTATATATTATATATATATATATATATAATGTGTGTGTGTGTATACGAAAATTGTTTGTTATTTCTCCATTCTATAAATGCGCAGGGAGTGAATATATATATATATTATATATATATATATATATATATATATTATATATATACCACGATTTGTCTCTTATTTTCTACATTTTCTTTTACTGTTAATATCTTTTAAGGATACATCCCTTTTCTTACTGCTCGTAATGTTCCAAACTAAAGGTACCATTAATCTGGCATGTATAACTAGCGTCTACTTCAAATGGTTGCATTTAAATATAACTATTGCGTGTAGCTACACATTGGTTCCCCAGCGTTCAAGTTTGCAATATTAGATAATTGATATCCATTAGTATGCATGGCCATTCGTATGTTTATTTGTCTGTGTATGTACATAAAATGGCGGTTTGCCGAGTAATCTTTACCGGTGTCGAAGAAAAATGGAAATTTGCAATTATAGCTTAGAAAATAAAGAAATCCTTTACAATACTCACCGAAAAACTGTATTCAGTTTCTTAATAAGAAAGGGGATCACGTTGCTGTAGTAGTTAACGTGCTGTACTGCGACATCGTAGTAAGCTAGTTCGAATCCCAGTTATGCTATTACGTTCACTTTCGGACTAATACCAGCTATAGGTTAAATAGTAACACTACAATTATTCAACACGGAAGCCCGGGCATTGAATTACCCATGAAGGTTGATATGCCATTAAATAAAGAAACCAAATCAAAGAAGAAACAGGCGGGGGTATTTTGATAATATTCTTCTGTAGAATAATTAAGATATTCATAACAATTATTCCCGTTTCTGCATAACATATTTGATTGCAAACTCTACAGAATTGTATTAGAAGTTATATTGATTAAGATAAATATTTGCACAACATGTAAATCTATGTGAAAGTTGATGAATGTTGATACACGCGCATAACACTCTGTTTAAGAAGTAAAATAGAGAGGAAAATGGGGAAAATGGGAAAGCTATTTAGATGATATAACAGAAAAGCAAAACCGTTCATTGATTCAAGTCAAGTCAGTTTATTATGATTATACTCACATGTATAAATGTTTTTGTAGTGAAGAATTAACTTGTACTAATACTTATTTTAATATTTCTATACAATCACATGTGTTCTCAACATTTTTAATGCTTTTTTTTTAGTTTACGTATCAACGAGTATTCCATATTTGGAAAGTGTTTTCAAATCTTTTACTGATACGTATTTTTTCCTTCTTCAATTGCACATTCATTTCAGTCAAAAATCGCATTTCTCTATTTTCTTTTTTTCCCCCCCCATTTCATCATTTTGGTTACAGCATCCCCGACTAGAATAATCACAAAATTCTGAGTGTGTTAGTCCTCCTGAGATTTCGTGAGAACGAGAGTATTGATGAAATTGTTATCTGATTTGCTGCTGAACTCCAATTCTACGTGTTAAAAATATTTTATGACTTATCTTTAAATATGAATGCTCTGATTACTTACAAGGTAGGTTTTCATTTATTTTTTTTTTCTTGGTAAATGTTTCTGAATCATGCTAGGATTGTTTTTATTTGAATGCTGTTGTTATCAGACAATGATTCGTAGGTCATCGCCATTGTGATTTTAAACCTATCTGTCGTATTTTCCTCCAGGAAAATCAGGGATTAGAAAAAGGTCAAATTCGAAAAAACCAACATTAAGAAATCAGCATGATGTATAGCAACAACTGGCATAATTTGAATTAACCATTTAATATATATATATATATATATATATATATATATATATATATATATATATATATATATATATTTAGAAAATACGTGACCCGTTGGGTCACCCATTGTGCTCGGTTTAGATTGTGGAAAAAATCACATGATAATATTATTTCACTAATTTAAAGTTTTCCCAAACTGTCCAAATAAGTTATTTAAACTGGAGTAAACATTTTCAAATGACCAAAGGAAGAACAAGAGAAGGGTCACTTGGTTAGTTAATTTGTAATTAAAGGTAAGTAGGATTTTAATCATGGATATCCATGACAATCTCTAGCCAACCCTACCCTATCAATCATTGTTCTCAAGAGGTCCTCTTCACAGCATCCAATATCTGCACAGAGTTTGTCAATGTACATCTTTGCTCAACGGTCCACACTGGCGTGCCTGTCTGCTGGTTTCCATACAAAAACATCATGAGTTTGTCCTTGATTCTCCAGCAGTGTCCAGCATTTTACTCAGATTGTTTGTGTGATAAGTGGCAAGTGGCCATACAGCTGCTTTCTCATGGGGTGTAGCTTCCACAACTTTTTTGAAATTACATACTGCATTCTTGTGCAGTTCCCATGTAGCTTATTCTCTAGGTGCTATGTTAGTGTCCAAGTGGTACAGTTGTACAGTAGCAATGATACAGCTATGGTTGTGAAGAATTGTTGCTTTAACTTGTCAATGAGATCAGATTTCTATATGACTGATAGTCCATGGAAGACCATGCTTTTCACTATGCATTGATTAACATGGCTTTCTTTAGATAAGATATTACTACCTAGGTACGTTAATTGTAACACCAATTTCCAGGGTTTATCATCGAACGTGGAGATGCCTCCTTTATTTTAAAAACACATGAACTTGGTTTTATCGGAGTTCACATAGAGGGTGATGTTCCATGCTGCATTCGGTGCAGAATATTGCCTGCTTCTTGCCTTTAAAAAAAAATTATTTATAACATCTAATGATGTTTACTTATGTAGTCTAGGCATATTATAAATATATATGGTGCTAACATATCTCCAAGAAAATATATTTAGTATTGTAAAATAATGGGTGCAAGAAAAATAAAACATTTATTGCAAAAACACAGACATAAAATGAGGGTTCAATTTATTTTATTGTAGGAATTTATGAGAAAATTGTTCTTCTTTACCAAGGTAGGAAGTTCATAAATAGCACGGTTCGAATTTTCAGAAGGCATCATGTAGCGTTTTTTAGGGCAAGGGGCCAGAACGCATTAATGCGATATGCACCAATATGTTTCGCGCGTTGATCCCCCGTACCAAGATTTTTTAATTTTTTTTTTTTACATAGATAAATTTAACATTTTTCGAAAGACAATTTAATGATGAAACATATGTAAAAAAAAGATAATTCACTAATGAATCGGTTTTGGAAATAGGGTATCTTAAACATTGAAACTTAAATCTCGTAAATAAGAAAAAATATGTATCTTTTTCTTTTTTGTTGTTGTTTTTAATTGTTATTTTATTTTCAAAAGAATTTTGTATTAAAAGTTCCTATTGTCTACATTTTTATTTTATTTTTCAGGGATTTTATAAAATAAATACTTTTCTTTAATGTACAGCAAAATCGTATTTATTTAATCAAAGAAAATATTGTATAAAAAATATTTTGCTTGTGTTCTGGGTCCATAAGTTAATAGGTTCGAATCCGTGACGCATGTATATTTATACTCTGTAAAAGAAAACTCAAACAAACAGTGTTTGAAGAAATTTATTATTTTATTTGGAAACAAATAATTCTCCCGTTTATATCCAGAAAGCAGATATTACCGTTCAGTTAAAATTTTATTATAAATAATTTCTAACATTGTAATTCTGATTTTCCAAACTTTCTTTTTCAATAATATTAAGAGTTAAATCGTGAGGCATTTACCTATTCTTCTAGTAAATAAATTATGTCGTAACTGACAATTTAATTCTAAACAACTTATTTTCTAATAAACTCTTGATTTGTTTTGTATTAAAAACTGTAGGAAACATAATAAATTTTTTATAAGTATATATTAACATTACCGACAAAAACTTAGTTACAATAAAAAGACATTGGTTTGTTTGTGTGTGTGTATTATTTATCTCATACATTTTTTAATCTCAAAACAATCTTAAATCGGAAAACTTGCAAATCGTCGTCAAAATTAAAACGGAAACTTATTTGGGGATATATGACAGTTGTGAATTAACTTTTTTTGCGAATTCTGTTACGGTTTAGGGGTTAAGGTAACTAAGTTTTTGTCGGTAATGTTAATATATATACTTCTTATAAAAAATTTGCGAAGTTTAACCCACAAATCTTGATTTTAAAACAAAATAAGCTGATTTGAATTATTTCGCAGCTAAATTATTTTTAATATTTCGGAAAAGACAAACAAAGACAATTTATCTACTTACCAAATAAGTTGATTGATTCACTAATTTAAAATAGATAAATTACCAAAAATCAAAGAGTTAGTCAGCAATGTATTCTTTTAGTTTGTTTTAGTTTGTTTTAGTTAAACGATGGGGGGGGGGAGTCAACGTTTGCTCATTTGAATAAGATCTCATCACATTTAAATATATAATAACTCTCAGTTTCTCGCATATTAACAACTAATTATATATATATATGTGTGTGTGTGTGTGTATGTGTGTGAGTACTACATACATATATAATAAATAATATATATATATATATATATATATATATCAGGTAGCGAAGGCATAAGAGAACGGTGCATGGTAGTTCTCAGTTTCTCGCATATTAATCAATACTATATATATATATATATATATATATATATATATATGGGTGTGCAGAAAAAAATGTTCTTGAAACAAAAATGTTAATTTTCTTGCAATCTTATTATTATTGCCATTGATCGAAGCACATCCGAAATTCTTCTTTTGGTAGAGTATAAAGTTGCACCGTTGTCTTTCTTTTAACCTGCTCCACATTTTCAAATCTTAGACTTGAAATTAATTTTTAGTTTCAGGAACAATAGCCCTGTAGTGTATCGAAAGGTCTGACCTTCTGCTGATAAAAAAAAGCATCGAGAATTCGTACTAGCTTATTTAAACGATGTGTAGCAGTCTAGATACGAGACTAGACTTAATTACTTTTTATATAAGTTGCTCAGCTGTGCACATAACGTCATTTGAACTTAAAAGCTAAACCATTGTCATTACTCCCAGGCCCACTATGATCTTACGTGACAGTACATATTAGGGTCCTATTTATGGATCCAACAGAAATATGTAAATAAAATTATTCGTATTCGACAGGAACGTGTATCTATTCAATAACACCCCACACGAACAGGATGTCACACAAGGTCAATTTCTTAAGCGGGTTAGCAAATAGGTTTTAATTCAGAGTTTTTCCTTCTTCTAGAACCGTTGCTGAACCAAGGTTAAAGAGCCAGTCTACCCTACTATTTGCCCATTGTTGGAGGGAGATAATTGGATGTATATATTTCCGAAAGTTATAAGCGATGTATAAAATGTAACCAGCTTCATCCAGGATTTGAACTTGTATCACCGTGTCCATTTCCTACAATGATAACCATTACACACAGGTGCCTCAACTGTTTTATCACCCATCCGCACAATTAGGATGCAACACAAGGTCAATTTCTTAAGAGGAATTTAACAGGTTTGAAGTGGAACGTATACAAAACCTCTAAAATAATACAAAAATGTAAAGACACTCGAAATACTATCAGATAAGGACCTTTTTGAAAACACAAAACTAGACGACATCTTGACTTTTCTAAAAATGCAACCATTTTGTCAAGATTTGACCAAATCAACCGTTTCATTAAAAATTGACAAAACTTAACTAAATACGATCGTAAAACCTTATACTCTAAAGCCCAAAAACATATAGAAGACAGATCCAATTTAACCCATTTTGGCATTAAATGACAAAGAGTTTTATGTCATTAAACAAACTCAAACGAAAATATAAATATGTACGTAGAATGACCACAATTCCCAAACCTCAAGGCACTAGATAACTCTAGGCGGTTTGACACTTCGTTAAAATCAATCAATCATTTTCTCGATACTTTTTGATCGGACCAAAGAAGAATTGTAAATATAACCTGTGTAAAGACAGGGATGGACTCTTCGATTATATGCAAATGTAACAAATTGTACCAGAAAGAATACAAACATTGACATAAGTAAATAAGACCTGTGATCCATGGTGAATTGTGCAAACCACTAATGGTATCGGCAGGCACAGCTGCTGATCAATGGAAAGAGAATAAAAGGAAATTCTATAGGACATTCAAATTTAAGCAGATCATCTAATGTAGAGGATAAGGTCAGACAAAGAAGTAAAAAAAGATCTTTCAGAGAGAGGTTGATACAGTTCCTGCAAACCATAAACAGAAAATGAAGGAAGAAAAAGAAATAAATTAAAATAAAAAAAGGAGAAAAGAATATAATCGTTGTCATGGAACTGGAAATGTCATGGCATCTGTAGGTGACAATTATACTCATCATTATTCGTCCACATAACAAAAAAACAAAAAGGCTTAAAAAGAAAATTGTAAGACACGGAAATCCGATGAAGAATTCATGACGTCAGCTTTAAGTCAAAATACTGGACGGAATGCTGGAGTATTAAGATAGTTTTTTCTGTGGCTTAATCTCCAATTAAGCTTATCATATTATTTTGCTGTAAAAACACGTATATAATAGAAAGTATATAATATTACTGATAAATAAGTTTTCAATAGAGAATAAACTAATGAATGTCGTTTTTGATATTTTTCATAATATCAAACACACACACACACACACACATATATATAATATATATATATATATATAATATATATATATATATATATTCATACATATATATATGTTAGGTTAAAGAAAACAATTTGGTTAGAAAATCGCATAGGCAAGACACTGAGAGTAATCAAGTGACATGGACTTTATGTCTTCACTACACTAACTTAGATATATATATACTCTATCAATCACACACAGACACACACACACACACACACACACACATATATATATATATATATATATATATATATATATATATATATATATATATTGTATATGTATAAGTATTAACTTACCGGTGGGTATAAGAACGATCGTTGGAAGCGCACAATATCCAGAGGTTAAGGTTGAGAAAAAACAAATACAAAGTGCTCAATAGAGCATAAATTTATTTAAGAATGGAAATGAGTAACCTACTCGAGTTTCATCGATAGATTCTTCAGGGTTACTTTTAAATTAATCGAGTTTACGATTAATCTTTGGTGTTATAAACATGCCCGTTGGAATGGGACTTAAATTTAGTAGAGGAACGCTTGTTTACATTTTCGTAGATCAGGAACGGTTTTTGATTATTGAATTAAAAATTTGGATTAATTTATAGGAATTATTTTTTCAATTAATATTTAATAAAAGATATGTTATGGGTCGTATTAATAGTTAAAAGTTGAAAATTTTAAATTATTTAATAACTAGTTTAATTTGGTTTGAGAGTATTTAAAAAATACAGGTTGTGTATGTTACGATAATAGAAGTTTTGGATAGTTATATATAGTTAATTATATAAAACATATAAAGAGATAAAAGTAAGAATGAAAGTAACAGTAAGCAAAGATGCATTGAAATAAAAATAAATAAAAGTGGAAAATAAAATAAAAGTGAAAATAAAAGTGAAAAAATATATTAAAATTTAAAATTTTAAAAAAATTTTAGGGAACGGTGTTTATATAAACAAGGATTTAATTTTTTATTTTAACTGGGATTAAAATTAGAATTATGTAAAACAAAGAGATAGTTGGATCATTGAAATATTATTTTTGGTTTTATTATTTTGGGTTATTTATTGAAATTTTAAAATTTTAAAATCTTAAAATTTAACATTTGATATTTTAGCTAAATTAATACTTGAGTCTTAAGGTATATATATTTTTTTCTCTAAATTTTTAAGTTTACGGTTTGCTGCCGCATGATTTCGTTTATAACTGGTGTTTACTGTTTTAAATGTTGAAGTAAATTAGTGTAATTTATTTAAATTGCAAATAAAAAATAAAAAATAAAAAAATTTAAAATTAATAATAAATACTAAAACTGATTGAGTAAATTAATAAATAGAGTTAAAATAATAATATTAAATTTAAATTTAAACAAAAAATTGTAAGCGGTGTTTATTGTTTAAATGTTGGAGTAAAGTAGTATGATTTATTTAAATTGTAAATAAATAAGTAAACAAATATATAAATGAAAAATAAATATACTTGTAACGGGCATACGCATATACATACATATACATATATAAAGGCAAATGTATATACATATACATAAAAAAAAAATAACTTACACGTATACGTACAGATACGCACACAAACTTATACTTTAGAGCCTATATAATAAATAAACCAAAAAATAGATAATAATAATAATAATAATAATAATAATAATAATAATAATAATAATGATAATAATAATAATGGTGGTAAAGGAATTTATAGTTAATAATTAACAAAATTAATTTAATAATAATTAACCGAATATATAAGTAAATAAACCATTTAATTATAGTTAATGCGGTGATGTATCAAATATTCCCTTATACATATATTTCCGGTAAAAAAATATAGACATAGAGTTTTGTACTATGTTATATGCTATATAATTAGAATTAAATAAAGATAATTAATTTATATAGGGGGTATTGATTAACAGTGTGTACAGTATATATTAGAGGGTTATATAAGGGTGTATATAAAAAATAAATAAAAAAATATATATATATATAAAAAGAAAATTAAAAAAAAATTAAAAAAAAAAATTAAAAAAAAAAAAGGAATATATAATATATATATTATATATATATATATATATATAATAAAAAAAAATATTAAAAACCTAAAAAATTAAAAATTTATAAAATTTCAAAGAAATAAATAAAATAATTTTTATCATTAATACTAAGAGCTTACAGAATGATTGTTACTATGAATTGAAGTACGAGTTATTAAATTGTTAATTATATTGGTTTGGTGGTTTTTGTTGCTATGGTTAATGGTATAGTAGGGTTGTATTATTATTGTAAAGGTAAAGAGTGTATAAGAGAGGGTTAGGTTAGGTGGTATTTATTATTGGTTTAGAGTTTGTTGTTATAATTAATGGTATAGTAAGATCGTATTATTATTGTAGAGGTAAAGAGTGTATATAAGGGGGTTAGGTTATGTGGTATTTATTATTGGTTTAGGGGAGTGTGTTATTATTATTAATGGTTAATGGTGTGTATATTATAGTTCGTTATTAATTACTAATGTTTTAAATACGGATTATTAATTATTAATTTGATTATGGGTATGTGTTATTGTTATCATAGGTTTAGGGGTGCATATGAAGAGGTTGGGGTTCTTAATTATGGTTGATGGTTTAGGTAGTTTGGATGTGGTAAGTGTAGTTAGAAGATAGTATGCGTGTAGTTGTGTATATGTAGGTTGTGGGTCTGGGTTGAAAAAATTGCTAGGTTTAAATAGGGAATAGTTGAGACGTGGTGGAGTACAACGTTGTAAAGTAGAAATATAGGAGACGAAATGTTTATAATTTCCATTTGCGGCGGTGAGAACACTTGGCAAATATTTCAGATCGGTTGTTGAGCAATTCTGGTGGGTTATGGTAACATGCGATTGATAGTTTCTCCTCAGTGCAAAGATGGCAAAATTTATCTCCCGGGCTGTAAGGTCTAGATCTTTTTATTATTTCCCATTTGATTATTGGATCTGTTTTGTGTTTATTTTTGAAGTCCCATACATATCTAGAAAGGGTTGTACTGTTCTTATACTTAATGTTGTTAAAACTGGATGTGTGATTGTAATATCTATTTTTAAAAGGATTTTCCGTGGAACCCAGATATGCAATTTTTCTGTTATTTTTGTCTGTGATCGTAGCTTTGTATACTAGGTTATCAAGGTTTTTTGTATTTTTTGACACACCTTGAATTCTGAAACAAATAACGTTCCATTCATTGTTCATTTCTATCTTGTTAAATATAGCTTCAATCTCGGCACTTTTATGACACACTTTGTGTGTGTGTGTGTGTGTGTGGTTACGGTAAAGAAAACAATTTGGTTAGAAAATCGCATAGGCGAGACACTGAGGTTAACCAAGTGGCATTGACTTTATCCCTTCATTGCCCCAACTTAGATAAATATATTCCCCATCAATTATATTGAAAACTCATTACTAACGAATAGGGCAAAGTATATATATATATATATATATATATATATATATATATATATATATATATATATATAAATTGAAGTTTGGTATCATTTGATATGTACGTGTCGACTTATAACTCACAAACGAGAGGTAATTCAGATTTTAAATCTCGCATACAACTTAATATGCTTATAACTAAGAAACTCTCTAAATTTGTTTTTTGATTTTTAATAATTAAGCGATATAATTCAATAATTAAAAATGTTTTTTTTTAAAATACCGTATACATACCAGTCCACCGCGACCCTACTCTCGTCGACATGGGTTTAGTTTTAAATTTCCGATACAGCAGACCCGGGCCTCTTACTGTATGAAAAAAATACTAATGTTCATTTCTAAAAAGCACAAACTAGCGTTAAACAGACCCTCCCACCCCATCTCCTGTTGGCACAAATCGAGGTTTGAAGTAGCGTTAAGACTTGGTTCTTAACTGTAATAAAAAAACAAGAGTTCTAAAATAAATTAAAAAAATCTTCAACCCAACTCGTCGGCACAGGCTTTGAACTTGCTTTAAAACAGACCCTTACTGTATAAAAAAGACGATTTTTTTTGTTTCTAAAATAATTATATTCTAAGCATATATAAGGTCGTAGAAAGGCAAATGATATTTACTAATATTCATTTTTATTAGGTATCAACAATTCAAGCACCAGTTTTCACTGTAAAAACAAATTAAGATTAATTAAATCGATTATATAAGGTCACATTTTTGTTTAAGTCAAAAAGTGGTAACATAATGAGCATAAATAAAAAAGCAAAAAGATATTACATATGTAATTAAGTTTTGATACATTTTGAACATTAAATTCTGTCCCAAATTTTACGAAAACGGACGCTTTGTCTGAAGTAAAACGTACTAAAAAAATACGTTATTGAGATTTTAAAACAATTAATGCTGAAGTCATGATTGTTTTATTCATTATTACTGGGTATTAAAATTATTTTTAATTCATTTTTTTTAACATATTTGAAAAAACTCCTTTTTTATCTATTTAACCAATAGATGGGCCTGGAGTGGTCGTACTTGGTGGGCCTAACAAATACTACCACTCTGGGTCAATGTGGGGCTGGGTGTAATGGCAATGAAGGTGTACTCCACACTTCCCAGAGCTCCATAATTAGAACCTAACCACTAGATTCAGTTTTACCATCAGAGCAATACGGTAGGGACAATCATATAGGTACTAGTGCTTGACATGACCAGCCGATTGATTGGAGAGAACTCTCCGACCGCCCGTCTAGCCCAAGTAACGGTGCATGCCATGGACTGCTCTGCAAACACGACGGGTCGTCACCAACGGCCAACAGGTGGCCCAATTGGAGGGAGGTTTTACTCATCAGAGGTGCTGTCGGCTGATAGAGCTAAATAAATAAGGACACATGTTTAATACTTAGCTCCCTTTAATTGTTACTTTTTAGGGGTAAAAAAAAATCAAATTAATATTTTTGATCACTTTAATGCAACACGCAATTAAGAAAAACAAGCAATTAGGAACGCTTAAGGATTACATCTTTTTAGAATTCTATAAATTATTTTCCTTTAATTATCTCTCTTACCCACTAGACGGACTTCTATAACCAAGCATATATATATATATATATATATATATATATATATATATATATATATTCAGAGTTATCCCTCTCCTAGACTGGTTACCTACCCAAGTCTGAGGGGTCCAGTCTGCTCTACTATTTAACCCATAGCTGGAGGGAGAATATATGGATTCATACCTTTTCCAAGGGTATTAGCGCTATGTGAAATGCCAACAGCTTCGTCTAGGAATTGAACTCGAATCGACGAGTCCATTGTCCACGACTCTAACCGCTAGACCACGCGCCTCTGAATTCAAAATTCCCTCCAGCTATGGGTTAAATAGTAGGGCAGACTGGGCCTTTCAGCCTTGGGTAGGTAACCAGTCTAGGAGAGGGATAACTCTGAATTCAAAATTCCTGAGGTCGGTCGTTGATTGGGTTTGTGGCAACCCTTGATGCACCAATTCTTTCCTATCGACTGTGCCAAAAGTGTGGATGGTCCAACACAAGCCTTCACCACTATAAAAAATCACTGTGTGGGTGTTCATTGTATATGTGAACCCTCATGCGTCGAAAATCGACGAGAGAGTCCATAAAATATATATATATATATATATATATATATATATATGCTTGGTTATAGAAGTCTGTCGCGGACGATGATGACCTTACACTATGTCTTGATTAGAGACTTGGTAGATGATTGCATGATATCGATGATTGATAACTAGTTTTGTTGATGACTGATGACTAGCGTACTAGCGGGACTAGTTATGGTCGAGGGATTTTTTAGTGGCTAATTAGTGCAATTATGAACTTGCAGATTCGGTCACACACATTGTAAGGGAAATTTCTTTCCGCATTCTGAGATGCAAGACGTCGTTGTTCTACAGCCCTATCTCTCTCTCTCTCTCTCTCTCTCTCTCTCTCTCTCTATATATATATATATATATATATATATATATATATATATATATATATATATATATATATAGTTGTAGATACATTTTTCTCTCTACCACGGTTTCGAAACCGTGGTAGAGAGAAAAATGTATCTACAAATATAAATGTTTTTTTCTACAACTATAAATTGTCTATATTTGGTTTTATAATGCTACTACAATAAAAACTTTTGAGGAATATATATATATATATATATATATATATATATATATATATATATATTCATCTTGCGTTGTATTTTAAATGTTAATTTCACTGAAATGATTACTTTTGTAAAATTGGGTGTTTACATTTGTATTCTAGAGTCTTTGCGTGTACATCTTAGAGTTTGGCCCATCGATGGGACCCTAACAGGTACCATCACTCCAGATCAGAGTGCACATCGGAGTAATGCCAATGAAAGTGTATTCCACACTCTCCAGAGAACTGAAGCCTCGCCATCAGATAGAGTTTTGGCTTATACTTAGGACACCTCTTTGGGGGGGGGTCTTAGCCCCCTGAAAGAGATACAATCAGTGTATTCTAAGCCATGTCGACTGGGCGGTTTATTCTCTAGTTTGCTACACTAATCATCGAGCCAATCCTAAAGATATTCAAAGTATTTTAAATACTGAACCATTAGTTCGTACTTGGAAAAGCGCTGATTTAGTTCGGTACCATTTGAGCGTTTTTCGTTCGGTCATTAAATATTTTCAAATCACTGACTACTTTAATTTGAAAAGGATAATAAAAATTCCAATCAATAAAATCAAATGTCCGTTTATAACAGCATTTGTTCTCTCCTAATTTTTTCCCAGAGTTTTTATAACGGCAAGATTTCTTTTAATCCACCGAAACGCATATAATGAATAATCCGACATTTTCTCATCTTGAAATCGTTCTTCGTTTATGGAAGAATGCGATTTTAATATGTGTAGAGGTTAAATTTGTCTTTAGATTCACTGAAGGAAATATGGAAATGTAATTAGATGAAGAGGCTCATATGGTTTGGTTTGGTTTTTATTAAAGAACAAGTCGGGCCCATAATATCAAATAGAAATTATATAACTCTGTATAGCTTAAAACGTTATCTTCTTTGACGTTCAATGTTACTTATATAATGGTACGTTAACTTACGACTGCCCCAATTTACAAGTTTTTATACAACACGGTACTATTTTTATCAAAAAAATTAGAGTGTTTTTTTTTGTTTTGTTTTTTTGTTTGTTTTTTGAGGAGGGGTCTCGAACGGATTAATTGCATTTAAGTTTATTTCAATGGGTAAAATTGATTTGATATACGAATAATTACTTATATAATGATAAGTTAACTTACGAGTGCCCCAACTTTCCGGGTTAGGAACTGTCACTCGGTCGATTTTTTGCTTTGTGTTGAGAGCTAAAATTTGAGGTAAGAGCGAGCGTCAGATATGTTATACTAATATGCTCATTAAAAACGTTTAAAGTTCCAAATTTATTACACCAAGGAATAATATTATTTATAAAAAGTAAACATTAAAACATATTACAGCACATAATTCATTACATTTTGTCTTATTATTTTGATTTTTCGGACTGTTGTCCTCACGTTTATTGTGGTATATAAAAACACAACGTTTCGGCCGTTGTATCATCTGGTCTTCTCCAGGCTTTTCCCAAGGTAAATCATTGCTATGCTGGGATAGACAAAGAAAACCTAAAGAAGACCAGAAGGTACAACGGCTGAAACGTTCTGTTTTAATATACCACAATTAAAATAATGCATATTAATCATCTAAAAAGTTCTGACAAATAATGATGTGTTCTTATACCACACAGAACTGTTTTTATCAAAAGAAATTAGGGTGTTGTTTTTTTTTTTTTTTTTGAGGTGGGAGCTCGAACGGATTAATTGCATTTAAGTTTATTTCAATGGGGGAAATTGATTTAATATACGAAGAAATTGAGTTACGAGCGGAACGATTTAAACTTGTAAGTCCCGTTATGGGTTGCAAAATAGATTCGTCTAATCTCTTTCTTCAACTACAAAGTCCAACAACAAATTTTCTCATCCCGCAACAGTCTTCTAGCAGTTCTCTGCATACGACTCATCCACCGCTTTGAAGCATCTCACCCCCTTCTTAGATGTGCCTTATTTTATGTACAGCTATCTGAGAAAAATTTGCACACATGCAGATTTACTATCGCCATATCTATTTGCTTCGAGATCGCGCAAATATTTAAATGTAGTGCCATGGCAGTCATAGTTTTCGTTTCCACTCATCCAGCAAGCCCATTAATACTGTATCTGCTATAAAAATGGTATTCTACATTTATATGCAAATATGCTAGTGTATTTATCCTGGTCTGAAAACATTGCTATTGGACCAACAGTGCATTACATGTACATAATCGACATCAATTTCTTCTAATGCATTTATGTATTCAGGGATACACTAAAATTAATATACATTATAGAAGGATAACAATTACCTCGCATTAAAAATAAACAATATGGCTGTTTCATATAAAACAACATGCAAGACATGAAGGATAATATTGTTATTATTTATAAAGTTTTGCTAGTATAGTGCACAGGCCTCAGGTTACTTACAGTACCTACCGTTACTTCTTCCTAAGCTTTTTTAATAATAAAATATGTGTCCCAACAATGTAAGTTGTACATAATGCTCTAAAGAATAACCAAACGTATATTTGGCAACACAATGGGTAATGAAAAGGATTACATTTGAGGGGCCTTCATCGTCACTATGCGACAATAGGATTCATCACACTGTAGAAAGATAAGAATCAGTGTTCACTTCACCAAATTCATGACAAAGGAGAGATTGAGAAAGGCGTTACGTTTCTAACGTGACCAACGGATCGAGATGTGGGAAACGATGTCTTAAGAGATCTAAGAAGACATGAAATAAGATCAGATAATTCATTGTTTTTCGAATATCCAAGTAAAAGGGAAGAGCCTGTCCAGAAATATTAACGTCAATTTTCCAATACAAAATAAACGTTGTTAGTATGTCTTCTGGGAGATATAGATATAGGATAGTATAGACTAGTAGTTCCAAAAGTGAGTGGTACCACCCCCTTATGGGCGATGGAAAGATCTAGGGGACGATGAAGCAAAAAGGGGGTGGGGCAATTGGGTGGCATTAGGAACAGTTAATAAAAAACTTGTTTTTTTAGAAAATTTAAATGACAAAATATGTTATAATACTAAGGTAAAGGAACACGTATGTAGTTTATACATAATAAAACTGACATAAGAATTATAAGCAAATGCATAGTTTTGTTATTCAGTCCGAAATCAGAGTCAAATGTCTGAACATTTGCGTGACGCCGGTATACAACACGTACAGTGGCGCCCTGGTCGCATATCCCACCAGGCTAGGGAGCAGATTCAGCAGCTAAAAATTACTGAACGTGGGGGACTGACTTCTTCCAGACTGATGTTGAGAAGCTCATCACCCCATTAATAATAACTGTGAAGTAAATGAAGTATGTTACTATGGTTACTAGTGATGTGTTGATTTACCCTTCCATGTTGCTGACACAGCTAAAACAGCTAAATGAATTGCTTTAATAAATTAATAGATTAGGTTTTATAATTGAAATAAATCTAATAAATATATATTTGTATTCAATCTTGTTAATTTCAATTTGAAGCATTCAAAACAAAGTGTGCATGAGGGGGGTATTATGAATCCATTGGGAAGTCAAAGAGGTGCTAGCCTGAAAAAAAGAATGGTAAACATCCTTAATTCTACTTTCTCTGTTGTATTTTTATTCCATTCAACAGATCTTGTTTGAAATGTCGCAGAAAAAATGTTAAAATATCACAGACTTTTAAAACTTGAATAAAACATGTTTCCCTATTTCATGAAGGATAATATTGTTGTTACTCACAAAATATTGCTAGTCTGGCACACAGGCTTCAGTTTATTTACAGTACCTACTGTTAATTCTTTATATGTTTTTTTATTCACTATGTTTTGCTTAGTCTGGCACAAAGGGTCCCAGGTTGCTTACAGTAATTACTATTACTAAGTTGTCCCCCGTTTCATAACTGAACAAGTTCATTGTTGCTTAACTAATTCCCATTCATTTCTTGTTATTTAATTAGCTTCTCTTAGTCTGGCACACAGACCTCAGTTTGCTTACATTATATGCTGTTAATAAGTGGTCCCCCAATTCATTACTGAAAAAGTCATCACAGCTTAACCGTTTCTCTTTATTTACTCAGCTTTGATTTCTGTAAGATACAGGCTTCAGTTTCTTTCCAGTGCCTGCTGTTACTAAGTGGTCCCCCATTTTATAACTGAACAAGTTAATCGTTGCTTAATTTCTTCTTATGGTTTTCTTTTTATTTACTCAGCTTTGCTTAGTCTGGCACACAAACCTCAGCTTGCTTAGATTACTTGCTGTTACTAAGTGGTTCCCCATTTTATAACTGAACCACTCACCCCTGTTTAACGTTTGCTCGTTGCTCTCTAAGCTTTGCTTTGAATAGAATATAAGCCTCAGGTTGCTTAAAATCCCGGCTGTCCCCAGCGGTCTCCCATTTCAGAACATAATATAAGAAATTGCTATTTAACTTCTTCCTATGGTTTTATTGTTATTTACTAAGCTTTGCTTAGCCTGACACACAGGACTCAGGTTGGTTACAGTACTTTATGTTAGTAAGTTTTCCCCCGTTTTAGTATAAATCAATGTTCGAGTCGGCACCAGTAAATTCAGCATGACTTAACCATAAAGTCAAGAAAGATTATCTTGTTGGTCAATCGTAAAAGAGCAATAACTTAACTGGTAAAGATCAGAAATGAAAGGTTGGTAGAATGAGAGAAGATTGGTTGAAGAAAGACACAGATATCCGCGCTTTGAAAACGTGATATACGCTCACACACATGCTAGAACACAACCACACACACACATATGCCACGAGCAAAACCACACACACACACACACACACACACACACACACACACAAACACAGCATGCAATATAAGGAACAGTCAGTACATCAGTACAGACAAGAGAAGGAACAGTCAGTCTATGTTAAACCTTTGAGAAAGAGAGATGAATCTCAAAATATTTATATGCATCTTATTAATCTTGAACAAATACTTGATGGAACACCCCACAAAGGACCAGTTGTACGGCCACTTGTCTCCTATCACACAAATCATTAAGCAAGACGAACAGGGCAGGCTGAACACGGCTTAAGAAGCAAAGACGAACCTACATCATACTATGTCAATCAGCTCTGCAAAGATTCTTAGTGCCGTGCGGAAGATCTGCCAGAGAGAGAGAGAGAGAGAGAGAGAGAGAGAGAGAGAGAGAGAGAGAGAGAGAGAGAGAGAGTCTTGGGTATCCGTGTTGTCAATGCGACCTAACGATGATAATCTCTCTCTCCTTCTCTCTTTATATATATATGTATATATGTATGTACACACACACACACACACATACACACACACACATATATATATATATATATATATATCATGTCGCGTTAGTAGCACGGTTATCCGTGAAAATCTCTTGCCAACCGTCCCTATCATTCAATACACTCGGGTGGTCCTCTGCGCATCATCCAGTATCTGCGAAGAGCTTGTCAATGTAGATTCTGGGTACACACTAACGTACCCATGTGCTGGTTTCTTCAGTGCCCACAGTGCACCATGTCTTGTCCGTCTCATTCGGATGGTTTGTGTGATAAGGGGCAAGTGGCCGTACAGCTTCTTTCTTGTTGGGTGCTGTTTCCACGATTTGTTTATGACCACACGCAGCATTATTGTGCAAGTCCCATCTAGCTTATTTTCCAGGCGCATCGATAGGGTCCAAGTGGTGCAGCCATACAGTAATACTGATACAACTACAGCCTGGAAGATTGTCGCTTTAAATTGTCTGTGAGATCGGATTTCCATATGATTGATAATCTGTCTATAGCAGACCATGCCTTCTGTATGTGTGCATTAACATCGGTTTTTGGATGAGATATTACTACCTAGGTACGGGAATTTTCCAGCGATTTTAGAGGCTTACCGTCGAGTGTATAGATGCCTCCTTCCTTTTTAAAACACAGCAGTTTTATCTGAGTTCACCTAGTGGCCGATGTTCCGTACTGCCTTCTCCAGGCTATGTAGCAAGGTTTCAGCTATTGCAGGCACATTTGCAAGAAGTGCCAATACTGATGACGGCTACGTATATATATATATATATATAATATATATATATATATATATATATAGTTAAGTAAGTAAAGTCGACGGGGCGGCCTAAAGTCGATATCAGCCAGTCAGCGAGGGAGTCTATCCCCTTTACAATAGCGCTAAACCAAGGAGATTGTTTTAGCATCTGAGGTGGAGCGCCACACCTACCATCAGCTCCTTACTTTACCGTACAGATCCCTGTGCTACTCATACACTGAGTTGGCGGGGACCGGTATCGAAAGGGAACACAGTACTTAAAACTCTTTTGCTTTTGTAAATAAAAAAAAGGACTAAACTGCTGGCAAGCAAAGCAGGATAAAACCCAAAAGAAATTAACATTTCACATCTTTTTATATTGGTCTCATAACTAAGTTTTATGCCTCAACTATAATTTAGCAATAAATCTAAGAACATTGTTATTAGATATTTAGTATTCTCTTCAAAATGTAATGAATTACTGCATGGCATTGGTGCCGAAGTAAGAAGGACGAAGAAATTCATTTTAACATGAAGGGAATACATAGTATTTGATATTTTTCTTCCACCTTTTACTCTAAAGTTTCATCTGCTAATTATATCTTAGTTGATTCATGATGTTGGTTGATTGTTTGGCTGCTTGGATTTTAAGACATGTTAACCCATGGGTTATTTTTTGATGAAGATATTTGTTTGATTATTGTTGGGTATTAAATTTTCTAACTCGTTTTTTAAAGTGATTTTTTTATCTATTTAAATTGTTTAAAGATGCTATCAGGGTGTCTACAAAAATGGCTTTAGCAAATTATGTGATTTTCAGGATATATATATATATATATATATATATATATATATATATATATATATATATATATATATTATGCATAATTTGACTCTAACAGAATGGTAAGGAATAATTTTACTGCCTTTAGAATCAATACCGATCCAATTTTACCTCTTACCCAATGTAAACAGGTACTTCCTTAAGTTATATATATATTTACCAACCCCTCCGCACGAGCAGGATGTGACACAAGGTCAATTTCTTAAGCGGAGTTCAACAGGTCTTAATTCAGAGTTTTCCTTCTCCTAGACCGGTTGCCTAACCAGGGTTAAAGAGCCCAGACTGTCCTACTATTTATCCATAGCTGGAGGGAGAGTAGGATTCATACCTTTCCCAAGGGTATTAGCGCTAAGTGAAATGCAATTACAACGTCCAGGATTTGAACTCGGGGCGACGAGTCCATTTTCCATGACTTTAACCATATATATATATATGAATAAGTTTTTAGTTTGCTCTAAGAATTCGTGCGCAGATGATATCGCGTGACCTTGTTAAGGAGATCCGCAATTGAATGTTGTGAAGGTTAATAGTGGGACATGAAATTCGTTACATGAATAATCTACTGACTTTAATTTACACTATTGGCCTCCACTTTCGACATATTTAAACCCCCATGTATGAGGCCAGATATGTTACAACCCGTATTAATTTTCATGCAGCTACATCAATAAATATAACTCAGTTATATACAATATTGGATATTTCCTGAATAGATAGAACTACACAATGACTCCAGCATATCGTAGACTTCATACCACGTCTTGTAGTCATTATTACTATATTTTTAAAATGACATATTACCACCGCCACAAACAACAAAAATAGAAGTCTGTATAAGCCGTGGTCAATGTATATTAGTCTTGAAAATGCCGGCAAATAAAGACGCGACCAAGGTGTCTACGAAAATGACCTAAAAAAATCATATGATTTTTGAGGAAAGTATATATATATATATATATATATATATATATATATATATATATCGTGGACATAAAGCTAAAGGCGCTGGGTTACTGATAGTTTCTCGCCTATGCGATTCTCAATCCAAGGCGAGAAATAAATGCTATATCCATTAGATATACATGCTCGGTCGATAATATTGATCATTCCTTACTCATAATATATAATATATATATATATATATATATATATATATATATATATATATAATCCCATGTATCAGGCCAGATATGTGTCAAACCTTTCTAATTTCCCCGTGGATACATCAATAAATACAAATCAGTTATATAATAATTGAAAGCTTCTAGGATAGAGAGATCTACGCACTGACTCCGGCATATCGTAGACTCTATGCCACGTCATGGAGTCGTCATTATTTAGGCGAAGAAAGGGGCTACAATTAATTAGGTAACTGTCTCTGCTCCTTGGTACAAGATATCAGTTGTTATATAGCACTTCTAATTTTTAACAATCCCGAATATAAAGAGCCGAAATGGTGTAATTTATTCTCCACATATAGGATAAATATAAAATACCCTGTTGAATGTATTAAAATCTCCTTGCGTTATTCACAATCCTAGTTCTTGAATTAGACATAAGATTTATAAATGAACACTAAAAGTCTAATATATTTCTACTTCAAAAGATATCTTTCCGACAAAACTGGATTAAAAAACCAAAGAAAAATAAAATCCATTATTATAAAACAATCTTTATTTTTATATTTGATACAAAAGCAGCAACTACAATAATCTGGAGAAGTTTGTATTTTATAACCATTTGTATAAATAGCTAACATTGTCCTTACTAAATGTATCTTCCGAGAGAAGATCTTCTGCTGTTTTAGAAAACAATGTATTGTGACGCCATTTTATTCAATTAGTCTGCACGTGCCTTAATGGGACTATTTTTGTTTTTATTCATTTATTTATATATTTATTTATTTTTTACAATTAACCTAGTCGAGATAATTAAAATAAGATGTTGTGTTTTAGCATTGCAACTAAACATACATACGCATAAAAAAACAAGAAAACTTGTGTCGACACGAATTATTGTTATGCGAGAGGATTATGACAAATTTCACCTTAACTATGTGATTTTCATTGTCCCATGCAGTCGTTGGGGTTTAGAATACGCTTATTTTATCCCTTTCGGAGGTAATAAGACTACCACCCACCCCCCAAAAAGAAGGTTTGGTTTGGTTTCTTTGTTTTATGGCATATCAACCTTCGTGAGTTATTCAATGTCAAAACCATCCTTGTAGAAGAAAAAGTAGTCTTACTAGTTAATCCATATATGAAGAGATGAACAGATTTATACCTTTCCCAATGGTATTGGTTCGAAATCGAACATAATAGCACGGCTGGGATTCGAACTCGCTTACGACGATGTTGCAATTCAACACATTATCCAAAACGCAACGAGTACCCTGCCCCCACTAAACTCTATCTAATGGTTTGGTTACAATTCTAAAAGCCTGACGAGTTTGCTGTACCTATTCATTACTATTACTACCAGGTCGACTCTGACCCAGAGAGATAATTACCTGCTATCTATGGGTCAAATAAATATGTTTAAAAATTAATCATATTCGATAGGACCTTTGTAAAAAATATTTTAAGCAACAACTGTACGAAAATGAAATAATAACGATAAATGAACATGATTCCCTAACCCCTTTGTTAGGGAGTATGTAGTTAGCCCTGATGGACTGACATTCCGTTAAAACCAATCAATCAATCAATCAATTGGCACTTCATTATTCCTTTCAAAATAACTTCACATCTGTTCTGAATACCACTCTCACGAGGCGTACATCTGAAGGGATTGGTAAAGATCATCTTTTATCTTCGTTGGCATCTATCCATATACTAGAGACGATGGCGTAGTGTCCATAAACATAGAAATCCGTAGCCTAGGCGGGTTAATATGGAGGATGACCTGTTGCCCAAATAGCCAGCTCCCCTCTCCACACTGCCATTGTGGTCCAAATGAAAGCCCCACCCCCCAAAAAACCCAACAACAATGCAGTTTGGTAACGATAGTATCGTAGGAGTTGTTGGATTGTGTTTGAAGTTCAGCATCACAACACCTTAAGGAATCCAGCTCCGGATTTGATATCGGGGTTTTACTCCCCTTGACTTTCCGTAGAAGGGGTATAGCTGCTAAGCAGCGCAGGTTTTCTAACAGCCTTTTCTCATCTAGATAGATTGCTGTCCAAGGCTAAGGAGCTCCATCTACCCGATTTGGGGATTTATGTGAGTAGTAAGTATACCAATCTTACTACTATCGGTGTGGATGGTCGTTGGCTCCATTGAGTCTCATCAGCCCAATGAGAGCTCTTGTTTTTAGTTATGCTGGGTGTCCACACAACCACCTCAACAGACAAGCCAAGGTGTTCCTGGTGGGAGTGCTAGTTTAATCGCTGACAACTCGACCATGTAACAGGTAGTACGAGTTTACATGGTACTAGTAGGAGGTAAGAAAGAAGAACTGTCTTGTCCTGAGCTAACACTATTTTTATCTTACAATTAAAATAAATCCTCATAGTTGATTAAAGGAATTATATGCACAAAAAGTTTGATAGGTTTTTCTTTAATAATCTGATATGATAGAATACAGGACGAAGAACTGACGTAGGAAAATAGAATAGATTAAATTAAAATTCATTAATCTCAAGATATTTAGAAAATATTCACGCATAAGTGGAAAGTATATGTGATTTGTAATGAAGTGGTCATCTCCCACCAATAATGAACCTATTGACCGGTAGAGTTACCAATACCAAAGGGTCACCACCTGTCGCTATCTGTATCACCTGGAAATTAGTAATACACCCCCCCAATTTTTTTTTAGGTATGGCACTAAACTGTGTCTGGTGGATAGACTCCAGTTTTAAATCTCTGGAGAGTGTGGATTACCCCTCCACTGCCATCACTGCCAGGTCCTATAGTGGAAGTACCTGTTACTTTTCCATCTCTGGGTTAAATAGATATATTTTCAAAATATATGTATTTGGTAAGAATAGCTGATATATAATTGACAAATAGTAATATTGCGTTATTGGAAAATGGGAGTTAATATGCACAGATTTCCGTTGCAACATTTTCCCGATAAGCACATCGAGCGATAGGTACTGCAATCTAATGGTGAGCAACATGAGATTTGAAAAGTGTATACTTGAATTTAACCGGATGCTACATAACCTTGGCAAGGATGGGAACATACAGCAAGTAAATAGAAAATAAATAAAAATAGCAAAAAGGATTCAACCCTACCTTGATATGCGTCTCCCTGCGTATAATCCCTCCCCCCAGTAATTTCTAAATGCCACTCTAAATTATCTCTTATCTCCCTTAACATTCGGGAAACTTTCATTCTTATTTCCCCGATTTCTAATTTAAATCAGTCCCTCACTCTTGCGATCCGGATCCTCGTGTTAAGCTGAAGAAAAAAGATAATCTGGTTGAGTGCTTGTCAAGACCACAAATATATTTATAGGCATAGTAACCCGTTGTGTTTCCTCCTATCGAAAAAATGAGACCACATTACTCACTTCGGAAAAAGAGGCACTGTAAAAAAACTAAAAAAATTGAGGCGGCCATACGAAACAAACCTTAGTAATTGACGAGACAACCTTGATTCATACGGCACTTTAACGGCAAGAAAAAAAGGAACCGCTGGTAAAAACAAAAAGCAAAGTTCTCTTCAATAAGTTTTCGCAACGGGTGTACGATCTTGCAGTTAAAAAAAAAAGAAGAGCAATACAGCCCCATTTCACTGTAACGAGCGAACTCTGGGGAATCAATCAGACCTGCCGAGAAAGACATTTTCTCGACCCAGGTAGCATTGCAACTTACTATGCAGATGAGGGATGCTGAATCATTAATGTAACATTTCACCCCAGGTGCTTAAAGTCACAACAAGCGCTACCTTCCGTCCCGTAGATCGAGTTCCTCAATCAAATCGTTCCTAGTAGCATTTCTGACTTGAATAGAAGATTTATTTAATAAGATATTGTTTATTCTTTTTTATGTAATAGATGTTTCTTTTCTCAAACATGCTTTCATAAGATACATTTTGTGGAAGATTACGGACCTCCCCTTCCGGAAAAAGAGACTATAAAAAAAGACGCCCAAATTTCCGCCACTCGGCCGAAAATGAAAATTTGAAATTTAGGTGTCCTTTATCGGCCTGAGAAAAGTTTCGTAAAAGATTCGTTCATTAGCTTTTTGTGAATTGAATGATCAACATTAGATTTTCGGAACTGAATGATCAACATTTAATAGTTAGGCATTACTAAAAGCATCATTATACTTCTTAAGTTGCTCAGACAACTTTTTTGTTATATTATATGCAGTACTCATTTTCTATTGTAGTTTTCTTCCATTTCTTCCTTTTCTTCCTTTCTTTCTTTCTTTCTTTCTTTCTTTTCTTTTCTTTTCTTTTTCCTTTTATTCATTTGTTTCTTTCTTTGAATTTCATGAGCAGCTGTGTTTGTTTGATGTATAAATTGTTATCTTGAGCAATGTTTACAATCGCAGTCCTGAAAGTCTCCTTCCTTTCTTCAATCTCCGGTTTCAAATGTCCCCGGGCTCGAAAGCGTGCAGCGAACCACTTTGTGGACGAATAAGATTCCGCAGTGAGAATTTTAACCAATAAAAACGATTCTCAGAATAAATAGGTCGTTTTGAGTTAACAAAAAAAAAACTACTTAGGAGCTGGAACCACTTTTGAAATGCTAAATTACGTGACTGTGTTTAGCGAAGGAAATGCGTGTTTCTTTCTCAGATGAGAATTGATGGAGATCAACTTAATTGACATTCACCTCACATTCTTCAGAGGGTGGAGAGCTGATGCCCAGTCATCGAGTCAGCTGAAAGACCCTTCTTCTATTCCGCAGATAATGGAAGCAATAATATATCAGACTATATAAGAAGTGACATTATTATCAATCAAATTTCAAATAGGAGCGTGAGCATTTGCGTGAATTTTCAAAATTAGGCTGAGTCTAAGCATTTTATGGATATCTGAATAATTAAGCACACAAGAACAGCACAACACGACATTATTCCCTTGCTGGTGGATATCATTTTGAAATACATCGTGAAAAGTCATAAACTATAATGAAAACGAGCTAGTTTGGCTAAACTTGGCAAAAGCGAGTGGGGGTATCTTCGTGGCAACTGCGATGGAAACCACTTAAGCGATGCAGTTATCGTGCCGATGGTAAAATGTAGGCATGCATTATATAAGGAAATTCTTGTTCGACTCAAAAATGATTGATTCACAAGTGCTAAGCTGCTGGGTTATGTTCTTGTGATATTTCCTTCGATGATGCAATCTATATTTAGAACACCCAATGTCCATTGTTTCGTAACCTATAAATCATATCTTCCTCAGTTTGTATTCATATCTGAGAATCCAGACCAAATACGCCTTTCTCGTACCTTTCACAAAGGTATGAGCACTATGTGAAATGCTATCAGCCTCGTCCAGGAATTGAACTCGTGTCGCCGAGTCCATTTCCTACAACAATATCAATTACACAACGGCGGCTCGACATACGTTACATATATAACTCCATAATGTGTCTGCATGAAATGATATAATATAAATTTTCATCGTATCTAGGGGTAATTCCATGTCAAATCATCCAGGCCATGTCACCCCCCTTCAAAAACCAAACTATATTTGTGATACAAATAATGTTCAATATATGTAAAATAATAGTTTTTAAAATAATTTGTCGTATATGTAGCGCCACATTGAGATTTCCCCACCTATTGATCTTGTTATGAAAAATCAGAAATCATTAATAACTTTAACATGGTTAGATTTGTGCCTATTTTGATAGAAATTTTATCTCCAGGCTAAAAAACTTTTATAAACCAATTTTTAGGAGTAGGAAATGTCTAGAACTCATTATTAAGACAAAAATCGATTACAAAAGGTCACAATTTTTTGCGCCTCCCTCCAAATCTTTCGAGTTTAATATCGACATAACTCGGTAATTTTTGCGATTGGAAGCTTAGATTTTGGGGAATGACTTTAACATAGTCCACACCTGGACAATATTTCATCAAAATTGAAAGTAGGGTGACAATTTTAATTTCTTCTGGATTATTAGACATGGAATTACCCCTAGGTAGGTATAAAAGAATGACGAATTTTAACGATGATCACTAGTATTTTATAAGGATTGAAAAAGGTATTTGAATAATTAATTTTCTTCTAGGGTTGATTTTTAATCTAAGGAAACTATTATAAAATTGAAAAATCAAACTAGATTTTAGACTATTTTAATACGAATTTTTATTATCCGAAGGTAACTAAAATCAAGTTTGGTATCAACGGACAAAATCTTTTAAAATCTTTAATTTAAAATAATCTATAACTAAAGTAGCCGTTATAAAAAAAAGAAGCATTCGTACAAAATTACAATTTTGCAATGGTTTTAGTGAACGTGTATGTCACGTGACCAAATTGGTTTAAGCCGTAATGAATGTCTACTGTGGTTGGTAGTATCGAATTGGTTGTTGAGCTATCATGTTGCGCAATGCTGCACTCCGTGTGTGATTTGAAATCAGCTCGGATCATCTAATTCGGGAACTTACACTTTACGCGTTCGAACTGGGCCCAAAACGATCCAGAATCAACCAAAAACATTCTTTGTGGGAAAGGTGAAGGCGCAGTTGATTAAAGTAGAATAACCAGATGGTTCAAGAATGTCACACTTGTTACGGACTTCTCAGCCAACAGGATCCTGTCCTTAAGCATCACGAGTAACTAACCATGTCCAACAGGTGGCTCCATTGGGGGTGTCATGTCCCTTTCCAGAGGTGCAGTCGGCATATTCTAGATCCCCAGCCGACAGAGATAGTGAGAATATAGTTATTTACTAAGCTTAGCTTAGATGCTGCACAAGGCCAGAAGTATTGGGCGCTCAATGAGAATCGAACTCACTAACAATGGTTTGTGAATCTAGCTTGCTATCTATTACACCATATGTGTGTGTATTTGTGTGTGTGTGTGTGTTGTGTGTGTGTGTGTGTGCGTGTGCGCGCGCGCGTGTGTGTGTGTGTATGTGATTGTGCGACAACTTTAATTGGTTTGGTCATATTAGGAGTAAAGTTCCGCTCCTTATTTTTCTTTAAATTAGAGTAAAAGCAATTTAGCTCCACATTCTTAAGAAAATTCAAGTAATGTTCTATTAAAAATATGAGAATTTTAGAGGAAATCAATTAAAGTTTCCTTTTTTTAGCAAGATGGAAGTATTAGGTTGGTAGGAAAATAGTTGTACGCTTAGTGCACTCACAAATGTATCTTCCCTTAAATTTTAATAAATTGGTCTATTATTTTAAGTAATCAATATTGTCCTTTACAATTTTCTGCCAACGGTGGGGACAAATCATTGATTTCTTTTCGATATAATACGAAAATCAAATGGCTTACAACTTTGCTACCGAATTGCAAAAGATTTTTTCACTTCACCATCAGTACCATCTCATGGTTTGACATTTGTATGAAAATGATGGATTGCGAGTAATTGTAGTTGCTTTCAGCAAATTGCATCAGCCAGTAATAAAAAAAACAAAACACGCCGAGGTAAACTTGGCTAATTTAAATTTTAAATAAAAACGTTATTATACTTATAAATACCATATAGTTGGGTTGCATTTTAAATTATAAATATATTATTTTTCTTTTATTATTTTTTAACCAATTTCAGTATTTTGCTTTGCGTATTCTTATATTCTTATATCCGTATATCAATAAAGATGCAGGTGACGTAGTGTTTGTCGACCGGGAAAATGGAACGGTCGGACGGATTTCAAATTTTAAGCTGAGATTTTTTGCATTCACTTTTTGCTTTCCTTAAAATAGCATTTTTGATAGGAATCTCTTGTTCTTGTGGTCAACCAGTCTAAAATAACAGCACTGAATTAAAAATATTGAAAAAAAACAAAAAACAAAAAAAAACAGGAAACCACTCGCCCGCCTCTCCCAACAATGATTATAATAATTCAAAGTTTGTTGATAAAGAAAGTTGTTAACAAGAATAACAATTCAAATCCTGAAACAACAAGACAATTTCAGGGATCTTAATATACCTTTTCTTAACAGAAAATAAATTGAAAATATGACACTAGATTCTTCATTAAAAAGTGATAAACACTTTGACCATTTTTAATGACTCAGATTGAAGCAATTAGAATGAACTACTTTACTAGAAAGAAGAATGAGAGTAGATCTAATTTAAACTTTTTAAATAATACATAGAATTACTAATTATGGTCGACATTTTTTTTTTTAATTTCTCTTCGAACAGAAAACTTACTGTCAAGGCAAATTTCAAAAACTAAGTCTATTAACCGATTGGATTTTTTGGCTACTAGAGTAATATATAAAAAAAAAAAATGCAAATGAGATAAAAAGAGCAATAGTGTAAAAATATTTGAAGATTAATTGGGATGAATTCAGAAAAAATCGTAAGAAGTTGAATTTTGGAGGAATTATCGGATGAATTAATCAATTACATTTGATCAGTTTATAGATATCAAATTAACTGTGTATATGTTCCGTGCAAAGGTTCTTTTCTTTTTTGTTAAAATGATGTGAGTAGATAGAAAAAAATGGAGATGCCCAAGGAGGCATAGCAAACAAATAAATGACGATTATGATGTTTTAGGAGCCGGTTTGGTTCAGTCGGTAGAGCACCCGTCTAGGAATCGCAAGGTTCCTGGTTCGATACTGGTCCCCGCCAACTCAGCGTATGAGTAGCACGGATTGGGTAATTTGATCTGTGCAGTAAAGTAGGGACCTGGCGGTAAGTGTTGCAATCACCTCAGCAAAAAAAATCTCCCTCGTTTAGCGCTAGCAAAAAGAGGATAAACTCCTTCGCTATCCGGGTGATACCGACAATATGCCACTCCACCAACTTTTAACTTATTATTATACTTGAAAATGCAATTACAGGAGAACCAAACAATTGCCACTCAAAAACAATGAATAGAGTTAGGAATATTGAAATACACGATGTGTAAAACATTACATAAGCTTCAAAAATGGTTGATAACAAACGAAACTATTTATGAGATATTATTTATGTCTAGGTTGTTTTGTTTGTTGGTTAGTTGCTTAACTGTTTGCCTATTTTACACCACTCAGAGCGGCTCTCAAACCGCTGTAAAACATCTGATATTCAGTTTGTTATAATTGAGCTTAATATATCAGATTACAATAATAATGGGAATTTATTTAAATAGAACTTATTTATTTTGAAGTGAATAAATAGTGAACTTTTAAATATTTTATCATACAGGTAAAACTTTGGTTGGAAAAGAGTTAATGGCATATCAAACCTTTTCGTAAAAACATATTACCCCTTGTGGGTTATTGAGTGCCAAATCATATATATATATATATATATATATATATATATATATATATATATATATATATATATATATATATGTGTGTGTGTGTGTGTGTGTGTGTGTGTTGTGTATTAAAATTGGTACAATAAATTTCATGTGTATTGATGACATGCTATAATTTTTGTTATGTTTGTTGGTTATCTTGTTTACTAACATATCAATGCTATTAGCCAAGCCCAATACCAGATCATGTTTTTCTCTATATATGATTTGTAAGGGAAACAGT
>CM042139.1:122409852-122422352 GCA_023376005.1 Doryteuthis pealeii
TTTTTTGTTATTTTATAAAAGAATATGATATTTAAAAAAAAACAAAAAAAACGCAAGGTTGTTATTGTAAAAAGAAGATCATGACCATTTGCTATCAAGTTCAAGTGTTTGCACCTTATCGTGTCCAGATAACCCCTTCCTGTTCATCACTGAAGTTAAGCAGCGATGAGCCTGTTCAATACTTGATTAGGTGACCACTTAAGCAAAAGCAGTTACTGTAAGCAACCTGAGCCCTATGCTTATTAAATATGATGATTCGGCAGTAAATGTCCCGAAAAGTATTGTTATGCCGTTAAAAGAACAACAAAACAACTAACGAACCAATTAGGGCCACAGTTGTAGAAGTTTAATATTCAAGATAATACGCATTAAACTGATGAAGTTTTATCTTTTTAGAAACTTGAATACAAAGGATTTATCACTGGTCGTTCTTGGAACGATTTAAAATTTTGAAAAGGAAAAAACAACACTCACTTTACAAATATACATCATGCATCATTTTGGCCAGTTCGTAATAGACAGTTGAGGGACCATCCGCCCCCTTCTCAACTCTTCCCGAGTATTAACTCAGATATTGAGATTTTGGAGAGGAACAAATACTTTCTAAAATTGGATGTGGCTGGTTGATAAAAAAGGTTTATTTACTGAAGTAAAATGACAAAAGAAATAATAAAAAATAAAAAAACGACACAATGACTGTAAGGTTCTTATCAAGAATTTGGTCTTTGGCACTCATTCATGAGTTCAATTTTATCACTTCTCCCAAAGACCTGATGTTTCCTCCCAACAAATTTCAGACCATATTTAATAGGAAATCATTTCAAGAGTGAGACATAACTGCAATCGCGAAACATTGGCACGGAATTGATAGACATCATTAAAGTCACATTGAAAAAAAAAAAAAGAAAAAAAAAGAAAGAAAACTCCTACGTAGACTTTTGGCATGAGAACAAAGGAATGGGTTAACCAGATAATATGTTAGGGTAATTTCTTTGTCTGTCTATATTACACTGAGTAAATCACGCTATTTACTGATTTACTTCAGACACATTACCATATACACAAATATATGTATATATATATATATATATATATATATATATATATATATATATATATATATATATACTCTCTTCGATTTTTCGACGCATGAGTGTTCCTCCAGTGAACAACCAACACAGTGATTTGTTTATAGTGGTGAAGGCTTGTGTAGGACCATTCCGCACTTTTTGGCACAGTCGATAGGAAAGAATTGATGCATCAAGGAATGCCACGAACCCAATAAACGATTGAGCTCAGGAATTTTGAATTCTAAGTTATCCCTCTCCTAGACTGGTTACCTACCCAAGGTTAAAGAGCTCAGTCTGCCCACTATTTAACCCATAGCTGGAGGGAGAATATATGGATTCATACCTTTCCCAATGGTATTAGCGCTATGTGAAATGCCAACAGCTTCGTCTGGGAATTGAACTCGAATTGACGAGTCCATTTTCCACGACTCTAACCACTAGCCCACGGGCCTCCATATAAAGAACGAAAACACACACACACACACACACACACACACACACACACATATATATATATATATATGTGTGTGTGTGTGTGTGTGTGTGTGTATGTGTTTTCGTTCTTTGACATGTCTTATTTTTATCCTGCCAGACATCTAATTACTTTCCTCATCAACTAAGTCTGGTGAAGGAATTGGTTTGAGTCACTGACCATTCGGTCATATCAGAAGTAGTACCTGCTTGCGAAATACTGGTAGCATTTTTCTGATGATCGTACTAGAGGCTCATCAACAAGCATGATTTTTATAGATCATTCATCTAAGAGAAATACACCCTGATATAAAACTGAGAGTGATGGAATCCTTGCTTTTATTAGAATGTCCGTCTAGAGGGATGGACGTTGATATAGGTTAGGACTTCCTTTATGGATATATGTTATTGAAGCTTAGTGAGTAGGTGTGATTCACTTCACCGTCTTTTTTCAATATGGACATACTTCAGGCAAAGGTATTTCATGATATCGTAAGACTGTTATAGAATATCATGCCTTGGCAAGAAGTGGCTGCCCAAACACAGAGACACACACACTCACACACACGCGCGCACACACACGCACACACACACATACACACACTCATATATATATATATATATATATATATATATATATATATAATATATATATACTCAACTACAAAATAAAAAAAGACAGAATAACATCATTCGACTAAGTTTCACGGTGCCGATCCTTAGGTGAGCCAGTATCGATACATCTGAACTCTGTTGAATTAAACTCAATGCTCATCTATAATTAATTTAATTTTCTAGTCACGTGAATATCAGGTGGGTGACATACTAAGTCACATGGTTTCATCTGTTGCCAAATTACAAAGTAAATATTTACTTCCATGACGACATTTAGCAACCAATTACGATCTTTTATTCAGCAGATTACTCGAATCAGGAAAAAAAGTTTTGCATGATATTTTACACGTCACATTAGTAGCGCCCTTACGAGCAAACTAGGTTACGAGTCCCGGTGAATGAATCTTTGCGTAAACCAAAAACTCATAGTGAACACAGTTAACCACTTGGTGATTTCTAGTATAGTAGGTTTCAGAAGGGTAAAATCCTCCTAATGGGAGCCACCCATTGACCATGGGTGGCGACCCGTGATGCATAAGGACGGAATATTGTTTGCTGAACAGTGTATGACATGCAACATTCGACTTTGACCCTTACTTAGGCTAGATGGGTGATCGGAGAGGGACCCTCAGATCAGTTGGTTGGTCAAATCAAGCCCCAGCATCTATATGATTGTCCCAACCCTATTGCCCTTATGTTAAACCCCAACACTTTTTATCATATTATATCATCGGTGGCTGAGGGTTTTATATCCTGGGTATGACGTTAAACTGCACCTAGTGATCAAGTTCCAATATTGGAACTCTGGGGAAGATGGAGTACTCCTTCATCCCCATTACTCCAAGGTCTACCCTGGCCTGGAGTGGTAGTACCTGTTAGGGTCCCATTTAGGGGTTAAATATATTTTTAAAGTGAGTTTAATAAAAATGTGTTTAAAAATAAGTTTAAAAAATTGAATACCCAACAAGAATGAATAAAACAAAAAGTCTTCAGCATAATTCGCCTTTATTCCTCAACATAGTCTCCTTATAGCATTATACACTGATTCCAACGCTTCTCTAACAATTCGATGCCTTTTTTGTAGAACGATTTGTCTTTGGCCTCTAAATACGCCTCAGTTTCCGATGTGGGTTACATGTCATCTTCAGCTCAGCTCTTGACCCACCAAATAAACAGTTTCTAGATCACCTCGTAATAGGGCCGATGAAAGACGGATTACGTGCACAAAATTTGCCTGACAACTAGACTGTTATAACTTATGCAACAAGCAAAGTCAAGGTGGTTACTATAGGAAAGAAACTGTTTTTTTTATCCAACAAATATAGGTTTTATCCAACGATGTTATTGTGCTTCTTATATCTTTGTATTTCCCATGGAAATAAATACGAGGCTTCATTTTTGGAGCATTCGTATTGGTTCTTGTAATACAACAAAGAGAAACTCAGAAGAAATCGAGATGGAGAACCAATCATTTTCTTATCATGCCAGGAAAGTTTCAAGTTAATCTGGAAAAACTGTCAACGCCTTCATCATCATGGTTTGGCTTCGTGAACAAAGATTAAGGGGTTGATCCACAATGACTGTTGGTATGTTTGTTGCTCATAAGGCTAATGAGGGATTGGCATGCACGTTCGCAGCGACTGCAGATGAAATTCAGCTCAGGGTTTGATGGTATTGTTTTGTGGTTCTTCTTCATATGCACTTTCTCATTGAGATTGGCCTTGCTGGTGTTTTGAAATGAGGAAACAACAACTATCTTCAATTCACTCAGATCTTAGAACTCACTCAATAATTTACTCACAGTTCACAACTCACTCAAAGGAAAATAAAATTATACCATAGAATATAGACATGAACTTAATCAATACCATACAACATGATCCCCAATGGTGCTAACACATTGTTAAAACAAATAACTAAAATGTATAAATATGAATACATAACATATACTACTTCCTAACCGTTAGGCATGACATAACCCCAGACGGGTTGATATACCGTTAAAATCAATAAACCAACCAACCAATCAATAACTTTTTCGTCTAGGAGTAAACTTGAAGAAGACGAGGGTACTCGACCAACCTGGCTTTCGCGAAAAGGGTGGGTTGAACCTAGTCCATCGGTTTACTTACCTGGAGTGCATCATCACGTCAGATGCCAGGATTGAAAAGGATGTTAAAGGTGAACAGTGTTTTTGGTAGACTATATAAACACGTGTGGTACAACAGCCACCTGAAGAAGAGCACCGTGATCTGTGTATATAGTCACAGCCCTTGCCAGCCTTTATATGGCTCAGAGCCACAGGTCATTATCAACGACTCCTCGAGGGTTTTTACCAGCGCTGCCTCTGCGCCATTCTCATCATCCACTGGAATGATTGTATCACCAAAATTGAAGAACTTGGCAATAAACTGTACGAAACATGGAAAAGCAAAAAATAAAATGTATTGAAAATTCTAAAAATAATCGCCAGTACTCAGTCGGTAGAATATCTGCAAGGTTCCAGGTTCGATACCAGCACTCACCAACTTAGCGCATAATTAGCAGAGTTTGGATCTGAGCGATAAAGTAGAGAAGCGATAGTAGGTGAGGCGCTCCATCACACAAACCAAAACAATCTTCCTGGTCAAGCGCTAATGAAAAGGTGATAGTCTCCCTCGCTATCTGGTTGATACCGGCAACAGGACATTCTACCGACTTTACTTATATACTACAATATTCAGAATTGTGATTATAAGGCATGAACATTTAATTCTTTATTTTTTTTCAACGATAGCATTTCCAAATAGTTATTCACTAAGCTTAGCTTTGATGCGGCACACGGCCAGAACTCACAAACAATAGTCTGCTAATCTAGATTGCTAACCATTAAGAACGAGGTAATAAGCGACGTTCTATCGTGGAAACATGCTCATAGGCATGCAAGTGTGGGTTGTACAGCAAAGACCTACATCGATCAGGCCTGTTTGGCGTGATATTGTCATGGATATCCGTACTGATACCGTGACCTGATGATGATGACACCCCGTGTGGTGTCCATGGCCTTTCCAAGAAAGTGATTCAAGTTGGTTTACGCTGAACTTTTACTGACATTCAGTCAAGTCCATTTGTTACCGATGGACAATTGCATTTTGAAATTTTTGTTCCACCTATTTTTCAAAATCCGCCGTATATGTAATTCTTTAGAAACAACCACTTTTACAAAAGCTTTGTTTAATGGAATGTCTGATTTCTATTGTAGATTTTACATGCACATAAATGTACGAGTGCGAGTCAAAAAGTAATGCCATTTTGTTGAAGACAGATATAATTACCAACACAGAAGCTGGTCCTCTGTGGATCCCATTCCTACTTCTCCACATAGTTACTGTTTTTCTTAATAGCAATGTTCCACCTTCGAATGAGAGCATGTATCTCTGACCCGTAAAATTCTGTTGGATGTTGTTTGAGCCACTTCTTCACTACAGATTTCACTTCCTCGTCATTGGAATAATGTTTGCCTCTGAAAACCTCTGTCATGGGACCGAAGAGATGATAGTCTTAAGGCGCTAATTCTAATGACTATGGAGGATGCGGTAAGGTTGTCCACCCGAAAGAGGTGATTTTCTCCCTTGTCCTGATGCTTGTGATCGAGCATTGTTATGCAGATGGAGGACATTGTCGATTGGCAAGTGGGGTCTTATTCTTTGGATTCTTGCTCTAAGCCTCGTTCGGGTCGCAATGTAGGCCTTAGTTTTATAAAAAAAAACACTTCACATGAAATAAAGAAAATGCCATTATGTTTTGTCTCACCCTCGTATGTAGGTTTCGAAAGACCATTTCAATATAATAAATGAATATGAAAATGGTCAATATTGTGGTATAATGGTTCGAGAGTTACGATAGCAGAGAATTATTTGTGAGTTCTATTCAGTATCCATTATTTTTTACCTCAAGCCAAACGAGCCTTATCAAATTATTACTGAGTGAATTTTATAAGCTTTACTGTAGTATTTTAAAAAAAAATAATATACAAAAATATATATAAATATAAAATATCATTTAATCTTCCTACATAGTCTTAAGAATATGCAGGTGTATTTATAAGAAGCGCTAGATCCCATGTATAATCTCTTTCTTGCCTTTTTTTAAAGACTACACTTTTTTTCATTAGATCCAATGACGTTCGTAGTACGTAGACTATGCCTATTATAAATATAAATGGCGTTAATGTATCCTTTTGTAGGATTCCAGCGACAATATCAAAGAAATATGTGTCACTCTCAGGTGAACGAACTATTGCTTTTGTATCTTTGTAGAACATCGTTATAGCGGTAAGACACAGTAGAATTTGCTCCAATTTTTCCTCCCCCGAGTCGGCTTGGGCTATAGAATACACTAACTGCTCCCACTGTGGAGGGGTAAAATCCTGTTGGCCGTGGGTGGTGAACCGTGATGCTTTAGGGCATTATCCTGCTTGCTGAGCAGTCCATGACATGCAACACTCCCCTTAGGCTAGACCGGTGGTCAGAGAGGATCCCTTCGATCAATCGGCTGGTCACGTCAAGCCCTAGCCCCTATATGATTGTCCCGACCCTGTTGCCATTATGGCAAACCCAAATCCTTTTTCGCATATATGTGCTAGAAGGCGGTGGATGAGGGTCCTTGTATCCTAGGTATGACGTTAAACTGCATCTAATGGTGAAATTAAAATTCTGGAGCTCTGGGCAGTGTGGAGTACCCCTTCATCGCCATTCCTTACAGGTCCACACTGACCGGAGTGGTAGTACCTTTTATGGCCCAATCTATGGGTTGAATAGAAAAAACTGACTTTAAAAAAATTATTTTAAAAATTGAGTTTAGATTTAAAAAAATTGAATACACATCAAGAATGAATAAACCAAAACGTATTTGGCATAACATAACTCACTAGGGTTTACATGCAGTAAAAACCAACCAACCAACCAACCATTTTGCCTCTATGTATGGGATCAAATACAGAGATCACTACAAACAATGGTGTTACCTCGAGATTTATTACTCGAACCCTTCTAAGATTCGACGAGTAGTCAGAATGATGTACATAAATTGTTAAAACAAGACCTTAAGGCACAATCCTTCAATCATTGTTAGACCTAAATATATTGAAACTTAAAATGTATTGAACTAAAGTGGAAGCGGTAGTTGTGTAATGGTTATCTAGGCATATTATGAATAGAAAGAGGGGAAGTGCGTTCTGCAATGGTTACCATCGTATAAAATAGACACAGCGAGACGAGATCAAATCCTGAATGAGGTTGTTTTCATTTCACATAGAACTAATACCTATGTAAATGATATGAATCCAATTATCCCCCCCAGCTATGGGTAAATATTAGGGCAGACTGGGCTCTTTAATTTAGTTATGCAACTCGTTTAGGTGAAGAAAAATTCTGAATTCAAACCTGTTAACCTCCTCTTAAGAATTGACCTAGTGTCACATCTTACTCGTGTGGATGTATTATTAAATATGCCTATTATAAATAGAAATGGTGCTAATGTATCTATTTATAACTGTTATTTAACCGTCAGTCTTGGTTCATCATAATGAATATTCACGTATTTATCCACATATTAATTAATAAAATTCCCGTTCGTATGATATATGATAAGTATCTGATTAAATACTTACCAACCCATCCACACGAGTAATATGTGAAACAAGGTCAATTTCTGAAGTTGAGTTTTGAATTAAAAGTTTTCCTTCTTCTTGACTGGTTGTCTAACCAAGATAAAAGAGTCCCTTTTGCCCTATTCTTTTCCCATACCGGGGGATATAACATTTGGATTCATGCTTTTCCCCAGGGTAATAATGCTATGTGAAATGAAAACATCCTCGTCCAGGATTTGAACTCGTCTTGTCGTGTCCATTTACAAAGATGTTAACCATTACATTATGCGCCTCCACTTCTAGTGTAAATATGTTGCAAATGAATAATGAAATCTAGAATCTAATCATATAAATGTACATCAATTTTTGAAACTCTTAGTAAACAGCGATTTTTAACGAGTGAAACCAGATTTGAGTAAATCTTCCTTTCGAAGTCGATCGATTGAAGAAAAAGCAGAGAGGAAAATCCTAATTCCCAACTTCTGTTGCCTCGCAGTCATGCCCATTCATAGAAAAGGCTTCGGAAATAAACCCTGAGGACATTCTAAAAGCTGAAGTCCTTAGGGAAATTGGCCACTCATTAGAATTATTCTTGCATTTCCTGGGACGACAATACTGTAAGCTAAGATGTATTGGCCTTTGAATTTTCCATGGTAAACATTGGTGGCTTAGATAATGGAAACTCCAATACTTGTAGCCTTGTGCAACATCTAAGCTAAGCTTAATAAATAACTATATAAGCTTATTCAGCGTTGTTCTACTAAGTCAGACCAAATAAATCTTTTAAAAGTGCACATTCGTGGTTTACTGCTACTAACGGTTGGTCCGTGACATGTGAATTTATATCAGGGGTTCTCAACTTTTTTAACCCACTGACCTCTTTTCCTCTCAATATGATCAAGTCATGCTGAAAGCACCTGTTCCCACGAGATCACTTAAGTTAAACAGTGATAAGACTCTTCAATATTTAATTGGGTAACTACTCAAGCAACAGCCGGTACTGCAAGCAATTGAGTACTTTGTTACTGAAAAATTACTTGATTCGGCATTGAATAAATCAAAAAGGTTTGATATGCCTTAAAAACAAACAGCCAATCAACCTTTTCCTTTTAACTTTTTGTGGGATCCCATAGCCATTCCTCAGAAAAAAAGCTTCTTATATTTTTCACTGATAGAAAAGTAATGGAAATGCATAAAAAAGATATTGTGGATCATTATGCTTTTTTTCCGAAGGAAGGAAAACTAATTTCTGGCAAATAAACAAATTTAACAATAAAATTCTTTAGAGCATTTATGTACACGAAATCAATTTATATCAAATATACAAAGTTTCTATCGTTTACAGAGTTAAATGATTCATTAAACTCGTCAAGAAACAACGTGGCATAAGTGTTGCCATATTTCAGATCGCTTATGTCAGGCCAACTGTAGGTATTTAACGACACTGTCAAATGTTTTTTCTTCTACTTGATTGTTATAAAGATTCATAGTTACATGAATATTTGTGCTTTTACTATTTTCATATTCCGTACATTGCTGCAGAAATTTAATTTTCAGAAATAAAATGTTTTTCTAAAGTAGAATTGCTCCATGGACTACTTTAATAACCCTGTGAACTTCCAGTTCATTTTTTGAGTGGATCCCCAAATATTACTTGGGCCCTCAGGATCAATGTGGAACCCAGTTGAGAGAAATTGATTTATATTCTTGTGAGTTTTCGATATTTTATGTTGTTATTGATTTTTGTAGTTTTCTCAGCGGAACACACTGTTTTTAATCACGATTGATTAGCCAACAACTGTGATCAACATCAATTGCTTTATGACTTAAAATAGTCCTTTTTCAAAATACAGTGGAGATCTTTAGTGAAGATTATGTTAATATAAAGCTTTTACTGCTGTCAGTATTTCAAATCATCATCATCATGTCCAGCTGACTGCACGAATTCGTGTGTATTTCTCATTACCCGTCCTAATCGGTTATTGCCCATAGCAAGTCTTCCGCATAGCATCCAGTATATACGCAGACATATTCTATGTAGATTTTTGCTGTCCTACTTACACTGGTATGTCCATGTGCAGGTTTCCACTAGAAAACGTCACTTCTGACGTTGTTCTTGCTTCTCCAGCAGTGTATCGCGTATCTTCTTTGTCTTACTTGGATAGTTTGTGCAATAGCTGGTAAGTGACCGTACAAGTACTTCCAGGATTTATTCAAGACAGCACCCAGAATTCTTGTGTAATCTCCACCTAGTTTCGTTAGAGTCTAAGAGGTGAAGCTATGTATTAGCAATGACACGATTACAGCTTTATCGAATCAGAGAGACCAAGATTATACTGTCCCATGGTAAATTAAATGACAATAAATGATTTGTTAATAAAATATGTGATATATGTCTTTAATCACCGATATAGCTTTTAATTCTTTCTAAAGAAAAATATTTTTTTTAAACGAACAAAACAAAATAATAAAAAACATTTTTTCAAAAAATATTATAGACTATTGAATATTGATTGATTTTAACGGTATTTCAAACCGTCTAGAGTTTCGGGAATAACATTCATTGTACATTGATATTAACATTTTTTTAGTTGTTTTACTTGGCACACGGTGATTTCTGAGACAAATAATTTTTAAACATATCTATTGGTACATAATAAATAGACATTGCCTATCATTTTTGCAATGAATTGTAGTTAGCATTTAAATTTAACCGTAAGTAAACTCATGGAAAATCAAATTTTTATTGGCAGGACTTAACCCAAAGTTGACCTGGAAAGGGATTCGCAATGGTTTATGGAAATACATCAACGTATGAGTCCCTGGGAAAGATACTCAGTCAAGCCAACGGTCATAGATGCATGACGCATGTTACGTCTGTGCTGATTTTCTCTCCCGGGCTCACGTTTTTAAGATTGAATCTGGGTAAAATTATGTGAAGATGAATTCAGTCTCCATGTTTCTAATTAACAAAAACCAACAAAGATACAGCTAGGAAGGTGAGTGATCCCATTGGTCTTAGTTTATTTGAATTTTAAATCCCTTCTATTTTTCATGTTTATTTTCCTATGTTTTGAAAATAACATACATATATATATATATATAAATATATATATATATATATATATATATATATATATATATATATATATATATATATATATATATATATATATATATATAACGAATTTAAACAGAAGATAGAGTTCACTGAAGAAAAGACTCGTCAGTTTTACCAGTACATTTTCCGCCCATTTCTTGTCGCTTGTCAAACACTTTGAAGAACTTTTCTTTTTTTAAAAAAACGTTCTAAAAACAATTTCTTTCACAGGAAATGTTCTCCTGACGATGACCTTAGGTCGAAATTAGTTGAGAATTATTCAAAAATGAAAATAAATAACATGAAAGTAATATTCTTGATTGTTTTGAGAGTGAGAGTGAGTGAGTGAGAGAAAGAACGTCCCCGATGAAGAAGAACCACAGACAACTCAACACAGCAACCAGATGAAGATAACAGACTTAGATGAGAGTGATTGTAATGAGAAGGAGAATCACACACTATTTGATCCATAAATGTATTGCCAACAGGTACTACTACTCTGGGTCATAGCGGACCTGGGAGTAATGACAATGAAGGGCTACTCCCGAGATATTCAGTACTAAAGCCTCACCATCAGATGCAGTTTGGTTTCATACCCAAGAAAGGCTTTTGGAATGGATCAGCGTATTCTAAAGAGCGCCGAAAGATCACAAAAAGCGTTATTGTAAGTAAAATGTAAAATCGGAGGAGGAGTGGCCTATTGTTGGTATTAGTCGGACATCGAGGGAGTCTAACCCCATTTCCCAAGCGATAAACCAGGGAGATTTCTTTTTGAATCTTGTGTGGAGCGATACACCTTCCATCAGTATCCCCACTTTGCCACACAGATCCAAGACTGTGCTACTTCTGCGCTGAGTTGACGAAAGCCAGTATCGAGCCCGGAACCTTGTGCTTCTTAGGCGGATGCTCTTCCGACTGAGCTAATCTAGTATTAATTTATTCTTTAAAACCAGACATTAATACGCCGAAATATCTCGAGCGTATATTTTTACTCATTAATTAACTTAAAGGCCAACTGAGCAACAATTATTTTTCCCTTGTGAATGATTCATTTATAATTCAGCAAAAATAAACATAAAATTAGTTATTAACATTTTTTGTTTATTTCATTTTTACTTATCTTCTCAGAAAAGGTCGTCTACTTAAAAGCACGTATACTTTTGATGATTATGGCAATGTACACTTTCAGATATTCCACTCCATCACGCATGACGAACAAGGAGATTTAGCTCTTTACTCTCCTAGAAAACGTATGTGATCTACAAACTAAGGACAAGAGCTTTTCACGGTCGACAGCACATAAAGACATTTACAAAAATCTTCTATCAGCGTATCTCTAACCAGACGGAAAGAATGGAAAAATACATTGAAAAACCGAAAAAAAGAAAAAAAAAGAAGAAAGAGAAATATTCATTGAAAAAGAGAAATAATTCCAGCGTCCCATTTGTGTGTGTTCTTGCTCGAGCTACGAGTCGGTAAATATGAGTAAAGCTGAGTAGATTGACCAACAACAAGTTATACGAAATAGAATTCGGACATCAGATCTCACAAATGGTTCTATTCATAGACCCCCTCCCGCCCTTAAAGAAAGACACATTCTCTCAGATGACCCGAA
>CM042139.1:122427352-122497352 GCA_023376005.1 Doryteuthis pealeii
CTTAAATAATCGATTTAATTAATTTTTTAAATTATTTTTAAATTCGTAGCAGACGAATTTTGGGGTAACCCTGGTCAACCGCTTCTTAGAAATTTTACAAAATGATTTTAATGCTTTTTTTTTTTCATTTGAAGGTGTGAATAGAAGAAACAAAAACAATTTAAGGGAGATATCTTGATAGAAAATAAGTACCGAAAATCGCAAAATAAATTTAAAATAAAAACTAAAAAGATAATTTTTGGAGAACTTTTTTTTTTACTCTTTTCGATAATTATTTAATTAGGTATTATCTTATAGAATTTTTCTACAACAAATGTAAGATAACTATAATAAACTAAAGTAGTTATTAAATAAAATGTGTTTTTAGAATCTAAAAATATGAAATTTGAAGCTTAAAATTAGACGCTTCATATTTTAAATAAATTTTATATATTAATTTACCATAGCAGAAATACCTAATTAAATCAGAAAGTTTTAAAATAGAATAAAATTCATTCGTTGATAAATCAACACTGAAAATTTCATTAAAATCGGATAATTCCTTGATTTTAGGTAATTTATTTTCAAATGTGGGGGGGGGGGATTTATTTGTTTTATAGAATTCGGATTTTACGTCATCTATGGCGCTCGTATTTAAAATATATTTGTGCAAAATTGCCTGAAAAAAATAGTTTAAAATGTATTAGAAATAAATTACATGTACAATATGATTTCCCTTATTTTACTGATGCTCATTATGTAACAGCTTTTAGACTTAGACAAAAATTTGACCTAAAATAGTCAATTTAATTAATTCTAATTCATTTTTAAATGAATAGCAGACGACAATTTGGCAGATCCTACTCTTTTTCCTAATCCCAATTATTTAGCGACAGCTTAATGGGTGAACCATCGGATCACGTTTTGTCTAGTTTCTAAGGCATTTGATTCTATACACAGAGGGAAAATGGAACAAATACTACTAGCATATGGTCTCCCCCAAAGAAACGATTGCCGCCATAATGATGCTCTACAGCAAGGGTACGCTCACCTGATGGCGACACAGATTTCTTTGACATCACCGCTGGGGTTCTGCAGGGAGATACATTAGCACCGTATATATTTATAATATGCCTAGAATACGTACTCAGAACATCATTAGATACCCTAAAAGAAAAAAGGTCTCACACTAAGGAAAGAAAGAAGCAGGCGATACCCCGCACAAACAGTCACAGATGTAGACTATGCTGATGACCCCGCGCTCCTTGCAGATACGCCGACACAGGCTGAGACACTACTACACAGCCTGGAGGAGGCAGCAAAGAATGTCGGCCTTTATGTGAACTCTGATAAAACTAAGTTCATGAGCTTCAAAAAGCAAGGGGACATCTCCACACTTGACGGCAAGCCTCATAAGTCAGTAGAAACATTCACATACCTAGGGAGTAATATCTCATCCACAGAAAGCGATGTTAACACTCGAATAGGAAAGGCATGGTTGGCCACCAACAAATTATCAGTCATATGGAAATCCGATCTCCCCAACAAGCTAAAGAGACGATTCTTCCAGGCTGTGGTTGTGTCGGTACTTCTGTATGGCTGTACCACTTGGACCCTAACGAAGCGTCTTGAGAATAAGCTAGATGGGAGCTGTACGAGAATGCTACGGACGGTCCTGGATAGGTCGTGGAAACAGCACCCCACAAAAGAGCAACTATATGGCCACCTGCCCTCCATCTCACAAACCATACGAGTGAGACGGACTAGACATGCAGGTCACTGCTGGAGAAGCAAGGACGAAATCGTAAGCGACGTACTATTGTGGAAGCCAGCGCATGGGCACGCTAATGTGGGCCGCCCAGCCAGGACCTACATTGACCAACTATGTAGGGATACTGGCCGCTGCGCAGAGGATCTGCCGGAGTCAATGAATGATAGGGAAGGCTGGCGAGAGATCATCATGGATATCCGTGCAAACTGCGCGACATGATGATGATGATATATATATATATATATATATATATATATATATATATATATATATATATATATATATATCATCGACTCATACTGACAGTACAGATTCTATTCTCTCTCTCTCTCCCTCTCCCTCTCTCTCTCTCTCTCTCTCTCTCTCTCTCTCATTCTCTCTCTCAATCTGTCCCTCTCGGGCAACGCTACTGGCAGGTCCTCAACTCGTTATCCAGCATCCCCACAGAGCGGTTGTAAGATTTTGCTGCTCGGCCAATACTAGTGTGTCAATATGTAAGAACTTCAATTTAAGACTACGTTCTTATGTCATATGTCAGCATGTTCGTCTAAATAGATGGTGTGTGTGATAGGAGATAAGTGGCTGTATAATAGCTGCTTAGTCGGGTGCTGTATAATAGCTGCTTAGTCGGGTGCTGTATAATAGCTGCTTAGTCGGGTGCTGCGTCCAGGATGTGTTCAAAACAGTACGCAGCATTCTTTTGTAGTTCCCGTACAGTTTTCATAGTCCAAGTGGTGGGGCCATGAATTAGTACTGATACGGATACAACTTGAAAGAATTACCCTTTCATTTTATTAAAGATCAGTCTTCCATTTGACTGATAACCTTTCGTAGTAGTTCGAACTCCCTTCTCGCTATTGCGTTCACTTTCTTCTACTACCCTTGGGAAATGTATGAACCCCCTCATCCTCCCAGCTATGAGTTAAACGATACCACTACTGTTCTTCTACAGGGGTGGATTTGGCATTAAATAACCTACGTCAATAACCAAATAAACTAAATCAAACCATGTATTGATTTTAAAAGCCGGATTTATGAGAATGATTAAAACGTACGCGTGGTTGCCAACAATATACAAACCTCCGGCGGCTTAAAAATTATTAATTAATGGAATTGATAAATTCTTCGAAGGCGTTTAGAGCTGTTGCCAGGTTGTTGAAAACCTTCTCTTGTAGATAGATTCGTTCAATTCCTCTAGTCATTTGACATGCACGTTATCGGGCGTTGTCATGTAAACTAATTCGCTCTTTTCTGATTGATCAATGGAGGACGTAAACGTTTGCAGTTCTTGGTACATTTTTTCGATTTCCAGGCAACACTTTTCTGCTATGATCGGTCAGCCAGGATTCAATAATGTGTTCCTCTCATACAATATATTCTTCGACACACGTAACAATCCGATCAGGAAATCTATTGTTTGTTTTTGGACAAAATGATAATTTGATTATTTTTTTATTTATTATTTTAGTTCAGTTTACGCGGCTCCCATTTGTCGCACTTTGTAGCTCGTTCTTCAATTTGGTGCAAATGTCAAGAAAGTGTTGAGTGATTAGTTTTCATTGTTCTTTTTTAAATAATTCTTTCGAATTTTTTTTCGGGGGTCGGCTACAATCATCATCATCATCATCATCATCATCAAGTCGTACTGATAGCACGGACTCTCGAAATCTATCTCGCCACCCGGTCATCATTCCTGGCAAAGTCCTGCACGGCATTTAGTATCCGCACAGAGCTGATCTATGTACGTTTTTGAATAGCGTTTGAATAACTGCGCTAGTTGACTATCAGTTTCTCGCCGATGCGATCGTCCGGGCACTTGTTCTTTATTTTTCTGGGGAGGTAGGAGTGCTGTTTGAGAATTTTACTGTTCACTTGTTGTTTTATTTGTTTATTTTTATTTTCATTATTTCTTACTTTTATTTGTTTTTCTATTTTTGCATTTTTTATTCTAGATTTTTTAAGTATTGTTATTCCTTATTGTTTTACTATTACTCGTTTTTGTGGTGGTTTTTAGTTTATTATTGTTTTTATTACTTTATTATTATTTTCTTTGTGTTTATTTATTTATCTATTTATGTAATTCTACTTTTATATAAATGAACTTTTAGGGAATTTGTTTAGTCATTGTAGTCATTAGATTTTAGCGAGCATAGTAAGTATTCATTTTCGTGTCAACATTTTGATGTGAGTTCTGATAATTTGTTGAGTACTTTGCTTTTCTTGGGGAAGGTTATAATACCTAATTTCTCTTCTAGGAAATGATTGCATTGTCTGGATAGTTTGTTATATGCTGGTGCTATTTTCCAGCTTATTTCTGGTGTGTTTTGATTTAAATTGTTGATTTCGCACATGTGTTTTGATAGTCTTGTGCTACGTTCATATTATTGTTAAATGATGTCATGTATGCGTAGCTTCTTTATTTCATGTACACCAATGTATATTTTTTCTGTGTTTAGTTAAATTTTACTTTGGCTTGGTATAATACGATAGGTTGGAGACAATTTTCGTTTAAAGAATATTCGTGTTTGTTTTTGCAATTACAGTTGGGTTTTTTGTTCCTTGTAGTGTGTTATATATGCAATTTTTATCTAACAAAATACATAACATAGATGAACTTGAATTCAATAGATTTCAGTTTAAATCTACTGTAATTTTCCGCAATGTTACTGTTGATTTTTTAAATATATACTACACTTCCTTACAAAAATGATTGGCTATGCCTCTTCATTATGTAACGTTACATTTTGTATTTTATCAAATTTGATATTCTACACTAAAATTTTCCTATAAGCTTTTTTTTTACTGTTTTTAATTCAATTTAGAGAAACAATGATTTAAGTCATTTTAATTTAAAGAGTTTGCTCTTCATCTCACAAAACGATGTATCTTGCATGAGGTATGATCAATTGATATTTAATAAGGTTTGCTTGGAATGGCTCAGGTTTGAAATTAAATATTTTCAGTTGAACAGTACTATGACTATTGGCAATTATTTTGTGGCACATTGACATTGGGGCATAAAAGATGCAATCGATTTTTTCCAATCAATGGTCGCTTATCTTTTCTTTGTTATCTATTATATTGAATTGTTGTAATGATTCGACTCGCAAAAAGAGAACTGCTAATTGCGCTACTTGACCTAGAAATACTCTTGGATTATCAAAAGCAAAAGAAGAACTACTTGACTCAGTTGACGAAGGTGCCGTGGAGTGGAGAGAGAGAGAGAGAGTGAGTGTGTATGAGAGAGACAGAGACAGACAGACAGACAGAGTGAGAGAGAGACAGAGAGAGACAGAGAGAGGGGATAGAGAATCTTAATGAAGCTTTGCCTTTAGGGAAATGTAAAAAAAAACAAGAAGAAAAAAACAGGGAAGAAAAATGGATGATAAAAATACAAAGTAAAACGGAAGGAGTTTAAAAAATTCAAAAAGTAAGTAGATTAAAATAAATGAGATAAAAAAGAAAAGAAAAGAGAAACAAAATAAGAGAATGTAAGATGAGTACCCAAGATCTATAAAAGCTAACACATCTAATATCTATTGTAATGTTTTGACATTGCTCCATGTTCACGAGTTATTACGGACACTACCTCAACCGTTATATCCCAGTTTACTCCGTACCTTGGTGAGATCCTTTAAGAGTGATCCTCTATAACAATGAATATTTTTCCTTTATGTTTCCTTTTGAACAGTATTGACCATGTAAATACATGCCATCGTGGTGTAATGATTAGCATAACTGTATCACCGATCATTTACTACTGAATATTGAGTTAGATTCTCACTAGACACTCCATACTTGAAGTCTTGTGTCACATTGTACCCGTTGCAAATGATTTTGGTAAATATTAAGCGGCGAGTAGTGTAGTGGTAGTCATCGCAGGAAATCGAACGGTGACTCAAGTTCAAAGTTGGAAAGAACTACATTAACTATTCTCTTTCCAGCAATAGGTAAATAGTAAGTCAAACTAGATTTTTTAATCCTGATTAGAAAACCATTCTAAGAGAATGAAAACTCTGAATTCAAACCAGTTAAACTGCGCTTAAAAAATGACCTTGTGTCGCATCCTGCCCGTGCGTAGAGGTTGTTAAATATACATATATTGGAACATTACACTATCAAAACGAATATTATTAGATTTTATATATTACAAAGCTCTACACCATTACGACTATGTAAATACGACACTATGTATCAGTCAAAGTACTTCTGGGACGTACATAAATGTTAAGTAGAAAAACGACTAATATCCAATAAAACAGATTTGAAAGACTGCATAACATCAAAAGGGAATTCTGTAGAGTTTGGAGATAAATAATATCTAATAATACTTGTTTTGATAGTATAAAGTACCATAAGAAATAAAAATATGAAAGTTTAGAAGAATTTTTTTCATAAAAGAATTGCTAATAGTTCACATTTATGTTTGATACTGTATTATTCGAGTTTATGTCATCTCTGAGGTATAAAATTTTATGTATAGTCATTAATATCCCATCAGTTTGGCCAGAACAATTATCAATAATCTTGATGTGTTCAGTCATGCTATCGACTGGTTAGGTTACATTTAATGTCGGATTTCTAGTTTTAATGTTTTTATAAGGATCTTCTGGATGCGTTGATAATGACGAATTAAACTGAGACTTTCATATTCCATTAAATTTTAGTATTTTAGCAAGGACAACATTTTTTTCTATGTGTTCATTCTCCTTTTTATTCTCAGATTATCCCAATAGGGCACCATCAATCATCATCATCACCATTATCAGATCGTCCGGGCAGCAAGTGTATCCATGACTCTCTCTCACCCATCCGTCCCTATCCGCACTGAATCCACACAAAGCTGACCAATGTATATAACACAAGGATTCTGCTTAACACCACAGAATACAAAGATTCCGCTTAACACTGTGGAACACAGGGATTTCACTCAAAACGGATCAAATTTAATGCCACAAAGGATCTCCACTGTAAAGTGCTCTCACCCGTAACCTAAAAATGGCTACAAGAATATTAAGAGTTTCATTTCTGTATACACAGAAATTGATGTACCGTAACTTTTTTCTTCTTTAAAGCCGCTCGTTGGATAATGGTGGTCGTTGTAGGCAATGGACATGGTGACTCGAGTTCATATTCCAGGACTAAGCTATTTATATTATTTTCCACAACTCAAATACATAACTTCAAGTTATTGCAGATTTTTAGAATTTCTTGATCATACACTTGTTACAATTTATGAGAGTCATAAATTGTTTAAGATAAGTTCGTTAGAATTAAAAACGTAGGCGGGTAGATTTCCATAACCGAGTTTATGATGACCCCAACTGACCCCGATACAGAGAATATTTAGTTTAGACATCAGATTCGACCTGACTTGAAAGCTGAGCGGACGTGTCTTTTATGTCCGCTATCATCTTCTACTGGCCGTGTTGGGTTCTCTCCGGGTTGAAAACATCTTCTTTTTCAGCGCTGCCTTCCGCTTCGATCTTAGTTCTTGTAAATCAGGAACACGGAGACTTAATTGCGTGTACACATAACTTTGTTTCTCGATCCGAGCTTAAACACGCGCGTGCGGGAGAACCAGTCAGCACATTAAAAAAATCCAGCTCCTATGGCCGCTGGGTTGATTCTGAATAATTATAACTTTTCCAGTCACGAGATGTCCTTAGAACTCTATGAACTGTATTTTCCATGAGTTTACTTACGGTTAGATTTAAATCCTTACTACACTACAAAAGTGATAGGCTATGCCTATTTATTAGGTAGGACACATCCTGCTTGCACAGAGCGTTTTCTAAATACTTAATATTATTTTACTCCTGCGCTTCGATATGCTTCTATCATAGACTGTTTCTGTTTTCCTCTTCAGATAACCGTTGCACAAAAAATTTCTGTCATTTCGAGTCGAATCCATTTGTTCCCTGAGATTTCTAAGGAATCTTTATTTTGATCTTCGATTTTTTTATCTGTTTGTACCTATTAATAATCATCCTTACGCAATTCTTTGGTTAGTTTCACTGGAAAACCTTCCTTCCATGTCATTTCTCAATCTCTCTTCATATCTGCTCTTTTTTTAACATCATGGATATCATTGGATGTATGGCACAGTGCAGGTGTTTCGTTCGTCCAATTAGTGCAACTTTAAAATAGTACTGACACAGCTACTGGATGGGTCCGGGTTTTTTAAAATGTAGTTCACATTTGTAGGTAAATACAATGGGGAGGTCAAACTTTTTGCAATATTTTGGAAACATGATGGGTAATTTTAAAGCTTCGAATGCTTTTGCCAATGTTGTAAAGGTAACCAACAAATATTGCTGATACACTCAGAGTGCTTACCCGACATTTTGCTTCTAAGATTTGTTACAGTGTGTTTTGCCCTCCTGTAGGCCTTAAGCAAGAGCTCTTGTCCAGTGGAATTGGGTCCTTGGTAAAGAATCCTCCGATAATGAATCCCTTGGTTCTTCTGGTAAAGAGTCCTCAGTTCCTTCGTCAATGGTCGTAAGTTCCTCCTCAATGATTGCAAGTGAACTGTGGCAAGTATCGGTATTTAAGTAATGTATCAGCCATATATCAGTATGGCTTGTTGATTGGCCGGAGGAGTAAACCATGTGACCTATGCTAGTCTATAAATCCAGGTGGTGAACAGCAGCACACCTTATGTACACAAAATATTCCAACAAGGCTTCGGAATCAACGGTTTTATGTCTACCTGACCTTATCTGACTGTCGAGGTTCTTGCCACCTGAATGAAATATCATGAACTATCTGGTTACTGTATGATGATCAACTGCGTCTTCATCTTCCAGACTCCAAAAGGTTTTGGTTGCTTCCGTGACATTACAGCACAATTTGGACTCGTAAACCATAAGTTCCCGAATTAGACTACGTTGCACGTTAATCTTTATGGCTTTCAAATCAACCATGAAGTGAAGCAATCTGTTACATAAATACTAAGTTGCCTATTTATTTACGATAAGAGTAGAATTCAAACGTTAACTGGTAATTTGTAGAAAGAAGAGTCATGAAAAATACCAATACAATTATAGACAAGAGGATAAGTATGTATAGGAGTATCAGGAGAGAAGTATATATATAATAGAGCGTTCGCTTTATTCAATGGACTAATAAAATTGACTGTAGATTAAATACTCATTGATAAAGTTACTTAATCCTTGAAATTACTGTGATGTAAGCAGTGATGTAGTTTCGGTTACAAACAAATAGAGACTGAATCTCCATTATATATAGATATATACGAGTACAACATCTCAGCCGATGTGCTCTCCAGCCTTCTTCAAGTGTTTCTTGTTGAACTCAGAAGCCTTCACGGAAATTCAAACCGAACTATTTATTCAATCCACCGGGATAGACTTTTCATTTCGCTAACCATTACCAGGTACAAGTGTTAAGGTATGTTAAGTAATCTATGTTATTACCGCCCTTGGTCAGGATTAAACCTGTAACCTACTGATAATTGTCACTTAGAACTGCAGTAATTCAACCCCTATATGCGTTACGCCATGTGTCCAACTTGTTCCCGAGTTCAACAACTGTACAACGTGTCAGTCCATCAATTACAACTTTTTCTTGGATTCAAATCCTTCAAATCCATACCTGTTTAATTTGTTTTTTAAGTATCCCGAAATTTTTACTATTAACGCTGCCACTCTATTTCAGATTTTTGCAAGACTTCTCCAGAATATTTCTTTTTGGAAGGATGTCATTTTATCGTATTTAATCAAATTTGCTTGCAGCATTCAAAGATAATTGCATTGTTGTTTTTTTCTATTCAACACCTCAATGACATTATTTTTCAATAATTGGATTCATTCCATTAATTTCTGTTTTTTTCTCTCCGAACATTCTTAGAATTGTGTGGGTTCTTAATTTCAATTTCCATTCCAATGTCTTTGCGAAAATTCTTGAGTGTTAAAATTGATATTCCCAGTTTCTGGAAAAATAATTTTAAATTTGTGTTTTTTAGGCAGTTTATATACTTTTTGCAATTTTCCAAGATGCAGTTGAGAGTCTCCTTGTAAAATGCCCTTTTTTATGCAGTCCTGTTGTTGTTGAATTACATAACTTTAAACAAATTACACAGTAGTTAATAGTAAGAAGAACGTCTGTTTTTGGGTTGATTGGTTGGTGTTTAACGGCATATCAACCCTTATGGGTTATTTAATGCCAAATCTTGTTTTTATAAGATTTGTTTATAGAAATAACTTTCATTAACTTCATATGTATAAATAAATTGGTATAAATAGTTTTGATTAACTTGATGAGTATTAATAAATACTGGTAGTTGACCCTGGGTCACTGCCTTCTAGCACTCATATGAGAAAAAGTGTTTGGTATTTACCATAAGAGTGATTTAAAGAATACGGTTAAACAACCATGTCGTTGCTAGATCTTGACATTACCAGCCCGTCTAGCCCAAGTAAGAGCCTAAGTAGAGTTTTTCATGTTAAGGGACCACTTAGCACCAAAACCACAGACCGCTCAACCACCACAATTCTGTCCTCAGGTATTATGGGTCGCTACCCACGGCCAACAAGTGACACTATTGGGGTGTCTTACCCTTTTTCAGAGGTGCAGTGGGCTTATTCTATAGCCCCAGCCGACAGGGTGGATCTGTGTTTGGGATACAAATCAGTAGCAACATCCATTTCTGAAAAAAGAGCACTTTTTTTATTTGCTTAGGAGTCTGATTAACATGGGTCGGCTAAAAATGTTCTTAGGCTGACCAAGATACTCTCATGGAATGTGATTGAATTTTAATTTTCAAAATAGTTCCCCTTGTGGTCCACACGCTTCTTCCATCGGTGTTGCATTGCTTGGACATCATTGGACAAAAAAGTCACCAGTAGCAAATATGACGTCATCATATAAAATTTTTAGCTGCTCGTATATAGTAATGTGTTGCGTTTATGTCCTTGTCATCTTTTCCGGCGTTTTTGAGTGTTCACTTAATCACACGGCTTTATTCGGAGCTCTCCTTGGTCAATGTCTGTTTCCGGCGTCTGAAACATTCTTTGGTATGTTATTAGATTTTACTAAATCTGAAAGTCTATATATGTGAGATGAGATATAAAAAGTATCGAATTTTTTTTTAATTGTAAAATCTAAATGAAGATGTGTGCCTAGCAGAGAAACTTATATAATAAAAAGAACCTGCCAAGGCAATTAAATGCCAATTCTCAATATATTTGATTTGCAATTGTTGGCGAAACACAGGATTGTGCAAGTGCAGTACCGTTTGTACTAATTAGACTTAGCTTCATGCAACATTTACTTGTTTTGTATTATTTAGGTTATTCAGACTATTGTCCCCATCTTTATTGTTATATGTAGAATGTTTCAGCCGATGTGCCCTCCAGTACCTCTTGTCGGACACGGGAGCCTTCTCGAACTCCGTAATCTTCTTTTCGAACTCGGGAATCTTCTTGTCATAATCGGGAGCCATCACGAAACTTTGAACCCAACATTTTATTCAATATACGGGGGCATCCTGTTCTCATTCCGCTAACCATAGCTGGGTACAAGTGTTAAGCTGTGTTAACTATAGTTCTATGTTACTGACGACCTTGAGAGTTCGGAAAAGAAGGTTCCGAGTTCGAGAAGTCCCCCGAGTCCGACAAGAGATACCTGAAGAAGGTCGAAGTGTATATCGGCCGAAACATTGTACAGATAACAATAAAGCTGAGAACAATAATCCAAATAATACAAATAATACAAATTATCAAGCCTCATTTAAAAAAATCAGATAAATCCACGTGTTGCTAAACTGAAATGTTATCACAAGGATAATAGATTTGAGGATGTGAAGGATATTTAAATAAATATAACGGTACAGTTTAACACTATATCAAAATATAAGTTTCAGAGGTACCTCGAACAATGGAAAGCATGGTGGAATAAGTATGTTGAATTATCAAAGGATTTCTTTGGAGATAATTAACACTTTATTCATTGGTAATTTCTTTTTGATCAATACAGTCTCAGTCTCAATACGTTTCGAACACGCCTCATATATAAAATATCCAGTTCATACCATTATGTGATGTGGTGAATCATTAACTTAGTATATATTCATATTAAAAAATCAGATGCCCTGTAAATATAAACATTACTGCTGAAGATGGCCGTGATGTAAAGGTTATCTCGGTGATCCGAGTTCAAATCCTGGACGACGCTGGTAACATTACACATAGCGCTATTACGCTTAGGAACGATATGAATTCAACTATTCTCCATTTAACTATAGGTAAATAGTAGGGTAGACTGGGCTCTTTAACCTTGGTATGGCAAACGGCACAGCAGAAGGAAAGCGCTGAATTCAAACCTGTTTAACCCCGTTTAAAAATGTACTTGTGAAGGGTTTGGTAAATAGTTTGCTTTGTTTTGGTTTGTTTTGTTTTACGGCATATCAACCTCAGCGGGTCATTTAATGCCGATAAAGTTTTGAAATAAATCAATTCTTAATGGATAATACAATTTTTTAATAAATACATTTTTCTATTTAACCCATAGATGGGACCCTAACACTCCGGGTCAGAGTGGACCAGGGAGCAATGGTGATGAAGGGGTGCTCCACATTCCCCAAACCTCCAAAACTGGAACCTCACCATCAGATAGAGTTTAACGCCATTCCCAGGACATGTAGACCCGCAGCCACCGCCTTCTAGCACCCATATGATAAAAAGGGATTGGGGGTTGCCATAAGGGCAATAGGGTTGGGAAAATCATATAGGTGCTAGGGCTTGACGTGACCAGCCGATTGATCGGAGGGGCCCGTCTAGCCCAAGATAGGGCCAAAGTGGAGTATTGCATGTCATGAACTGCTCATCCACCTGGGCTCTATCCTTAAGCATCACGGGTCGCCACCCACGGCCAACAGGTGGCTTCATTGGGGGAGTCTTACTCCTCTGCAGAGGTGCAGTCGGGGCATTCTAACGCCCCAGCCGACAGGGCGGTTGGTAAATAGAAAAACATTGCTGTTTATATAATCTCATCTGTCAACAGGTGATATTGGTATGCATGTTGGGTACTTCAATAAACATTAAGATATAAATCTTATCTCTTGGTCACATTTCTTCATAGTATTTGCTTATTGCATTGATTATCGCAGTTATAGAAACATTGCAATATCTTTGGTCGATGTATTATATCATGAGACTTTTGTAATATTTCCATCGTGTTGTTATATTCACCGCCTTGATTTTCGTTCTTCGGGTTTTCTTTTGGCATGAAATGAAAAAAAAATTATTCCCTCTTTTTTTTCTTCTATTGATTGTGTTCCTCACTTCTCATTTCTGTAACATCTAATGTATTTTCCATGTATTTCTTCTGCAGATTTTATGGTTAACATTTTTCTTATTCGAAGGTAATAATTTGTTTCTTTATTTTCTTTTTTGAATCAGTCCTCTTGCTGAAAATATTACACCTATCAGGCATTGGAGTGGTTTACAGATTATTATTATTATTATTATTATTATTATTATTATTATTATTATTATGAGTTTTTCACACCTGCCGTAGCTGGTGGTTCACTGGAGGCTGAGTGACAGCAAGACTCCTCAGGTCTCCAGGACCATTCTGGTTGATCCCAACTGTGCTGTAGTTTGGATGGTCTCGATTCTTTTCCTGATTTACAATTCACCCAAATTCTTTTCCAGGGCTTTGGGGAACGTTTCAAGGGCACCAATTACAATTGGTACGACCTTCACCTTCATATATTATTATTATTATTATTATTATTATTATTATTATTATTATTTCACTTCATGAGTGTTTTCACACCCACCATAGCTTGTGGTTATTATTATTTTTATTTAGCTCCATGAGAGTTTTTCACACCTGCTTAGATGGTAGTTCACCGAAGATCATCAGGACTCTTCTTGGTATTCTAGCCGATCTTAACAATGTTGGATGGTCTCCATTCTTCCCTGATTTTCGTTTTACACAGACTCTTTTCCAAACACTTGGTAAATGTTCCAAGGGTACCAATTACAATTGGTACAACCTTTACTTTTATGTTCCACAGATTATTATTATTATTTTGCTCCTGTGAGTTTTTCATACCAGCGTTAGCTGATGGTCTTTCACTGGAGTCTGAGTGACACCAAGTCTCCTCAGGTCTTCAGGAATCTCCTGATTATTCTAGCCGATTTCAACAATGCTAATCTGGATGGTCTCAATTCTTCCTCTGATTTCCAGTTCCTCTAGTCTCTTTTTTAAGCTTTTGGGGACCGTTCCAAGTGCACTAATTACAATTGGTATCCCTTTCCTCCTCATATTCCACATTTTTTTTCAATTCACTAGCAAGGTCCAGATATTTGTTTACCTTTTCGTTTTCTTTCATCTTCACACTATGATCTGCTGGAACTACACAATTTAACAGTTGGCAAACTCTCTTTTTTTGTTAATCAATCTAGGTCTTGTTTTCTGGCTGGGATAAGGCGATCCGTTTTTATCTAAAGTTCCCAGAGAATTTAATGTGTTTCATTATTAAGAACAGATTTTGATTCAGGCATATTGTTGTTTGTTTAAAATTTAGTTTTTTGCACAATTCCCAGTGACTTACCTTTCCAAACCAGTCGTGCCTAGCCTTGTATTCTCGTTGTGTCAGTTTGCTGTATTTGCTTAATACATGGTTTATTGTGTCATCTCTCTTGCCGCACATCCTACATTTGCTGTTTTGTTGTGTCTTATCAATTTTTGCTTGGATATGATTTGTTCTTATGGCATTGCTTTGTGTAGCAATTTTTAGTTACTAGATTTCTCTCTTAAGTTTTCCTCTTCTTAGCCCTGCTCAGGGCTTTTCATGTGCTATCTCCCCAACTGGTCGTTTGAAGTATCCATATAATTGTTTTTTCTTTAACCTTGGTATTGCAAGCGATCCAGGAAGTATCAATATAATTGTTTTTTCTTCCCATTTCTTTTTTTTTTCTGTTTGTCCATTACTGCTGTAATTAATATTTCCTTGCTTTTTGTGTATTTTTCCAGCTTTATTGAGGCATCTACGCACTCTTCTATGTTGACATATAGCCTCTCATCTCTAGGGTGCAATGTCTTGTGCATAGTCATTAGCGTTCTTGTCTTTTGGTCAATCTGTCGGAGTCCTTCTGTTGTCAATTTTAAGAATGGTCCAGAGTATCTTATAATGGAAATAACCCAGGTATTTATTCCCTTGATGGGATTTCTTTTGCAGAGCTTGGTTTCCTGGAATTTTCTTGTTTTTCTGAAGTATTATTTTTTAACTTTTTCTTTCATCTCTGTTTGCTTGATGGTGTCCACTTCTAAAATTCCTAAATATGTGTAACTTTTCTTTTCTCCAAGTGTTCTTATATTGTACTGATTTGGTAGTTGTATTCCATCCATTGTTTTTTTATCATTATTACATAATTCTTGGCGAGTTTTTCACATCAGCATGTGGTCTTTCACTTGAGGCCGAGTGACAGCAAGCCTTCTACTTTCTCCCGGACTTTTCTGAGTATTCTAGCTGATCTTTACAATACTGTTGTCTGGATAGTCTCGATTAAACCTCTGATTTCCAATTCCTCCAGTCTTTTTTCCAAACCTTTCCGAGAGCACCAAATACAATTGGTACCACCTTCACCTTCATGTTCAACATTTTTTTCGGATTATTATTATTATTATTATTATTATTATTATTATTATTATTATTATTAATGATGATGATGATTTGTCCTAACCTATTTATATAATTTGCACTGTAATTAATCGCAAGTAAAGGAAGAAATAATCCAAACACGGAAAGTACCCCATAATTAGAACTAAATAATTTCCCCTGGGAAATTATAATGATAAAAATGATAGCAATATTATCAAGCATAAAATTTAATTGGAAATTGATTTATTCTATAACTTGGAACATTTTAACGATATTGCGTTAACAAAAAATATTGCTATGATGGTAACATATAAACACATAGATCCGTCTGTATCTCAAAGTCCCACAGCAGTTTATGCATCTCATTCTCCAGGACAGTTTCAGGCGTGTGCATATACCATTTAGTTTAATGGGAAAATTTCATTCAAAATTCCCAGTGGATCACCTTTTCCACCCAGTCGGGCTGAGTCTAGTACTCTCTTTGTTTTCTGCATTCGCTTATTATTATTATTATTATTATTATTATTATTATTATTATAGTAGTAGTAGTAGTAGTAGTAGTAGTAGTAGTGTAGTAAATAGTGTTATTATTCTTATTAGTTGTTGTAGTTGTATATATTGTTATTATTACTATTTTTTCACTCATTGGAGTTTTTCACACCAGCTAATGCTGGTGATCTTTTATTTCTATGCGTGGACTTAAGGGAGGGAGAGTCTTTCTGAGATTGTAAATAGCCATCTCTTGATGCGCCCAAAAGTTTTGCTGTCAAGATCAGATAGACATTCGGACCAGTTACCAATCGACCAGAAATGAAATTATCTCTCCATCAGACTGGTAAGTCTCTCAAACTTGACTCTATTCATAGGAAGAACATTTATATTGTTAGTCATAGTCTTGTTGTTAAATGAATCGTTAGAATGGAACTAAGTTTTGATTCCTTTATTTGTTGTTCTTAGAATAAATGTTATACTATACATATATAACATCTATTACAAAAAGGTTCGATTCATATTTGTTTAACATGTTATTTATAATAATAGTTGCCTAAGACTCCACATTTATTTCTTCTTAACAACGTAAAGTCTTTCAATTCCTTCTCCAAATAATTCATTATTCAAAGATAGATACACATGATATCCATGTCCACTCTTAAACAAACGGTGCGTACTACATTATAAATTTGTAACCTGAGCAATAGTACTACAACGTCAAACAATCTATCGAATAACTTATTGTAAAAAAAAAATAGATTAAAACTGTTTATAAAGTCTTATCTGACCAGAGAATGTTTCCGTCTGGTCGGTTATCTGTTTAAGAAGAACAGACTCTTCAGTGTCGTTGCGAAAGGTGTTTTAAGTCTCATTAGATTTCTATCATGGACAGATCGTCTCAGAAAATAGACATTAAGTCATTGATTTTTTGATAAATTACTATGAACATGTTCATGTAGACAGTAGCAAAAGAAAATGTTTCATCACTCTTAGCCACTAGCAATCAAACTGTCTTTTTTATACTTGAATAGAGAAAATAAAAGTAAAAGAAAAACATTTGAGTTTTAGATGTGAAGAAGTCAGTATTTATAAGATGTTTTCTGCTTCAAGTTTATGCATCTTTTTATACTTTTTATTTTCATTTAACGAATAAAACTCATAAGTGATGTGCATGTAATAACTGTTGCTCCATATTCAAAGTATAGTAGTAAAGTGACTTACGAGTTTAGTTAAATCCGCTCGTAACTCAATCTCTTCGTATATCAAATCAGATTTCCCTATCATAATCATCATCATGTCACGCAATTAGCACGGATATCCATGACAATCTTCCGCCAACATTCTGTATCACTCATTGTCTCAGGCTGGCCAATGTACGTCCCTGTCAGGCGGCCCACATTTGCATGTCCATATGTTGGTTTCCACAGGAGAACGTCGCTTATGAGTTCTCCCTTTGTTCTCCATCAGTGTCCAGCATGTCTTGTCCGTCTTACTCGGATGGTTTGTGAGATAGGGGGTATGTGGCTGTACAGCTGCTTTGTGAGGTGCTGTTACCACGACTTGTTCAGGATCAATAATGCTACGTGCGATCCTAAACAAGTTTTCCCTATAAAAAACCCTGAAATACCATTAATCTGTTCTAGACCCCTTCCCAAAGAACAACTTAATTTTTTATTAGGTTTTGTACATATGGAAATAGCACTGTATTGTAAAGAAAATAGTGTCCAGCATGTCTTGTTCGTTTTAATCAGATGGCTTGTGTGATAGGAGGTATATGACCTTACAGCAGATTTTGTGTCGGGTGCACAATTTATTGTTTAAAAGTTTCTAACTCAACACAGGTGTCAAGCGTAGCTGACCTGTTGTCTGGGGCTGTAGTATACACCGATGGCACCTCTGCAGCAGGATAAGATTCCCTAATACGGCTATCTGTTAGCCGTAGGTAATGACTCGTAATGCCTGAGGACAGGATAGTGGTTTGTAACCGGGGTACTATGTGGTCTCGTGACATGCAAAACTCCTCTTCGGCCCTTACTTTGGCAAGTCGAGTGGTCGAAAAGGCCTATTCCGATCAATTGGCTGGTCACGTCAAACTCTAGCAAATATATGATATCCAATTCTTTAAATTGCTCTTATGACAAACACTACCCATTTTATCATATAGATGCTGGAAGGTGGTTACTGAGGGTCAACCACCAATATTTCTTAATACGCATCCGGTTAATGAAAATTATTTCTACTAAATTATAAATACACACAAACTTAATGAAAATTGTTCCAACTAATTTATTAATACATATGAAGTAAATGAAAATTATTTCTAGCAGTTTACTGATACTCAGGAAGTCAAACAAATCATATATATATATATATATATATATATATATATATATATATATATATATAATATACCAAACTTATTGGTAAATCCTCGCGGTGAAAAAAAACCAGCACATAGTTTGATTGTAAAAATATACTACCAAACATCAACCGGGAAGAAAAAATTTTTGGAAAAAAGAAAAGACCAAGATAATCGTACCAACAAAAAAAATCTATTAGTACAATATTTTGGCCAAAAGAAAAAAACAATTTATATGCATATATATATATAAGATATATATATATTCATACAAAACAGCCAGGAGACTAAAGCTAATAAGTAAAAAGTGCTCAATACCTAAGTAGAGCAAATAATAAAGATAAATCTAATGAGTCAGACGAACCTACTAAAAGTTTCGCTTAATGCTCTTCAGGGCAAAGATCTAACCCGAAGAGTCAGATCTTAGCGCTGAAGAGCATTAAGCGAAACCTATAGTAGGTTCGTCTGACTCATTAGATTTATCTTTATATATATATATATATATATATATATATATATATATATATATATATAAACAAGATTTGGCATTGAATAGCCCGCAAAGACTGATTGGATGGCTGGCTGGTTGGTTATTTTTATGGCATATCAACCTCTTCTAGGTTTCTTACAGTACTTGATTTAGATTAAATGGTCACTCATCTAAGTATTGAACACGATAATCGCTGCTTAACTTCGTTGATCTAGCAGGAATCAGTGCTTGATATGCTGTTAAACACTAAGCTGCTAAGCAGACAAGCAAGCAACTAAGAATAGTAGTTTTTTAAAAAATAAATTATTTCAGTGTGATTAATATATGTGCTTTAATACAGTCTAAGCGTTTGTCAACTGAGCTGCGGCTTCGAATTTATTTTTACATTTTACCTGTCATCTCACCAGCTGTTCCTTTCTTTTTCTCTTGCTAAAAGGTTGTTAATACGGCGTTAAAATCCCAGCTTCGATCTAACCTGATCTGCCCAATCTCCGTCTGTCTAGATTTAAAACGGAGAAAAAGGCGATGACGTCCGCTGCTACGTATTCAAATATTTTTCACTCAATATTTCTCTAGGCACTGATCACGCTCAACCCACACACGTAGCTACTACCCCTGCTTATTACAAAGCAGCTGACGTTTTTGATCCGACTCTGGAAAGCTTAACCAAGTTCAGTCTGGCATTGGCAATATCTACATAGACAAGATTATAACACATAATGGTATAAAATCCCTCTGTATAAAAACGAATTTAGCCTTTGCATATGAGAGTGAACGATAAGCTGTTTGTTAACAGGAAACAGTATTATCTAATTTTGTTATGTTATTAAAGCTATGTGAATTTTTCGGTTGGTCCCTTATTGGCAAGGATATGGTAAATCTATATCCTACAGATTCTTGCTTCCGTCTACGCAGACCTGTATATTAGCTTGCGCACACTGGAATCTAATGTATAAGCTTGGTACTCTTACTCAGTAACTCAGCAAACCTACCACGCCAAACTGTAAGCCACCCTGTCGATTGGGGCTGTGGAATATACCGACTGCACCTCTACAAGGGGGTAAAATCTCCCCATATAGGGATATCTATTGTCAGTGAGTGGTAACCCGTAATGCCTAAAGACGGAACACTGGTGGCTGAGCAGTCTATGACATGCAACAGTCCGCTTTGGTCCTTACTTTGGCTAATCAGACGGTCGGAGAGGCACCTATATGATTGTCCCTTAAAGCAACCTCTCAATCCTTTTTATATGTGTGCTAGAAGGCGGTGGCTGATGGTCATAGTGTCCTAAGTATGACGTTAAACAGTATCTAATAGTGCGGTTTTCTGGAGGTCTGGGGAATTTAAAGTAACCCTTCATCACCATTACTCCCATATCAACTCTGACCCGAAATGGTAGTATCTATTAGGGTCAAATCTATGGGTTAAATAGAAAAAAATAGTTCAAATAAAAAATTTTGAATACCCATAAAAAATGAATAAACCGTCTTCGGCATAACATAATCCAAAAAGGTTTGGCATGGCGTAAAACCCACCAAGCCATCAAACAACTAATCAAACTGTAAGACATCTGCCGAAGTTGTCTTCTCTTTAAGGAACTAGCTTGCAGGATTGAAGGGATCCAGCTAGCCACTTCCTCATTGACTCCAGCTATGTATTCAGGCAGCAGTAAATAACACCCAACCTGACCTTTTTACTGGAAGTTATACCAAGCCCAAGGCCTTCACTGAGAATTGAACACAAACTGTGTTAGTTGAAAATATACTATTCCTATATATGAATGGGTATATAGCCATGAATGAATATTAGAACATATTAATACAAGATATATATAATTGATTTGCTAAATCAACAACTGAGGATTAAGTACAGGAGGGTTGGAATTTTCTTCTCCTCGGCTGCTTGCCTTACCAAGGCTAAAGAACTTACTATTTACCCAGAGCAAAGGGATTCTTGCCTTTCCCAAGTGATTATTGCGAAGTGAAACGCAAACAGCTTTGCCCCGGATTTGAACTCGGTTCGCCAATTCCATTTCCTATGATGGTAACCGTTACGCTATACATTCCATAGTATTTTAGATTGCCCTTTTTATTTGCCTATAATCATTTTTGCACAGTTGAATGGTTTCAAGTATTCCTAAGTCTAATAATTCATACACAATTACATGGTTTCAAGTAACTATTACTATTTGATAATATTTATTTGGACACGGTTATATGGTAGCCGATTCTAATAGTTTCCAAACATATTTGACCCATAGATAGGAAGCTAACAGGTAATACCACTTCGGCCCACAATAGATCTTGGAGTAATGGCCATGAAAGCGTACTTTGCATTCCCCAGGCATCAGGAACTGAAGCCTCACTACTGGATGCAGTTTAGTGACATAGCCATGATACATCAACCCAGGTTGAATGTATATAAACATTAATCAGAATATTTGTAGACTCTTCAGCTATAGACACTTGTCATTTCTGTGTGGCAAAATAATAATATGACAACATTCTTTTTTGTTATTTCTATTGTTGCTTTTGTTATTACATCGTTTCGTTCTACGGTAATCTGAGTGAAATCCATAAATAAAGATAGATGTTTTTTACCAAACGATGGTAACAAAAAACGAATTGTAGTAAATATAATGTTCCATCCACAGGTTCGATTAAACAGAAGATTCGTTGATCTATTCATTTGTCAAGATAACTATTTTTTTCCTGTGCCTTGCTGAACATTTCAAGCATATCACGAATTCATTCCATCAGCAGATAAAGGATATAATTTTATGTACTTTTTTTTTTTTTACTGAGGAAGTCATTTTTTTAGATATTGTTTTGAAATTGTATACTAATAAGATTAACTCATTCTTAGGAACCCGTGCAGAACAAATTATTTTTTTAGTTATAAGCATAGTTTATCTGTAATTATTTTCATGTCAGACAAAGAAATCCAAACTGCAGTGAAATTTACACTGACATGATTTATACATTCATGCACTCTTCCTTATGCGACTCATAATGGTGTAATGCTTAGCAAGTCTCCCAGATCCATTACTATTGAATAGTAATTTCGATCCTCGCTGGATGCGCCGTACTTGTGATCTTGTATCGCATCCTAACAATGGCAAACGGGTCAGATAGACACCAACCTTCACGCCACCTTCCTTTAATTTTCTCACCTTCTAGGAATTTTTTAAAAATAATTTCATCTCATCCCAGAGAGGAGAATGTAATCAATTATTCAGCTAGATATGATCTTCCATGTCAGACTTTTCACCTTTGTTTTGTTTGTTCTTAATGTAGATTTCTTTCATTGGAATTTTATAAATCCTATGTAAACTGCATCCGTTCGGATTACCAACAAGTACACGTAAGGTCGGTGTAGGCTTCAGCTTGATGAGAAATTCTTAAATCATCCGAGGATAACAATTGATTGCAAATTGCACCTGATGTGCCCCGGCAGTATACGGGATGAAAGCCAACTAAAGCCATACTGATTAATTTCGATCGGTCTAAGGTATTCCACAGGGTGAGACATCGTGGCTGTTCTAGAGGCCTCCAGATATGAATCGGGATTTCTTTACTCTGATTGTTGTTGTTGTTGTTTTTTATTTTATTTATTTTATTTTTTTGTAACGGTTACTTACTGCAATTGAATAGAAAGCGGGTGTGATCTATTTAGATTTCGTGGTCGATTTGCCGGTATTGTCCTCTGTATTCCTTATTTTATAAACTCTTCTTTTACAACAGTAACTGGTACCTATATAATTGTCCCAACCGTATTGATCTTATGGTCACACCCAACCCGTTTTATCATGTATGTACTAGAAGGCGGTGGCTAAGGGTGTTAATGTTCTAGATATGAACTTAAACTGCTTCTTGTGGTGACATTACAATACTGGAGCTCTGGGGAGTGTGTAGTACATAGCCATTACTCCCATTTTTACTATGACCCGGAGTGGTAGTACCTGTTAGGGCGCCATCTATGGGTTAAGTCGATTTGATTGTACCTCTACAAATAATAATGTAGTCAATAAAGAATAAATAAAACAAAAACGTCTTTTATATAAAATAACCCTAGATATGTTGATATGCCGTAAAATCGACCCAACTGAACTTCTTAGGGTATTTTATCTTCCAATGTTTTCTAACTTCGTACCGACCGTATTGGGTTCTCTTTTATCTGATGTGTTATCTCTTCGTCGGAACCGTTTCTCCCCCTGATTCTGTGTCCCATCTTTGTTCTTATTCTAATAGAAACACGGAGACATTTCGGCTACACAGTTTTATTTCGGTTCCCCGATCCCATCTAAACCACGCGAAAAATCAGCTCACAGACAGTCTCGTCTCTATGAGCGTTCGCTTAATTCTCATTATGAATCTTACTTTCCCAGGCTCATCCAAACACGCCACTCTCGAGTGAACCGGTATAAAGCTTGTCTGTCAGACTCTAAGGGATTTTCCATGAGTTTACGGTTAAATCTATATCCTAACTACTCTTCATTACAAAAATGATTGGATATGCTTATTCATTATGCAATGATTTTAGCATTGGAAACGTTTAGGAAGGCGATTGAATGACGTGAGATATCGCTATACAAAATTAACTGCTTTATTAAATCGTTCAACAACATTTTCGGTACATTTTCTAATCCCAACTTTCAACGCCCTCAATGTCGAGTGGTATTAACGGCTCCGGTCAGTGGCTTTTGTTTTATTATTGTAAGATAGTTATGGAAATCATTTAAATTTCAGCAAATACTCAAGAAAATAATTCAAAGTTCTGTGGTCTACTGGTTTAGCTCAACCTGTAGAGCACTCGCTTGGGAATCACAAGCTTCCGGGTTCGTTACTTGTCCCAGTCAATTCAGCACATGAGTAACACAGCTTGGTTAATCTGATCTGTGCGGTAAAGTATTGAACTGGCGTTAGGTGTGGCGTTCTCTCTTATCGACAATAATCTATCTGGTCTAGCGCAATCAAAAAGTAGATTGACTCCCTTGCTTTCCAGTTGATACCGACAATAGGCCACCCCACGAAATTTACTTTTTTACCTGGTTGTATTCAAATCGTGTTATTCAAATATACTAGCAAAAATAAAAAAAAAATAAAAATACTCAAATGAGCTTTTTTCAATGTCACTTGAAAGTTGCACCATACCAACATTTGCACTATTTTGCACTACAAATCAATTATCAAATCTCTGGAGATATCTTTACAATGGAGGCGCAAAAAAAGAAGACCTTTTAATGAGGTAGAAGATATTACTACTGTTAAAATCCACGCCTTCCTATTCTTATTCTTACGTTTATTGAATAAGTTTGATACATTTTAAGTTCAAACTTCCCTGGCTAAATGAAGAAATCTGGATGGAAGAAGGTTTCTTATGATTTAAACAGCTATTGATAGTTCGAGGCCAAAAGATGTGATCTGACATAAATACACCTAGTAAAGGTTGCTATTGAAAAATCCAGTATGAGCATCCAAGTTCACTAGTATTTTCAGGTGCCCTCTGAGAACTGCGAATAGTCCCACCTTTCATTGGTATTACCGAATACAGTAGCTAGTATATATATATATATATATATATATATATATATATATATATATATATATATATGAAAAATATATGGAAATTAATCCGACAGTATGAAATATAACATTTTGAAAAAACATATGATGTTTGTTATGTGATTGCTGACAGGCCTGTTTCGACCAAAACGATAAGTTGGTCTTCATCAAAGAGCGACATAGACGAGAAGAAAATATCCGTTAAAAAGACTGTTTACAAAACGAACGCTGATATCAACCGCTGAACATTTTTTGAAAATGCATGTTCTGTTTTAAAAATAAAAATAAAATAAATTTTATTTTTAATTAAAAATCAGAAGCATTATAGTTCATGGTAAAACTCAAAAGAGTTTATTGTGAAAATTGTAAAAATATATAAAAAATGTAAAGTGGGTATATATATATATATATATATATATATATATATATATATATATATATATATATATATATATATACTTCTTTATTCTGGGTTTAAATATCCATTTTGGTAGGCGTGTTTTGGCTTCGGAGGCTAGGGGGTGAGCATAGAGATTTAGATAAGGTGAAGGGAAGTGAATAATGATACGTTAAGTAGTCCATTGTGAGAGCTCGATTTATCTAATTCCATGTATAGATGAACATAGTAATATAGTGAATAAATGAAGCAAAAAAGTTAAAATTTGATTCATGTAATAATTTATTTCAACTGCAAGTTGGGTGATTTTCAGTTGACATAAATTATTATTGAAGATGCTGCAACTTGCAGTTGAAATAAGTTATTACATAGAGGAAATTTTTAAAAGATTAAATTTTTTTTTCATTTATTCACTGATTTACTCTGTCCGTCCGCACACTAGAACTGGGCGATTCGGGTTCTCACTAGGTCTAATCTGTATCGTTCCAGTTGAACCACACATGGAATGATCCTCATCTTCATATATATATATATATATATATATATATATATATATATGTGTGTGTGTGTGTGTATGTGTGTGTGTGTATGTCTGTATGTATATATATATATATATATATATATATATATATATATATATATATATACATGGTGTGTCAGAAATATCTCTCCTGAAATGCTCATTTCGAAATTTCTCAAACAAATCGAATCTATTGATTACAGTCACGAAATGCATTGACATAAGAGTTGTTAGTACCTGTGGTCTAGATCAAGATTAAGAACAACATTTCAATCAACCACCGGTTAAAACTACCTGCTTTGATGTCGTCATAATCGACTCAGTCCGCGGAAAAAACTGCAATGCTTCTTTTTGTAGTCATTGCGTGCCTCGCCATATGAAAGAGAACTTGTCGCCTTTTAGGTTAACATCCACGACGCACAGCCTCTTCGCTGAGTGCCAAAATTCAAGAACGAACATCGTCAACAAAGAACAGTTGGCTAATAAAAATATCACGAATAGCTATCAAGTGTACTATAGAAAAGTTGGAACGTCTTCGAAAGAAATTTTATGGTAACTAGGAATTAGATAAGTCTATTGCACATAGGGCCGGATTAGCTTAGTCTGTAGAGCGTTCGTCTTGAACCCATAAGGTTCCTGGTTTGATACCGGACCTCGCCAATAACTTATGAGTAGCACAGGGATCTGTGCGGTAAAGTGGGGAGCTGATGGTAGGAGTGGCGCTCTATCTCAGACGCTAAAATCAATCTAGCGCTAGTGGAAAGGGAATAGACTCCCTTGCTGTCTGGCTGATAGCGACTTTAGGCCGCCCCAACGACAAATTTATTGCACATCTCATTACTAGCTGAAAAGAAGCCCTATCAAGTGGCAATTGGGCTAGTTTCTGTTCTGTCCAATGCATAGTGTACATATTACATTTTATTTAAGCTTACCTTTTAAAAGTTCAACGATAAATATTCTGCTGCCACTTAATTTAAATAAAATTTGATGTACGTAAGTCCTTACTTTCCGCACCAAAAATTATTTCTATTAAAGGAGTAACTTTTGCTGCATTTCACAATTGAATTCGATCATCCCCAAATTTATTTCCAATTTATAGAAATTGTTATTAAACAAAACGATTTGACACAGCAAATCAAGTAAAAGATCGTTGAAAACAATTGCAGTATTTAAAATTGGGAATCCAATATTTCATGATTGTGGGTCCAGAGTCGCCAGAAAATTTTTAATTTACTCACGGAATCGGTCCGATTCAAATCGCATGATATGTTAAGAGTAAAGCTGAATAATGTAACAAACTAACACACTGACATTAGGATTTATTATTAGAAATTTACAGCAAGGCACTGAAGATCCCAAATTAGGCTTGTTCAATTAGATTCATGTATTAGAAATTCCTATCCAGAGATACATCAACGATCTATGTAGGGGTTGAAATATAGAATGTCTTTTGTGCTCAAGCCCTCAGTATTCGGGGGTGGGGGTTAGTTTTTGTAAAAACATGCCTAGTAATTATTATTTAAGCATACCATTTATTATTTAAATGTAGATATAATATAGATAATCCATTTATATATCTAGATAATAAATCAAAATGATTTATTATAAATCATATCAATTTTTTAAATTTTTTAAAATTCAAGTTATCATATCATTTTTCTATTGACTATAGCTCATTCAACTGTGACATATGGAAATCTAATAGATTGTAATAGTAATCAGAATAATAATTAATCAGAATAATTTTATTCAGTTTGTTATTGTCTTAAAGAACGAAAATGGTTAAATTACAAAAATATTACCGAGTACTCATTAGCTCATTTTAGGAATTACTTCTCCTTTTAGTAGTACCTGGTACTTGTTAGAATACCACATTTTTTCTTAAGGAAACTACCCACTTTTTGGCATTCATATCCGGTACCTAAAATTTGATCCCCTCTCAGTACTTTTTAATTTTTTAATTTATCTGAGAACATATACAGTTTTTTTCATTATGCGTTAGCAAATTTGTTCATAAAAAGTATTGATTTAAAGGCTTCTTTGTATGATCTGTTAAACCCTAGATCTTAAGCGCGCCTGACTTTTTCGTATCTATTTAGAGTATTATCCCCTTTACAGAAATTACCCAGATCATCGAGATGGTTTACTTGTTTAATGCCATATAAACATTTGTGGGTTATTTAATGGCAAAACCATCCATGTAGAAGAACAGATTTGACACTATTTGACCAATATCTGGGGGATGAATATGTCCATACCTTTCTCAATGGTATCAATCCGAAAGTGAACGTAATAGTGTGACTATATTTCTCGCATACTACGATGTCACAGTCCAGCACGTAACCAGCTACGTCCCGAGTCATCGAGGTTTCTTCTATAATTTGATTTTTCGTTTACTAGTTGTGAATTATCTGTAGCCATATTATTTGTCTGAATTTTTTAGATGAGGCTTAATATGCATTATTTTTATTTTCTCATCTTTATCATGGTATATAAAAACACAATATTTCGGTCGTTGTACCCTACGGCCTTCTACAGGTGTACATTGTCCGTCTTAGCATAGCGATGATTAAAAAACAATGACCTTATCTGAATAAGATTGTCAACACCTTCTTTGTTCAACAGACAAACTATTCAAAATGATTTCCCAGGTTGAATCACATCTATGCTCGGACAGACAAGTACATCTGAAGAAGACCGGAGGGTACAGTGGTCGAAACATTTTGTTTTTCACTCACTTTCCGTTGGCTCTCTGTTTTACTTTGATGAGTATCGGTCACTGAAAGTTGGTATTTGAAAGCCTTCCTATATTTTTTCAGTGTTAATACTGTCTCCTATTAGGAACGTTCACTTCCACATGATTACGAACTGTTCAAGTTACAAAGTATCTGGTTCCAAAGCAACCTCTATTTAGAGAATATTTGCTACTGGGTAATCTTGTAAGAATTTCAGAAGGAAATGGCTGAAAAGTGCAGGTCACACCATTATCATGTGATCATTTTACCAATTCTTAGTACTTTCTATCTATTCTAGAACGACTAAAATACGTCCTCTTTAAATTCCTCTAAGATTACAGGGTAACTATGATTCATTTTGAAATCACTTTCTCTATCCTTTCAAAGACGATGAAATGATTTTCAGATTGTAGAACCGTGAGGATACATTACCGTTAAACCTTTTATACATCATCATCATCAACATCATCATCATCATCATCATCAACATCAGATCGGGCTGACAGCCTGAATACCGATGACTATCTGTCTCTTGCCACCCCTCCTCATAGGTCATCGCTTTACGGGCTAGTCTTTCGAACAGCATTCAATATCCGATCAATATCTGATCAATGTATTTTTCCTGGTCGGCATACACTGGTATGTCCGTGTGTAGGTGTCCATTGGAGTACGTCACTTATGAATTCTCCCTTATTTCTCCATGAGTGTCCAGCGTGCCCAATTCTTCTGACTGGGATGGTTTATGTGATAGGAGGTAAGTGGCTATGCAGCTGATTTTTGTGTGGGATGATGCTTCCAGGATTTTTTCAAGACATTGTGTAGCCCCATTGTGTAGTTCTCATTTTTTTCTCCGACCGTTTCGTTAAAGTCCAAATGGGACAGCCATAGAATAGTAGTAGCACTCACTTTACTTTATTAATGATATAGAATATCCATATGATCGATTATCTGTTAGGAACACTTCACTCTATTATTTACATTTAGTACAAGAAAATTATTATCAATTTTAGCAAAAGGGCAACATTCTGGTTCATGTCTATTTGAAATCCACATAAAACCAATATGCATTTCATTTTCAGACAACTATCCAAAACGTTCAGACTAGCCATGATTCCTACAGAGATAATTCGCAGCCCTTCTTACTCTAGCCCTAAATAGGTTATTTGCCTTTCTGTATTTGAAAATTATGAGGCATAGCACTTCTGTCTCGTCATATATAAATTGTTATGGTCATTATTATTGGTCACATCATCCGAAGGTTTCCATATCGTAGGCCATGCTCTTCCAGTCACTTCTTGATCTCACTCATCTTCTCGATATTGGCCTGAATTGCTTGGCAATTCCATCTTTCTATCGTTGTGGAGGTCTTCCAACTGGTCATTTCCAGTCTCTCTGATACTACTCGACAACTGCTTGGGTCCACCTATTGTCTGTGAACATTACGTGCCCAGCCCAGCAGAATTACTGCTTTCTGAACTCCATCATTAAGTACTCCGCTCCATCGGTTATTTGAAATAGTGTAATCAACATTTGTTCGCAGAGGAACTGATTCATTTGTCGCAGTGCGCTCATAACAATAATTTAAAAAAACACTATCGAATGTGTTTTCTTTTGCTGCAATATTATAAGACATTTGTAGAAGATTTATCTAGATTTATCGTCTGTATGCTATTTTTGAATTGAATGCTGATTTTATCTGGAGGGGACACACTGTGTTTCTGTGATGATTGACTCTTGTAAGTGTCATGGTGAATTCCTGGAAAACGAATATTTTTCTTCTGAGAATCTGGTGTCTTGCTTTAGATATTGATATTTAATATCATCTTTGATGGAATTCAACAATAGGTTTATGGATGTTATGTAGTTTTTGAACTGGGGTTAAACGGAATAGAAAATGACATTTCTTCAGGACATGAACGATAATGGTTCCTCGCATCTTATTTATCAATAAACTAAGCATTTGTGGCGATCTCAGAGGCGTCAGCAACGAGGATGTTGAGTGAACTTGGCTAGCTTCGGTTAAGCGGAACTTACATGACCTCTCTCTTTATTGGTACCTGGAACCTTTTACTTTGGTGATTCTGACAAGACAAAAAGGTTGAATGCACACAAAAACAACGCTTTTGTTTGATAGAGCGAGTTATACAACCATCCAAAGCATACAGACAATCCATTGAGTCCCTGCTGAGACGATTCACTGTCCCTTTCTGCGCCACTTCTGTGTTAACTCGGGACCGTTGTGGGCAATAAAACTATATCTATTATAATTTATCATCCGAATCATTTATTGACGATTTTGGACATTTCATTTGATTCTGTGTCTAGCCTCTAGCGATGTTTTAAGAAGCTGCGTCTACAAACCAGATGTTGGTCTAAGCCACCTCGATACATATAACCGGAACTATTCTTCGCCGATAATTTTTTTCCGTCACCATCTTAACAGTTTGAATTCAGAATGGCATTTCTCCTACATGTGTTGCCCACTATTATGTCAAGAGTGTCTCAAAAACTTTTATAGCGATGATTATATTTCTGAAGATAAAAGATCCAATTATTTATATTCAGTTCAATATAAACATCTTTTAAATTTTTCGCTGCGTACTTCAGAAATAAAGAATATTGAGAAAGATCAGTCAATGAGTTGTGGACATTCTGTCAATGAGGCTTAGAATAATCTGAGTGTATCCTCTTTTAGAGGTATATGCCCCCTTCAAAAATGGGTACCCTGGGTAAAACACTAAACTGCCTTTGATGCTGGGGAGATCTGGTTAGTGTTGGGTACCTCAACATTTGATGGTTCCGTAACTCTGGTGAGTGTAGGGTACCCCTTTCTTGCCATTACTTATTAATACTTTCATGCATTAAATTCTGGCATCTTCAAGTGATTCCATTTTGTTTTCTAATCGTTCCACCGTCTTATCTGGTTGTTTTAATTGTAATGTTTTTCTTAAACAAATACGAGGATCATTTAAAAGTCACATGTCATACAAATAAAATAAAACAGTAAATGTCCAGCTATACGTTGCCGGCTCTCTTAAGATTAAAGTTTATTTTTAATCTTTTGATTTATCGTTACAATAAACTGACACATACGAAACATTTACAGGTTTCATAATAAAACGGTTGAAAGTATTAAATGACCTAAGGAGGTTGATATGCCGTTAAACAAAACTGAAGCATACATTTGGGTAACTGGTGATTTAATAATCCGGATGACCTTTGCTATTTTCAGTATACTTAATAGTTTTAAGACACAAGACGCCTTGATGTGGGGCTTAGAATACGCTGATTGGATCCTCTGCAGTGGGGTAAGCCCCACACCAAAAAGGGGTATCATGTGTTTGTCAATAATCTGTAACTGATAGTGACACTCCAATTCTGGAGATCTCATGAGTTTGAAGTACTATTCATGATCAACACATCCAGATCCACTATGATCCGGAGTGGTAGTACCTGTTAGGATCCTTTATCTGGGTCAAATATATCTGTTTAAAAATTAATTGTTTTTGATGGGACCGTATGCAAAAAAATAAAACAAATCTTAACAAACAACTACAATGAATGCGATTCACTAACCACTTGGCATAAAATAACCTTAGACTGTATGACATTAAAATCAATCAATCAACCGAAAGAGTCGTTCAGTTTAGAAATATATTTTAAAAAAATGTTTTTTTTCATCGTCAGGTTGCGCTGTTAACAGGGATTCCCAGGACTCTCTCTTACCAATCGTCCCTATTGGTCATCGCCTCTGACAGGTCTTCAACACGGCATCCAGAATCCGCAAAGGGCTGACTGATGTAAGTTTTTACAGTTCGCCCTACACTGGTGTGTCCATGTGTAGGTGTCCACAAGAGTACGTCACTTATATGTTCGTTCTTCCTTATCCAACAGAGATCAGCATGTCTTGTTTGCCTCACTCAGATGCTTTGTGTAATAGAAGGCTGGTAACCGTATAGATGTTTTCTTGTGCGATGCTGTTTCCAGGGTTTGTTCAAAGACAGTGCATAATATCCTTGTACAACTCCTATCTAGCTTATTTTCCAAACACTTCGTTAGGGTCCATGTGTTGCTGTACAGTAGCACTGATACGGCTACGGACTTTATCATATAAGTGAGATCATATTTCCATATGATGGATGATAGTTTGTTATATTTATAAATAAATTATGCCCAATATTAGATATATACAGTGTATATCTATATTTTAAAACAAACTTGGTTTGAAAATCGCGTAGGCGATAAATGACAGTTATCAAGTTCATTGACTTTATATCTACGCTACTATGACGTTATTTCTATTTTTATTCAAGTAATTTTAATTACTTATATAATATACCATACTTTAATTCTATAGATTTTTGGTATAGCTTACTATCTTAAACTTTTCCTAAACATCATTTGGTTTACAAACCACATCGGTGCATATTATTTTATTTCATCCTAATATATATATATATATATATATATATATATATATATATATATATATATATATATATATATATATATATATATATATATATATATATATGAAGTACTGAGAACCTTTAGAAAAATCACTAATGACACTACAATGGTAACGCTAGAGTGGCACTTGGACACTATATATATATATATATATATATATATATATATATATATATATATATATATATATATATATATATTTTACTTTAAAAGTTTATAGTTTTGAATAATTTATTATGACTTCACTTGTATACTTCATATATTCAAATTTATCAAATAAAAGTTGTTCGTGAAACATCTGTATAATATTTCTATTCATAAATTTTAAAATCTAAATATCAAATTATGTTTACAATACTAAGCATGATTTCTACAAGACACGCTTTTGTCCTTTGACAAAACAGAGACAGAGTGTTGCCCTAATTGCATAATTACAGAAAAACTAATTATCACTTGATAAAAACCAGAAATTGTGAGAGAAAGAAATTGGTTTAATGAGGCTAAGATTTCTTTTGTATTATTCTTCTTTAACCCCTCAAAAGTCAATAACTATACAAAATATGATGAAAATATCTTTAAAAATATATATATATATAAATATAGCACATATTATATAGCAGATATTTGAGAATACAAATTTGTTGGACCATTAATGCAAGTTAACTTCACTTAGATTTACGTGGGATTTGCCAAATTTCAACACTCATTTCTCTTTCTAATGCATCAAGAGCATTTATATAGCAGTTTTTAATATTGTACATAAAAGAAAAAGGCAAAAGGTGTAACCATTTTCGCACTGGAAGTTGTTCTCTAACTAGAAATACCATATTACTTAGTTATAAAAAAACATGGGTATTATATAGCAGTTATATTACCCAGGAAAATAGCACATACATTCACACACACACACACACACACAAACGAACACACACACACACACACACACACACACACGTGCACACACACACACACACACACACACGTGCACACACACACACACACACACACACACACACACACACACACACACACACACACACACACACAGGTTTCTTCCACTTGGCAACAGCTATCGCAAAAATCGTAACTCAAGAAAACAAAATCACGATAGAAAACATGAAAAATTGAAAATAAATTCAAAAAATCACAGAATCTCTAAAATACTGCAAAACAACGATTATTCCAATCACCCAGCTATCACAAACCTTTAGACACAATAGTCGTCACATACTTACTTACCACAAGACTATCAAATTTCTTCAATGGCAATAAATGAGTACCACACCCCACAAATAAACCCATCACCCTTTTCATCACTCCCTCACTCACACATCCAGCACTCCCCTCTATCCTTTCCATTTGCCTCTCATCTTATCACTCTGTACGCCCCCTCACCGTCTGCCCCCCCCCCCAATTACCTTTTAAGCATAAAAGTAGACTGTGAAACCCATTTTGTCTTCAGAATTAATTCGAAAAAGCTTCGCGACCGAGGCGAAATATCATTTGAATTTAGTTGTTCTGTTGTTTTATCCAGGTTTTCTTCAATTTTCACCCCCCCATATATATATATATATATATATATAATATATATTATATATATATATATATATATTATATATATATATATATATATTTGTGGGTTTATTTAATATCCTTCTGCAGTTTATTTTCTGATTTTGTGTTGATGACATGAATTTTAAAAGTTAGTTTTTTTATATTTACGATACATGTGTGTATATGTATATATATGTTGTATATATAAGTGTTATACGCACTCGCGAATAAAGAAGCTAGGTATGAAAATCTATTTCATCTACACAAAACCATGAAATAAACAACTGAAGGAAATTTAACAAACCCACAAATACATATATACATATATGAATGTATATACGTGTGGGTATAGGTGGGAGAATTATGTGTGTAGTTATATATATGAATGTTAGTATATGCATATAAATATTTAAAAATGATGAAGCTAAGTTCAAAATTTATTTAGAAACTTATTTTTGAATAAACTTATTAAATGCTGATGCGAAGAAAAAAAATCTTTTAAGAATTGCGAGGATTGGGTGTACCTCTAAATGTGTAGATATGTGTATGTATGTGTATGTGTATATATTCATAGATGTATATGTATGAATATGTGTATGTATGTGTCAGGTCAGAACAAGACAGGTCTTTTTTTCTTACCTGCTACTAGTACCATGTAAACTAGTATTACTTTTTCTATGGTCGGGTTGTTGGCGATTAAACTCGTTCCCCCATCAGGCATGCTTCGGCTTGTGTGTGTGTGTGTGGGGGGCAAGCAGCATCACTAAAATTCAAAGGACGAAGGAACTCTAGCGGAAGCAACGGCCAACCATACTGATAGTAGTACGAATGGGGTATTTACTATTCACATAAATATCCAAATGGGGCTCCTTAGCCTTGGATGGCAAATCCATCTTGTTGGATTATTTTATATATAAGGCGTGCTTCGATCCACCACTTAAATCTATAGTCTAAGCGAGATCACGTGATTTAAACCCCAGCCAATCAATAATCCAAATACGTGGTTGGTTGGCTATTTAATCGCTGATATTGACAGCCGTTCATTTGCACTTTATTCGACATTGACGAACGTACCTGTAACACTAAGTAACACCAAGGAACAACCGAAGGCTCATACTGAATATTAAGGAACACCAAGGAACAACTAAAGGATCATACCCAATATTAAGGGACACCAAGGAGCAACCAAAGGTTTCTTCACTAAGGATCGTGCTCTGCTTAACACAAAGGATCTCCGCTGAACAGTGCCCTAGCGTGAAGCCTAAGGATGACCACAAAAATTGTAATAGAGAAAAGTCTGTTATAAAACCTCCGCTGCCTAGCAGCTATAACTCATTCCAGGGAAACGCAAGGGGAGTAAACTCCGATATAAAATCCAGAGATGAAATCCCTAAGGTGGTGTGATGCTGAACTTCAGCGCTATCCAACGACCACTGCGACACTATCGTTTCCAAACTGCATAGGGATTTTGTTGCCTTTCCATTGGACCACAACAGCAGTGTAGATGAGGGGATCTGCTGCTTGGGTAACAGCTCATCCTCCATATCAACCCACGCTGGCTACGTGGTTCCACGTTTTTAGACACTACGCCACCGTCTTTAGTAGACGGATGGATGCCAACGTGTATGTGTATATATGTATAGATGTATATGTTTATGTATATAAATGAACTTTGGGATGTGCACATATTTAGAAGTAAAGAAGCTAAATTTAAAAATCTGAACATTGTGAACGTGAATACATGTAATTCATTAAAACATTCTTTTTAAATTGTGAGTGTGGTTGTGTCTGCGAGGTGATGTATTTAAGAAATAGACGCTAATAGGATGTTTCGCTGAGTGGAGAAAAACATATCTAAATATACTTAATAAGTAATTTTGTCCATTATGAAATCAAACTTAAAGAGGCGAAAATAGCCGAAATGAATTTACTTCTGATAAATTAAGGTTTTTTCATATATATATATATATATATATATATATATATATATATATATTATATATATATATATATATATATATATATATACTTCTCTAAGTTAATATATATGAGATGAAAACATTATAGGTCTACCGCTGTTTTGATCGATATGATTTTTTACAAAAAAAGTTAAACTGGATAAATAGTAGTTTAACTTAGTCCAGTATAATGTAAGATATCGATCAAAACCGCGGTAGACCTATGATGTTTTCATCTCATATATATATATATATATATATATATATATATATATATATAATGTAGTTTGCTATAATTATAAATGAAGTGAGTTCTCAATTTTGGTGATATAGCATATATATCCATGGTAGGATTGAAACATTGAGCCAGCTGAGCTTGCGATCATCAACCCAAGTCCACACACAGATACACACACACAACTATATATATATATATATATATATATATATATATATATATATATATATATATATATTATATATATATATATATATATATCCTAACGTATTGTACTTAAAGGAAATATTTTGGCAGTAAGATAGTTACGTTAAAATCAGAATTCTTTTTTCCCCCAGAGAATATAATTTTGTTAATGACAGTTCAAGTATAAAGAAATAGCTAGAAAGACTAAAATCGGTGATTCAATGAATTAGAAATAATCCTTATATGTTTGCTGCTACACAGTAATATATAGGCACCAAGTTTATTTCTGACTAACGCAGTTTGTGTTTAGTTCCTTCTTAATGCCCTTAGGAAAAAGTATATAACTCAACTTCTTCCAAAATGTCAGTTTAAGATTATTTCTTCTTGCCTGGCTTCCATAGCTGACAAAAATCCTACAATTTTGTTGACGTCTTTGCAATCTCTATTCACAGTCGAGGAAGAGAACCAAGTACACTGAGAATAAAAGATTACAATACGCCAGTAAATGACAGCAAAAACATATATTTGACTTGTTTCCAATTTTGTTGTCATTAAAGAATATAGTAAATTATAATCCGTAAATAACAACGTCACAAAAATATTTTGGTCATATAAATAATAATTATAGAATGTCCGACTCATACGTTATTTTCGGTGTTTAAAATGACTTGATATTTTATAAATTATCCATGATGGAACAATAAAAACTGCACATTCTTTTTTTAAATAAAATACAAGAAAAGAGTAAAAGATTATAGTTACAGGGAGAGGTTAGAGAAATAAGAATTAACTACTTTACTAAAAGAAAAACGAGAGAGAGGTGATTTGGCTGTAACATTAAAAATGAAATTGTAATTACTAAAATCACCTCTCATTCTTTCTTGTTTTTTTACCACGCTCCTCTATATATTCGCTAAATGATGTTTAGATAATTTTTGTTTTGATTATTACAATAAACTCATCAAAGCTATCTAACCATTATGTGTCTTTTAAAAGCAATTATCATATGAAACTAGATATTTTAAACGTGGACACTATTCAGTTGTCTACCCTTGTTCAGAGATTTCTTCCACTAGGATGTAAAACTAATAATAATCAATGTTTGTTTTTTTTTTCTAATTCTATTTAATAGTCCATGATAGCTGTTTCATACTTTATACAATTATTGAAGTGAACGTTATATATTCAATATAATTATCCAAATGATTGTTTCCTATTTGATTCACTGAGTCAGTGGATTGAAAAGGAAACATTTATTTGCTTATGCTGGGTTTGGGGGAATTAAAATAAGATTAAAATTTCAAAAATTAAAAAGATTACAAACTCCCATGAGCCTTCAGCTCGGAAGAACGCTCCGAGCATGTGAAGAAAAAAGGACCTACTTCCGACTCCAAGATAATCTCTTATCCATTCTGACTTAGGCCTTAACTGGGGCGAGACACTACTATTGGGTAGGAAGATATTTCCTTAACACGTGGTGGCTATGGCCTGTGAATAAAGCCTGAATCCTAAAACTACCTTTTATATGTGTATCTTTCTTTTCTTTTGTTGAATTCCTTTTCAGCGCGACCATCAAATATGGTGTGACGCCATATCAAACTTTGTTGTGCTATTTATAACAAAGCCAGTCTTTTTATTTTGAAAACAATTGTATTTTTTTAATAAACTATTATAATTTTTGAAACTCAAATCTATCACAGATATAAAAGCAAGCATTTTGCTTTTATATCTGTGATGGATTTCAGTTTAAAAAATTATGATAGTGTATTAGAAATTTGAAAACATACAATTGTTTTCAAAATAAAAAGACTGGCTTTGTTATAAAATAAGTATTATCTTTTCTGCTAGAATAACATGAAAATATATGTTTGGAAATCAAATTTGGAGCCCCGCAGAACCGGAAAGTTTGCCTACCTAAATTTGCATCCATTTTAAAATAGTAGTCCTACTTCTTCAGAAGACATTAAATATCCTCACATTTCTTATCACCAACGATACAGGAACCTGAAATACACACGCTCTCCAAATATGGTCATGACCAAGCAAAGCATCTGCAAATAAAAATGATATAATTCTTTGCATATTGTTCAGCGTTTCAGATACCTTAGTCATATCACGTATTGTTTTTTACACAAGGCTTATAGAGGAATTTGAGAATATATATACTAGATGAAGTACACGTTCCATGACTGGATTAAAATGATTTTAGGAACACCAGAGAGTGAGATAGAAAGCGGAAGGAGAAGAATAATTAAGAGGATAAGAGGGAAAAAAATTTAGTAAATTCCTTATCAAATTTTTTAAAATCCATAAGAATCCGAGTATTACAATGTTCTTTTATTTTAGGATTTTTTTTTGTTTACATCCAAAATATTATTTAAAAAATGTAACACTAAAAACGTGTATTGAAACATAATTTCATTTTTCTAAAATCTTTTTTGTACATATGACAAGAATATAAATTCACTTCTTAATTGTCCGTTGAGTTTATTTTCCTTTTTACCTTTTTTACTCCCAAGAATGTAAAAATAAAAAGAAGATAAGAATTAAACATCTGTCCTTATTTATAGATGGAAAGTTTCGCATATTAATTCAAATGAAAATTATTCGTTTATTTTATGAATGATTATTTTCCTTTTTACAAACATAGTTCTTATATGGTATAAATTTAAATCAATTAAATCTTAATTGTCTGTTGTCACAGTGAAAGAAAATGCATTAGTTTTTATTTGGTTTTTGTACGCACTTATAAAGAACTGTATTTCCACAATTCGATTGAGTTTTAATTTTTGAAATATATTACTCAGTAAAAATAAAAAATAAAATTTTTATATTTTTCTTTATTATAAACATATTAAAGCGTATTATAAACATATTAAAGCGTATGTTTAATGACATCTCTTTTCTGAGTTATAATGTACCAAAACAGACATGACTCTCTGTCCCTGTGTCTGTCTATCTGTGCCTCTCCCTCTCTCTCTCTCTCTCTCTCTCTCTCTCTATATATATATATATATTATATATATATATATATATATATATAGGGTGTTCGGGATAAATTTGACAGTTTCATAAGGAAAAGGAAAAACTGCTTGGTAACAACAAAATTTAATGGATTGTAAGGAAATTCAACAGGCACGGAAATTACACTACTGTCAACAAGTTTCACTCAAAATAACCACTTCTAGCGTCGATCACAGCCGCAATCCTGCTCCGGAACCTGGAGAAAGCTAATGTTACAGGTTCCCTGGGAAGGGTCTCAAAAACTACCTTAATTCTGTCGATTAACTGGGCTTTTGTAGTACTGACACGGCGATTGGTGTATTTCTCAACAGCGCCCCGTACATAATAATCCATGGGGTTAAGATCTGGGGAGTTCGGGGGCCAAACATTGGGACTGGTGTTGTCGTAAAAATTCGCCGACAACCATTTTTAACTTAGAGGTAGAAGCTGAAACATTCAATTCCCGTGACAATTTTCTGCAGATTTTCGAGGAATTCTGCTGTACTAACGCAATCAGATTGTCTGTTATGTTGCTTTCTTCTAGCCACAGCCTCGTAGTCTCCATTGCTATTCTCCAGTTCATGCCTGATTGTTTTCAGTGTTCAGGGAGCATTGGGCAGCAACCATAATCGCCTTATTTTGATGGCCGGCGCAGATCATCGTGATATGTTATTCTCTTCCATTATTCAAGTGGGTTCCAGTCATCCATTCTATCTGTCATCACGTATCTGAATGAAGATGGGTCCAATCTTTTAAATGATATGTAATGTGCGTCAATACCTCCAACCCACGGAGAAAAATAACCAAATATAAGTATGTCAAATTTATCCCGAACACCCTGTATATATATATATATATATATATATATATATATATATATATATATATATATATATATATATATTACAGGAAATATTCTATCTTTCCCTAATAACTTTTCAGGACAGTATTTGGCCTAAAAAATTTTTCAGGTTTAATATATTTCGATAACCCTTTTTCCTTAATGCATTCTATAAAACGTTTCAAATGAAGCACTGTTGAGTTATCAGCCCGTAGCTTTGATAACATAAGTATAATTATTTATCAGCCGAGAAAATGGAATCGGTAGCCAAATTCAAATTTCGTTCGAAGCCGTTTGCATTCATTTCGGACTAATGTCCTCGAGAAAGGTGTGACACTTCTCTTAATAGCTAAGAATAAGACAGAACGACCGAGGCTCTTTAACCCTGGTAGACAAACAGTATAATTGCAGCAAGAGATTCAAAATCCAGAAGCCAACAATCATGAAAAAGCAGTGTGCATCTAAGCAAAGGAAGATGCAACATTGTAAACACATGGTGCAGCGGTGCACATCCTGCTCGTGTGGCGGGGTTGGAAAATACAGACACGTCTATGAATAACTGATCATCACAAACATAAGCAAAGTAAAATTGCCAAGTAGGTAAAATGGACTGCATTTCATTTGTATTACACACACATCTTCAGGCACACACACATTTTCCTTCCTTTTCTTTTCTATTTTGTTCCTTTATTCTTGTTTTGGTTACGCATTAATAAAGTTGTTATAAGTACTAATGATAATATGCGCCCTCCGGACATAAGTATTTAAGTTATAATGTAATGAAATATATTGACTAGAAAGACTATTTATCTTTATTATATTTTAATTTGTTTCTACATAAAAATCCTTCATAGGATTGATTTAAATACTTTGCAGTATAAAACAATAATATTAGATATCAATGGCACCAAATAATTATTAAACCCGGTTTTGTTAAATACGGGATGCTAATTAACCACATCATATGCAAACCTTTATTTCTTAGTGGTATATAAGACACATTGCAGGATATTAAACACACTAATAACATGGGCTGTTTTGAGGCAAATCTAACTCAGGTTTTTATTAAGACATCGTTAATAAATAAAATTCATTCTATTTATCAATGATTTTGACGATAAATTAAATACTCATTGATAAACTTACGCAATTCCAGTCCTAATATTTCTCATCCCTCTTGTGCAATCCACCGCAGCAGCTGGTCGTACTAGATTTTCCAAGATCAAAGAAAGCGCTAAATAACACCTTGTGAATAATCTATAGGGAAATCGAAAGCTAGAATAAATTTCTTTTCTTTAAATGATAGAACATTTCTCTTGTATTATTTAGCTCAGAAAAAGAAAAAGAATTAACTCCCTTTTCCCGGTAATAGTAGTGCCATCATAACGACATTTAAATGTAAAAGGAAAAAAATCCTTGTTAAAACACTGCAATCAATTCAAATGATTTTATTGAGAATTATGCACAAAAAAACTTCTGTTTTATGACAAAGTTTTATAATCTAATCGATATCTAATTGATGCTCAGATTCAATTGGAATATTTTTTAAATATTAATAAATGATTATGTTCGGTTTTTCTTTCTTTGTATAGCACTTTTCTCTTTTTTTTTTCTTTTACCAAAATACTATCTTGTTTAAAATCAAACCTTCTGTAGCGTATTCAACGAAGATTTTTTTTAAAAATGGAGAGTCACGTGTCGTGTTAATTATGTCAAGGTAAATGATCGACTTGCTATCTTCAAACATGACCGACAGTTTAATTCAGCCATTAATTCCAGGTGAACTGAATTTTGTAAACTTGTAATAGAAATAAGAATCGAAGAGGATTTCAAAAAGGTTATTGTTCAGAGGAATCAGATTGTCTACCACACACACACACACACACACGCACCACACGCACTTACACACACACGCACCACAAACACACTTCACACACATACAAAAACACACACACACATATTCAGACACCAATTATTTTTGTTGTCTTCTATTTCAAATAATGTTCTTTCTTAAATGTAGAACAATCTTGAAAGTTCATTGTTAATCTTTGATATAAAATAAAATTAAAAAGGAATCAAAGAAGTCTGACATTTTAAGGTAGACTACCTTTTCGAATACTACATGGGATTACGTAGATTATGGTTTATTATCAGTTGATTACGACAGGAATATCGGGAAATTAACAACAACTGCTTGTCAAACAGAACCTTCATGTTTATTTTTAGGGTTCACTGGGGAGGTAGAATTTCATATATTTGTCACTTGATTTAATTTGCTCTCTAATCTGGTTTAATCAAAATTTTTGATAAATCATTTTTAATTTAAAAAATAAATGTCTTTATTTAATATCGAAGACTGTACTTTTTATGACATTTGATATCGAAGACCATATTTATTTATGCCATCTGATATCGAAGAATACAACTATCTATGATATTTGATATTGAAAAGTGTACCTATTTATTACATTTGATATTGAACAGTGTACCTGTTTATTGAAAAATGTACCTATTTATGGCATTTGATATTGAAAACCTGTACCTATTATGATATTTGATATCAAAGTTGTACCTATTTATGATATTTGATATCAAAGTTTTACCTAATCATGATATTTGATATCGAAGACTGTACTTATTTATGACATTGTATAAACACATAAGCTGCTATACAGTCATATACCTCCTAACACACAAATCATCCAAGTAAGACGAACGAGTCATACTGGACACAGCTGGAGAAGTAAAGACGAACTCATAAGGGACGTTCTCCTGTTGATTCGTACACACAGACATATCAAAGAAGGCCGAATAGTAAAAATTAAATTTAACAGCTCTGTGACCATACTGGATGCTGCGGGAAGGGCTTGACAGAAGCGAATGACCGTTAGGGATGATTGGTGAGAGAGATAGAGAGAGAGAGAGAGAGAGAGAGAGTCATGGGAATCCATGTTATCAGCATGACTTAATCTTAGTGACTGTCATTATGAATTACGCGATATAAGTGATAGGTAAATCCACCATTACACCTATAACACAGAGGATAAATCGATATTGATGTGGTTGGTTTGTTGGTGGTCTTTTAAATCATGTCAACACTTATGTTATTTCATGCCAAAGACTTTTTTTTTTAATTATTTTTGTTGGGTATTCAATTTTTTAAACTCATCTTTAAACATTTTTAAAACTAATTTTCATCTATTGAACCCATAGGTTGGAGCCTAAGAGGTACTACCACTCCGGGTCAGAGTGAACCTGGGAATAATTATCATAAAGACTACTCCACGGGCCCCAAAGGACCAGAATTGGAATCTCACTACTAGATGCAGTTTAACGTCATTCGCAGAATGGGTCTTCTCTCCGCGAGGATTAAAAGGCGACTATCTGTTCCAGATAACATTTACAGTAGTCTTGGCTAGTTTAGGGCTAGTTAAGCTTAAAATAATCTTGAAATTTTTATGTCTGTTTAAGCCATAAACCAATAGGGATGATACTTTACAATCTATTTGATAGCAACCTGATGGAGTTAAAGGCATTTATTACATTACTTTTTGAATATAGGCTAGTAAACCGATATAAATGGCAATTTTTACTACCTGTTTAATCCGTTGCTTATTGAAGTGATCTTTCATGGGTTGGTTAAAAGATAATAAAATTAATTTATGGAATTAATGATAGCAGGTAAATAAATACAATCAATATTGAAGTGGGCAGTGCAAAACCACTCACAGAAGTGGAGCGTCGGAACAAGTAAATTAAATATAGGAGCATTCTAAAATAATTTTTAATAAAGTCAGATAAATAATAGGCTTTTTAGGAATAACACAGAGAGCGTCAAAGTAATCAGGGCAGGAAGAGAGTTCAGTTAAGGTTTGCGGTTCATTTGGGCAGGCGTGTTTTAAAGTCTCTGCTCCACCCCGCAAGCGTGTGGTTCGACAATGATTCGAAGGAATAAAGGTTATACAAATAAAGATATGTCTCCGTGTTGTTCCTGAAAATAACAGAGCGAGACGGAACTCAGAATGAGACACCCTCAGCTAGTGGAGAATAGAGACCTGGCACGCAACATGATGACAACGCTAAAGTTAGGGTTGTTTCTCACCACGTGTTTTGTGTTTAGAATGGGACAGAGGGTATTTATCGCGTATGATGTATTGAAAAGGTATTAGCAGTGATTCGATTTACAGTTCAAGGGCAAAGTTAAACTGAAGTTATTCTTTTTACTTTGATATAATAATGGGCGAATCTCTATAAATGCCAGGCGTAAAGATTTCTCGAATCTTTTCAATTTACACTTTGGAAAAAATTATACTCAACTTTTTCAATGTTCATTTGTGTTCGTGGATATATCCTTCAGGAACACCGACAGTAGTAGGATCAAAAGTCCGATACAAAACCTTCGCTGAATATCGGCTTTACCTAATCCCAAGGAAAGACTAGGTGAGTAAACCCCGAAAACAAATCAGGAGCCAGAGTCCCTAAAGTCGTGTGATGCTGAAATCCATTGATCCTGCGACACTACCGCTGCCAAACTGCATTGGTTTCTTACCTTTTTCTTTGGATCACAGCGGCAGTGTGGACAAGGGGGGTTTGCTGCTTGGGCAACAGCTTATTCTCCAGCACAGGCTATGTAGTGCCGAAAAGAATTTTTGGACACCACTCCATCGTCTCTTGTAGATGGAAGGATGCCAACAACAACAACAACAACAACAACTTTAGAATCATAACGTCCCCCCCCCTGCCGATAGAAAAACTCAAACATCCTGATATTAAACAACAATTCTTGTAAGTCTTGTTCTTGATTAGATTTGTCGAAAGTCCTTGAATTGAAAATTATGGATAATAATTACACTCACTTGAATCACCTGACCCTATTATTGTACGATATAATACATAGCATTATAACACTATTTGCATCTTAAATCAATAAAGCAAGGCTGGCGACTTGAATTATTCAAATCCAATATTAAATCTTTATTAATATTAACGCTTGGATATATTTAAACCAAGAGAAGATTTGAGCAACATGAAGAGAAGGAGACATAACAGACTGCAGACAGCTAAATGTTGTTATTTGGTTATTGCAAAATTACATAAGGATTGTGCGAATCTATTTTTAAATATAGAAAGAAATGTTTAACATTATTATTAATTTAAGGTTATTTCCAAAATGGTTCATGTAATATTTACTAATAAAAAAAATCAATATATACTATTACAATAAGACTATCATGAAAACAGTACTCGTGGCGAAATGTTTATCGTCGTAGGAAAAAGACACTGTGACCCGAGTTCAAATCCTGGACGAGGGTGTTTGCATTTCACATAGTGTTAATACTCATAAGGAAGGTAAGAAAGTCAACTTTCCTCCCTTCAGCTATGGGTAAATAGTAGGGAAGACTGGGTTCGTTAAACTTGCTATTACAACCAGTTTAGGAAAAGGAAAACTCTGAATTTAAACTTGTTAAACTCCGCTTCAAAATGGACACGGTGACGTGAGTTCAAATCCTGGAGCGGTTGTTTGCCTTTTACATAGCGATAATACTCATAAGAAACTTTGAATTCAACTATTCTTCCTCCAGCTATGGGTAAATAGTTGGTGAGACCTTGGTATGGCGACCAGACTAGAAGAATGAAAACTCTGAATTCAAACCTGTTAAACTCCATTTGAAAAGTGACATTGTGTCACATCCTGCTCGTGTGAGGGGTTGTAAGTACAAACATGAACAAAGTGATGATGATAATCCCCAATTCTTCTTTTTCTGTAATTCATATCTTAGCAAAATGTTAGTGTTTATTATCGTTTTTATTTTACCAGTTTCTGTTACGCAGATTAGTCTTTGTGTTGTCTTTTGGATACACGCTCAGAGGATTTGTGGGCCTCCAACCATGAAGCCTCACCAACCAGGTCTTACAATCAAAAGTTAGGTCTCCGTTAAACTTCCTACGGTTTCTTCACGTGTAATTAATATCAGTAACAAGCAAATTGATGAGGTTGTCGAATATATCTCGGTTCCAATATTTTCCAGCGACTGCGTGTCGGAGTCTGTGATTGACCGTCGCGTCCAAATAGCCTGCAGACCTTTTGACCGTCTTACTCGGGACTGGTGTAGAGGCAGGATCTGCATAGCCACTAAAGTCCGCACCCTCAGCACCTGCACACCCACGGTATTGAATCATAGACTCTATTCAAGGCAACCTACCACTGTACAAATGGAACTACTTTCGCCACATCAACGGTATCCGACAGTACCATCACTTTATCAACAAATCATTTATTAGGTGAGAACATAGATCTCTACTCCCTTATCTACCACCATCAGACTATCGCCCCCCAGATCACGTTGTGAACACGAAGATGAGGTTCCGGCATAGCGTATGTTCCATACAGTATCTTTATCTATAGACGGCTCACATCGACACTGACCTAACACGGGACATCTAATTCTACTTGGGCGTCTCTGGTTTCAGGGATTAGCCCACTGTATGACCTCTTCACCTAAGCCGAAGATCGACGGGCCTATGGATGTCTTATTGCTATGGTACGATAAGTGACCTGTGACCTATGACCTGTGACCTGTGACATGTGACTTAAAGATAAACTACAACTGTAATATATAAAAATAATGCAACTTCATGCCCCAAAGAAAACGTGGCAAAATCCCCACTTAACTGTAATTGTTATATTCGTAGAAAATGAACACGGCAGCCCAAGTTCAAATACTGTAAGGGGCTATTTGCATTTATTAATGCGCATGTTTATTTTTTTTAAATTTATTTATTAATTCTATAAAAGCAAAATATTTATTTCATGACAAGATTTCATGAACATTGGATTTTAATTACATAATCATTGTATTTTGTAACAACAAATATTTCATCATTTTTTGTACCAGAAAATTGTGAAAATAATTTAAAGTCTATCAACTGCCTCTTTATCTGATTCTATGAAATCTTTATAAAACATATAGATGCTAAAAGTAATCACTTTTCTATAAAGATATCTACCTAATTATAATTAATAAGAAAAAAGTCACTAAGTACCTAAATATGTTAATGGAACCAAAGAAATGTTGTCCTAGATTTTAGTTGTGGATGTTTTGGCATGTGAAGCTTTTTTCAAGACCTGATTAAAATAATCTTACCGACCTGAAAAATAAAAGATAAACGAGTAATGCAGGCGGAGTGGCCTATTGTTATTATCAGCCGGACAGCGAGGGATTCTATCATCTTTTCACTAGCGCTAGACCAGAGAGATTGCATCTGAGGGGGAGCTCCAAACCTAACATCAATTCCCCAATTTACCGCACAGAACCAAACTGTGCAATTCTTGCGGTGAGTTGGCTAGGACCGGTATTGAACCCGGAACCTTGTGGTTCCTAGGTGGATGCTCTACTGACTGAGCTAAACCGTAGATAGAAATGCAAAATTATTATATAAAATGAGATTCGATGTTCTATCGTCATAATTATACAGCTGCAGCGTATAATGTTTATCATCACGGCGACATGAGCTCAAATCCTGGACGAGGCTGTTTGCATTTCACAGTCCTAAATACCATTGGGAAAGATATGCATTCAACAATTATTCTTCCAGCTATGGGTAAATAGTAGAGCAGACTAGGCACTTTAACATTAGCATAGCCATCGGTCTAGGAGAATGAATACACTGAATTCAAACCTGTAAAACTTCGCTTAGAAAATTTGACCTTGCATCACATCCAACTCGTGCGAAGGGAATTGATAAATATGTACGCCGATTTCTGGTTAGGGGTTAGGTTAAAGCGCGAGTTTATCCACCTGGGCTACAGAAAAAAGGATGAAATGATTGATAGAGTGATTTAACGGCATGTCAACTCATATAGAGTTATTTTATGTATAGAGGTTTGTTAATCGCGTTTATGGTGCGTTCATACTTACAATTTTTATGTAGTTGTTAATTGAGAGTGTTTTCATTTTGTTTTGTATACGATCCTATCGAATACGAATAACATTTAAATATATCCATTTGACCCTACTACTCCAGTTCAGTGCAATTGGGAGTAATGGCAATAAAGAGATACTCTACATTCCCCACAGTTTCAGAAATGGGGCATCTCCAGAAGATGCAATTAAGTAAAACAACTGAGGCACACAGTTGTTTTTGTGTGAGGGGAAGGTCTTACTCACCTGCAAGATATACAATAAGATTATTCTAAACCCCGCCGATATGTCGTAAAAGGGTCAAAGTAATAAATGATCTGAAATTTACTGATGAGCAAAATTCTGGGATAAGTAAAATCACGAAAATTAAAATCGAGACTACAAAAGGGTAGGATGCCTAAAATGTTTGTAAAACGGGTTTAGGATGTTTAGCAATGTTGGTCTTGTTTAGAATGTCTGGTTCGTCTACATGCTAAACACTGCTGGAGAAGCAAGGACAAACTCCTAAGTGATGTTCTCCTCTACACAGCTACACATGGACATACCAGTGTAGGGTGACCAACAAAAACCTACATATATCAGCTCTGTGTAGATTCAGGATGACGCGTGGAAGACTAGCAAAGGGCAATCACCAATAGAGATCATGGGAATCCATGCACTCAGCTAAACTTGGTGAAATCTACATACGTATATATATATATATATATATATATATATATATATAGTATAATGTATCTTATTATAATGGAGATTGTGTGTTTGCCTGTCTGTAACCAAAATTATATTACTACTCAAGTCATGGAGAATGTGACGTAAATATCTAAGGAAGTGTTCCTTAGTTATTTACGTTACATTCTCCATGATTTATATTTTTATTTGAACCTCAATATTAATAACATTGTTTTACATTATTAATACAGTTGACCATATCTACATAATAATAACATGCAATTGTATTTTTGTATACAATAAAATAGCGGATTACAATGTGAACGGGAAGGCTAATTAGCATATTGATATTAAAAATTTGATTTGAATAAATATGTGCTTAGTATTATTGATTTTTAATTGTTTGGTTTTATTTTAATAAATATGAGCACAAATATCGGATACATTTTAAAAGAAATCCATTAAAAAGAAGAAATAACTGTAATTTTATTCTTTACTACCTATATTCTGACTATATAGTTTAACTAAATATCTAAATTAGGAAATTTTAGCAATGAAAGACGGGAGTAATGGAAAAGTAAGTTTCACTTGGTTTATTTTCAATTATACCCCTTCCCTCTGTTTCAAATCTTTTTATCTGCATTCTTATTTAGTTACATTAGCCTTTCTAATTTAATATAATATCTTATTACATTAAAACTTAAATACTTGCACCCGGAGTGTGCATATATTTGTTAGTATATATAATGCCAAATCAATTTATTTTTGATAAGGACTCAGGTTGCTTATAGTACCAGCTGTTGCCTATGTAATTACCCAATTAAATACAGAAGCGGCTCATCGGTGCTTAACTTTCAGCGTGATTTAACCGTAACCATATAACGGTAATGAATGAATAAATCATGTTCAATTGAAATAAAATAAGTAAATGAGTAGATACATAAATAAATATTAATTCTTAATTTAAAAAGATTTCATAGTTGCAAGATATTTGATGAATTTGAAAAAAGTAAAGCGGAGAAAAGTATTTTTCAAGGAAACGCTTTGTCATCATTATAATAATATAATTGTTAATAGAAATAGAGTTCATTTACTCGAACGAAATAAGCAAATTCGCTAACTCATCAAATTTGAGCAACTCGTAATTATTAGCTAAATATAAAACCGAAGAGAAAATATTGATCTAAACAATCGGTATTTTTAACCAAGATATTGAAATTAAATTTGGAATTGAGAAGAAAAACAAAACAATATTTAGTATGTGCACACACACAAAAAAGAATTAATGGAAGGAATTCAATTATCGAAAAAATGTAGTCATCAGGATATTGAATGGAACCGAAAACTAAGAATATATTAATGCTCGGCAAAAGATAAGTAAAGAAAATAATAGCTCATATGAACAAAGAAATGTTCGAAAACGAGACAATACCAGAAACTAATAAATATACATGGGCGGTAGATATTTACCCAGCCCGTTCGCCACGGATAGAATCTGACACAAGATCACCAGTATTGAGCATCCAGCGAGGACTGGACTCGCTATTCATGAGTAATGGATCTGCGAGACTAGCTTACTAACTTACACCCGCTGGGACGCCCAAAGTTGGTATTTACCCAATCCGTTCGTCGTGGGAAGGATGTGACACAATGTCACAAGTGTAGGGTATCCAACGAATGAACTCGCTATGTTTTGAACACATTTTGAAAGCAGCACCCCACAAAAAAACGGCAGCTATACAGCGATTTACCTCATATTACACAATCCACCCAAGTAAGACAAAGTAGACATGCTGCAGAAGCAATTACGAACTCATAACCGATGTTCCGTAGTGGACACCTACGCATGGACACACCAGTGTAGACCGATCAGCAAATACCTACACCAATCATCTCCGTGTTATTTCTAGACGCCATGCGGAAGATCTGCCTGGGGTGATGACATATAGGGTCGGATGTCCAGAGAGAGTCTTGGGAATCTGTGCTGTCATCGGGATAATGACGATGTTGATGGCCATGAGGTGGAGAAAGAGGAGAAGGAGGAGAAGAAAGGGAAGGTGTAATAATTTACTTAGAATAATGTAAGCGAAATGAATAAACCGAGCAGGTAATAAGTTTTTAAAAAAATTCGGAGCTGTTCTCCAAAATAGAAATATCAAATTCTTCGACCATTGAAGTCAAGGCAGAAAATCAAATGTTGGTATCGAAAGCAAACAAAAAGTTGCACATTGATACTGGCATTCCAAAAGACTGCAGAATGAAATTGAAAGTGAGTGAGACAATGGAAAATATATGGACTTTGCCAAAGAACTGAAAATACTTCTAAGTATAAAAGTGACATTTAAACTCCTTATTGGAAGAGACCCGAAAAGGTTTTTAAAAAAAGATTATAAGAATTGGAAAACTGCCAAAGAATTGAAAGTATTCAGACATCAGTAATATTGTGAAGATTTGCCGACACTAGATTTGCAGCTAGACGAACCAGATATTAATGGTATTGAGAATAAGTTTATAATAATAATAATAATAATCTATATATAATGGAGATAGACTGCATTTTTGTCTGAAGCCGAAACTACGTCACGGCTGACGTCACATATTCCAAACTAAATTCTAGCGTTTATCAATGAGAACCTAATTTGTAATCAATTTATGTTATACATAATATTAAAGGAACAAATTGCTTTATATACAAGTATTAAGATGCGTTTGTAATATTTGCTGGTTTGTAATATTTGCATAGCCAATTTTCAACGAATCTTTTAATAAATGCATGTTTAGTTCTAAACAGTTTCTAATTGATATTTTAATTTTTATTTGTATTTATAATTATTTCATGTATAAAGTTTTGCGAGAAATTAATTTAAAAATAAAGATACAGCTACTAATTTAAATCTTACGTTAAATTATTAGTTATGGTCTTTTGTCCGTGACTACTCCCGTTTTCGTTGCGGTAAAAAAAAAATATTTTTAAAGTTTTAATAGAGTTAATTTTTAATGAAAAAATTTATAGATAAAATTTATTTTTAATTTTCGCGGCACCTTCACAAATATAACAAGTATTTTTTATTTCAAATTATTTTATTTCTATTAGGAATTTAAAAAAAATTATAGATACAATTTATAGATAAAATTTATTTTTTATTTTCGCGGCACCTTCACAAATATAACAAGTATTTTTTATTTCAAATTTTATTATTCCTATTAGGAATTTAAAAAAAATGTTTACATTTATTTTTAATTCAAAATTTGTTTACGGTTATTCCATATAACTAATATTAAAATTAAAATAACAACCATTTCTGAGCGATGCTTTTCCGCTAAATATGATGACCGTGATTTATTTAAAAATTAAGAAATATCTTTTAATTTTAATTTGTCATAAATTCCCTTACAGAAACAGATGACAAAAAACAAAAAAAAAATGATTTTACGTGTTTGTTTTTTTAACACTTAGCGCTTCTTTCTTAAACTAAAAATGAATCTTTATTTTTTATCATAATTGACGCAATACTTTTAAAATTCATTATTCAACAATTTTTAACCGAAGTTTCGTTTGTATAAACAAAAGCGGTGATAAAAAAAAAGTCCCCTACCTAATCGATTTAGGTAGGGGACTTTTTAAATACAATAAAAAATGATACAAACACCATGAAAAAATTTATAGATAAAATTTATTTTTAATTTTCGCGGCACCTTCACAAATATAACAAGTATTTTTTATTTCAAATTTTATTATTCCTATTAGGAATTAAAAAAAGATGTTTACTTTTATTTTTAATTCAAAATTTGTTTACGGTTATTTCATATTACTAATGTTATTTTTCATCATTTATTTAAATTAATTGTAGCGAGAAATTAATAGTATTTTGTTCAATGTTTAAACAATGTTTAAACAATACACATTCATCAATAAGAGGATTACTATTCTGTATTAGATGATTGAAAATAGCATTTTACTTCGAGTTTATATAAATTTTGTTTTGTTTTTAAAAATTAAATAAATAAAATTATTCGTCGGACTTGAGCATCTGAAACCCCCCATCTAAAATGTTTTAAATGTTTTTTCTTTTTCTTCAATGGATTATTATCGATTACACACCAATCTATCAGATTGTAAAAAAAAAAATTCAAAAAAGTTATTTATTTTTCGAGTTTTCTGGGGTGCTTAGTTCCCCGTATAAGTTTATTGTAAATCGATCCCCCATATCGGAACCGCTAAAAAAATTTTTTTTTTTTTTTTTTCCTTCAATGGATTGTTATCGATTACACACCAATCTATCAGATTGTAAAAAAACAAAAAATGAAGAACTTTTTAGTTCTTTATTTTTTGAGTTTTCAGGGGTGCTCATTTCCCCGTATAAGTTTATAGTAAATCGCTCCCCCTATATCGGAACCGCTCTACCTTAACAGTTGGGCTGAATTTGCGCAAAGGTGTCAAAATTAAGGTGACATTGAAAAAAACAGAACCCACAAATTTTGTAATAAAACTGTTAATTGTAACTAGGGGGGGGGGTTTAGGGTTAGGATTTGAGGTTAGGGTTGGTGTTGGGGTTTAAGGTTAGTTTAATGGGAAAATAAATAAATAATTTGGGTTCAGTTTTTTCTGGGCCACCCTAACTTTGACACGTTTGCGCCAGTTTCCTTTCGAGCGGTTCTGATATGGGGCAGCGATTTACTATAAACTTATATATTTACAAACCTGATAGATTGGTGTGTAATCGATAATAATCCATTGAAGGAAAACAATAAAATAAATAAATGAATAAATTTTGTAGCGGTTCTGATATGGGGGATCGATTTACGATAAACTTATACGGGGAACTGAGCACCGCGAAAAATAAATAACTTTTTTGAATTTTTTGTTCTTTTACAATCTGATAGATTGGTGTGCAATTGATAATAATCCATTAAAAGAAAGAAAAAAAAATTAAAAACAAAAATTTTAGATGGGGGGTTTCCAGATGCTCAGGTCTGCCAATTATTCAATTTAATGCTTACTTTAATGGATATAAAATTTATTAAATCTCTAAGAAAATGAATTAAGAGTGTAACAACATATATTATATTCATTAATTTATTGTACAAACATTTTTACATAAACTAGCAAAAAATGCCGTCTGGGCGGTTATAAAAATTAATTTTTGAAAGATATTGTCTGAGTTAAAATTTCCATACAAGAGGGTTTGTATTATCGGTAAAATCATCAAATTTATTAAAGGAGTAAAGAAAATGAAACCATTTGAAATGGAAACTTACTTCTGTCCCCCTCAAATCAAAATGTTGCATGCATCTATTGATTATTAATCAAATAATATTTTTATCAATGACAGTGTTTTGATGTAAGCAGTGACGTAGTTTTAGTTGATACTGAATCTATTATCAAAAGATTTTATTTATTGAAAAAACTTTTTACAAAATTCATATTTTTACATAAGTGTACCAAACAAAATTTAGTTGAAAATAAATCTATAAATTAGATATTTTTATTTACTCCAATTAAAAAAAAAAAATATTAAATATTATTTAGCATTTAAAAATTGATTTAAGTATCATTACTCTATTTTATTTTATGTAATATTTATTTACACTAAAACTAAATGTTTGTTAAATGTAAAATAGATAAGGTGAATGTTTATTTTTTTTTATTTCAAATTTTTTAGAAATAATCAAAACAATAAAAAATCATTTTGTATAGTTGATTGTTTTATTCATTGATAAACCAAATTTAATTTTATTATTGAATATTATTTCAGGAAAAACTTTGGTGTAGAAAGTTAACTTTCCTAATTTCTATTTCAAATTGTTTATTTTTTACTCCTTTAATGAATTCAATGATTTTAATTACTAAAATCATTAAATGTTGAATGTCCTTTTAAAGTTTTTGGCATATTTTGGCATTGTTGTTTTTTATTACTTGATTTATTAATTTTACAGCAACATAGTTTTAGTTACAGACAAATTGATACTGAATCTCTTATCAAAAGATTTTTATTTGTTGAAGAAAATTTTTAAAGAATTTATCTTTTTACAGAATTTTACCAAATAAAATTTAGTTGAAAATAAATCTATAAATTAGATATTTTTATTTACACCGATTAAAAAAAATTAATATTAGGTATTATTTAGCATTTAAAAATTGATTTAAGTATCATTACTCTATTCTATTTTATGTAATATTTATTTACACTAAAACTAAATGTTTGTTAAATGTAAAATAAATAAGGTGAATATTTACTGTTTTATTTCAAAGATTTTAGAAATAATCAAAACAATAAAAAATCATTTTGTATAGTTGATTGTTTTATTTATTGATAAACCAAATTTAATTTTATTATTGAATATTATTTCAGGAAAAACTTTGGTGTAGAAAGTTAACTTTCCTAATTTCTATTTCAAATTGTTTATTTTTTACTCCTCTAATGAATTCAATGATTTTAATTAATAAAATCATTAAATGTTGAATGTCTTTTTAAAGTTTTTGGCATATTTTGGCATTGTTGTTTTTTATTACTTTATTTGATTTATTAATTTTACATCAACATAGTTTTAGTTACAGACAAATTGATACTGAATCTCTTATCAAAAGATTTTATTTATTGAAGAAAATTTTTAAAGAATTTATCTTTTTACAGAATTTTACCAAATAAAATTTAGTTGAAAATAAATCTATAAATTAGATATTTTTATTTACTCCGATTAAAAAAAATTAATATTAGGTATTATTTAGCATTTAAAAATTAATTTAAGTATCATTACTCTATTTTATTTTATGTAATATTTATTTACACTAAAACTAAATGTTTGTTAAATGTAAAATAAATAAGGTGAATGTTTATTTTTTTTTATTTCAAAATTTTTAGAAATAATCAAAACAATAAAAAATCATTTTGTATAGTTGATTGTTTTATTCATTGATAAACCAAATTTAATTTTATTATTGAATATTATTTCAGGAAAAACTTTGGTGTAGAAAGTTAACTTTCCTAATTTCTATTTCAAATTGTTTATTTTTTACTCCTTTAATGAATTCAATGATTTTAATTAATAAAATCATTAAATGTTGAATGTCCTTTTAAAGTTTTTGGCATATTTTGGCATTGTTGTTTTTTATTACTTTATTTGATTTATTAATTTTACAGCAACATAGTTTTAGTTACAGACAAATTGATACTGAATCTCTTATCAAAAGATTTTATTTATTGAAGAAAATTTTTAAAGAATTTATCTTTTTACCGAATTTTACCAAATAAAATTTAGTTGAAAATAAATCTATAAATTAGATATTTTTTATTTACTCCGATTAAAAAAAAAATAATATTAGGTATTATTTAGCATTTAAAAATTGATTTAAGTATCATTACTCTATTTTATTTTATGTAATATTTATTTACACTAAAACTAAATGTTTGTTAAATGTAAAATAAATAAGGTGAATATTTACTGTTTTATTTCAAAGATTTTAGAAATAATCAAAACAATAAAAAATCATTTTGTATAGTTGATTGTTTTATTCATTGATAAACCAAATTTAATTTTATTATTGAATATTATTTCAGGAAAAACTTTGGTGTAGAAAGTTAACTTTCCTAATTTCTATTTCAAATTGTTTATTTTTTACTCCTCTAATGAATTCAATGATTTTAATTAATAAAATCATTAAATGTTGAATGTCTTTTTAAAGTTTTTGGCATATTTTGGCATTGTTGTTTTTTATTTCTTCAATTCATTTATTAATTTTACTTGGATACTACCCCTCTGACATTGAATTTTAAATCCCACTCGGCTCAGGCTATATTTTTCAAAATTTTATTTTTACACCGCCCGAAGGGCGGTTTTGTTATGCTAGTAATAATAATAATAATAATAATAATAATAATAATAATAATCCAAGCAGAAATTGATAATACACAGGAGAATCGCAATAGTGGCGTAATGACTAACGTGCTGACTGCGACATCGCAATAAGCGAGTCCGAACTCGACTAATACACTTGGGAAAGGTAGGTATATGTGGAGGCAGAGACAAAACAGTTTATCACATAATAAACGAATACAGTAAACTAGCACAAAATAAGTACATGACTTGGCATGACTGGGTGAGAAAGGTGATCCAGTCCAAATTGTGCAAGAGATTCAAATTCGCCCATAGTACCAAAGTGTATATACACAAACCCTAATCCATCCTAGAGAATGGGACACATACAATTCTATGGTATCTTGAGATACAAACGAATCAACTATTCCCGGCATGAACACCAGACTCAGTGTTAATTAACAAGAAAAATAACTTATCATTTCACGTATTGTAATATTCCTGTAGACAAAAAAGTGAAAATATAAACCAATAGAAAGACATTGCCAGAGATTGCCAAAATTTAGTACAGTCGTGGGGGAAATTTGGTATGCAAAGATTTAAACAATCGCTGGTACTGTAAGCAACCTGATCCCTTTGTTTATCCTAAAGGAGCTGATTCAGCATTAAATGACCCGAAAATGGTTGATATACTGTAAAACAAACCCAACCTAAGTTAACCTAATGCGAACAATTTTTAAACATATCTATTTGACCTATAGATGGGACCCTAACAGGTATTACCGCTCCAGGTCTGGGAGTACTTGGGTGTAATGGCGATGAAGAGTTACACCACACTGTGGAGAGCTGCAGCCTCACCAGCATGACACACAATTATATGAATGATATTTTAAGGCAGGACTTCCCAACCTTTTTTGCCATGTTCCACGTAATGACCACTTAAATCTTTATGTCCCACCCCATATAGTAATACATAATTCTTATAATTTGAAAAGTGAACTCCATTTGAACTGAAGAGGCTTAAAACGCTTGGTTTAAACAAGCTTATAGAATACAATCCTATATTTCACACCCAAATAAGGATAAAGATCCATAAACACATTTCTTTTCCCAAACTTAAGGAAAAGAGATTAAAACAAACCACTAACACAATCCTTTTCCCAAACTTAAGGAAAAGAGATTAAAACAAACACACTAACACAATCCTTTCCCAAACTTAAGGAAAAGATTAAAACAACACACTAACACAATCCTTTTCCCAAACTTAAGGAAAAGAGATTAAAACAAACACACTAAACACAATCCTTTTCCAAACTTAAGGAAAAGAGATTAAAACAAACACACTAACACAATCCTTTTCCCAAACTTAAGGAAAAGAGATTAAAACAAACACACTAACACAATCCTTTTCCCAAACTTAAGGAAAAGAGATAAAAACAAACACACTAACACAATCCTTTTCCCAAACTTAAGGAAAAGAGATTAAAACAAACACACTAACACAATCCTTTTCCCAAACTTAAGGAAAAGAGATTAAACAAACACACTAACACAATCCTTTTCCCAAACTTAAGGAAAAGAGATAAAAACAAACACACTAACACAATCCTTTTCCCAAACTTAAGGAAAAGAGATTAAAACAAACACTAAACAATCCTTTCCTAAACTTAAGGAAAAGAGATTAAACAAACACACTAACACAATCCTTTTCCTAAACTTAAGGAAAAGAGATTAAAACAAATGTTTATACAAAAGTCAGAGTTCGATTGGCTAGATTAGTAATGTGCTCTCAACTACGTCCGCGCGTTTTGCGCCCAAAAATTTAATTACCATCTGATCCTATTTGGTAATTATAAAAGAAAGAAGAAATCAACATATACAAAGAATTAATCTCGCTGTCAAATACGACACACAACCGACGACAACAAACACACAGATCTCATCTCGCGGCCAGATAGAACACGAACAAGAAAAAGATGTCCGAACGAACGATTACACTGCCTCAACACAACTACAACACTCTTACTACCAAAGATCTGGCCACAGCAATTAATATACATTTCATCAGGTCCTATTTACAAACTTTAATTTTCATGCCTAGTCCATGTGTGACGACTACATAAACATTTCACATTTCACATCACACATTTCTTAGCAAACCTTTCCACATCGTATACACATTCTATTTCTTTTGAACATCACATATTTGTTGTTAATTACGAATTTATTCTCCGAATAAGTTTATTTGTTATTATGTATATACATGAATTGTTTTTATCATTTCCGTATTTTCTACCTAAACTGTGTCTTATTAGTTTATCGTCATTTAAATATTAGTTGTCAAGTAGTTTCACGCAACCCTGACCTCAACAAGCTTCAAAAGAACAAGCTATGTATGAAAAGGGAAAATTAGAAAAACTGAAAATAATAAAGAGTGAACATTTCTATGTAAATATTTTTTTCAATTGCCTCCCTTTAAAAATCAAATTGTTCCCCTGTGAGGTGTATGCCCCACGTTTGGAACCACTTCTTTAAGTTAATAATTATAATAATAACGTTGATAATTTCACCAAAAATTCATATGCTGAATGTCTTATTTATATGTATTTCGTTGGGTCTAGATTTAATACTCCTCAGAAGGAAACGAGGGGAGTCCCCGTGGCATAATGGCTGACGTTCTAACTGCGACATCGTAATAAGTGAGTTCGAATTCTAGTTGTGTTATTACGTTGACTTTTGGACTGATACACTCGGGAAAGGTAGGTATTTACCCAACCCGTTCATCACGGATCGGATGTGACACAAAGTCGCACTTATGTAGCATTCAACAAGGATCGAACTCGCTGTTCAGTAGTAACGAAGCTGTGAGAATTAGCTTGCTAACAATTACACCACGGTGGACGCCCACTACCTTTGAAAAAGTTAGGAACTCCTTCCCTACAGCTATGGGTTAGATCAGGGATCGGAAACCCACATCCAACTCAAGAATAGTTTTCGTCCGGCCCGCAAACTTAACAGCTGGAGTCTGGCTATCTAATTAGCATCGAATAGAAATACAATAGTTTGATTCAGGTTAACCCATTAAAGACCAGAGGCAATTTTTTTTTAAATTTAAACCTTTAAAAAAGATAGCTTTTTGGACAGAGCAGTTTGAGTCCGAGAAAATTTATTTGCCTTATATTTAATACCATGGCCCTTTACCGAGACACTGCATGGCCAAATGGTCTCATCTATTCAAAAGGTTGCCGACCCCTGTGTTAGATAGTACCGCTACTATTCTTCTAACCGGGTGGATTTAGCATTAAATAACCTACGAAGGTTGATATACCATAAAACAAACAAACCAAACCAATCAAACGAAATAATTGTCATACTTCTGACGTCTCGTGTTACGTCACTATTCCCGCATACTTGATTTTTACTACATACAAAATAAACAATATAAACAAATACGTAATTTTCTTTTATTTGTTTCTTTTAAGATACATAGTTTTTAAATATAAAATACTAAAATTGATGATGCGAAACACAACAATTTAATAATTTAACAATTTATCTTAATCAATGCAATAACAATATAATCTTGTCATTTGCTAATAAATAGAAAGAACAATTCCCTAATCAAATTACATTGATTTAAAATAAATTAAATTACATTTGTTTCTTATTTAATTAAATTACATATCATTACCCATCGATAAATATATCTAAGTAAATTATATTGTTATTGGTTTGATTAAAATTGATTGTTCTGTTGTTTTATCTCACATTATCAATGTCAGTTCTTTGTCTTTAAAAAGTTATTGAAAGAGAAAAGTTGAAAGAAAATCAGAAATTAGAATATGATGACTGTATTACTTGCATATGAGTAAGACTCCCACCCCAATAAAATATGTGCCCTAAGCATGACAGAAAACTGCACATAATGATGATGCTCCAGTTCTGGAGATCTGAGGAATGTAGACTACCCCTTCATCGCCATTACTCGTATGTTCACTCTGACTCTGAAAAACTAGTTACGGTCTCTCATATATGGTCAAAAGAGATCTGTTTAAAAATAATTCGCATTCGATAGTACAGCCTGCAAAAAAAAAAAAAAAAAAAAAAACACTAAAAAAGAACTACACACAAATATAAATATGAACTTACAATGAAGGCGATTCCCTGACTTCTCTAGACAGGTTCACATGCCGCTAAAATCAATCAATAAAAGAAAAAAATGAATATTTAGATATTCAATCCCAGTGACGTATCGCGTTATGTCTTATGTTATATTGCTAAATTCAGTTCTTTTTGATTGATTTCTACAAAATATCAAAGTGATCTGGAATTTTTCCAAAATAGCATAAAAGCTTCCGTTTCCGAGAAGATATATACCTAGAAAGCGATATATATATATATATATATATATATATCATCATCATCATCATCATCATCATTATGTCACGCTAGCAGCACGGATATCCATGACAATCTCTTGCCAGCCTCCCCTATCATTCATTGTCCCTGGAAGGTCCTCTGCGCAGCATCCAGTATCCGCGCAAAGTTGGTGTATGTACGTCTTTGATATATATATATATATATATATATATATATATATATAGAGAGAGAGAGAGAGAGAGAGAGAAAAGTATAGATTGAAAGTATAAAAGGATGCTGCGTGCCGTCTTAAAGAAATCCTCGAATCTGCACCCCATAAAAAGCAGTTGCACGTCTACTTATCCCCTTTCACATAATCAATCAAAATAAGACGAACAAGACACGCTAGACACTGCTGGAGAATTAAGGACGAACTCAAAATTAACATTCTTTTGTGGATACATACATACATATGGATACACCAGTGTTGATCGACCAGCAAGTGCATGAACATTTTACAAAAGTTTATTACTTTTCGGTGCATCTGTGACGTCGATAATTTTACCAGAAATGCAGAATTAGCAAGAGGGAAAAAAGGGTATTTAAAAAAAAAATATTTTCTTCTTTCTTTTAAACATTTTTTATGGGTTCGATGGACGGCATTGTTAATTCAAAAACTCCCTTTGGCGGTGTTCCTCACATTAACTCTTTACCTACCAAATTTCCCACACGGCTGTACCAAATTTTCTTGGTACTTTTTTACCCGTATGATGAGATATTTCTAAATTCATTATCTATTCACATTCTATGGCAGGGATGTTCACTTAGTAATTTTTCAACGTAAACAAGTGACACGTGCGAGAGCCGCTGCCAATGGCTTACGGTAGAATCACAATAGTGAGAGACCCGCTGTGAGTAGTTAGTATCTGTTTACGATGCCTGTTTTCATAACAGTAAAAATGTGCCTGATCGAGAGAATTCTGCCGGGGAAAAATCTTGCAAAATATCTGTTTATATACAGGTTAGTCGCCATGTTTGATTGATAAGAAAACTTGACAGGGAAGAAGCTGACATATTGGAATTGTGTATTTGCTGCATAATTCAAAATATAATCGCTGCCAAAAACGTGATATTTTCATTAAAAAAATTCCTGTTTTCCCAAATAGAAACTTGTGTCAGAATCGTTCATACATGAAAAAAAAATCTGGGTTTGATTCTTGTTCAGGTTGTTGCCAACTGAAACGATTCTGCATGTTATCATTTTTTTTTCTTAAAACGAAAGTGACACAGAAGTTACCCATTATGTCATAGGAATATTTCTATTGAATATTCCTTCGAAAAAAAGGCATTTTTGTTTTCTCTGCTATTTTGGGAAGTCACCATTTAAAGAAACTTTCAGAATATTCTTAAATGTGGCGATCGCCTCAGAAAGGTGGAAATATAATTATTTTTCAAGAATATTGAGCAAAAGTCACGAATGCATGTATTTATGAAACCACCCCGCACGAGCAGGATCCGATACAAGGTCATTTTTAAGCGTAGATAGATAGCGGGACAGATTTAGTTCTTTAGCCTTGGTTTAGCAACCAGTCTAGAAGGAAAACTGAATTCAAAGCAACGGTACTTCACTTTAAAAAAAATGACATATCCTGCATGTGGCGGATGTGTTGAGTAAATACATAAATAAAAAATCGAATCATTATGATATACGTATTTACCCAACCCATCCACACGAGCCGGAGGAGGCACAATGTCAACTCTTAAAGCAGATTTTAACAGGTTAGTATTCAGAGTTTTACTTGCTCTAAACCGGTTGCCATAGTGGAGTAGGTCCTAATATTTACCCATAGCTGAAAGGAGAATAGTTGGATGCATATCGCTTCTACTAATATCATCGATATGTGAAATGCAAACAGTCATTTCCAGTAACTGAACTCTGGTGGTTGTGTTCGAATGTAAAAATATATTTAGCTTATATCATTTCTTACACATAATTCTAATGCAATGAAATACTATTTTTTAAGGAATCCAAAATACATGACTTTACAATCTCGATTGATATCTAACAAAACATGAGTGGACGTAATGTCTAACGTGTTGGTCTGCAACATCGTAGTAAGCGTGTTCGAAATCCAGTCACGCTATAACGTTCAGTTTCGGACTTATGAATTGCCAAAAGGTATGGAACCCTTCATATGGGGTAAATAGTACCACTACTGTTACCAATATTTCTAAAAGGGTGTCTTTGGCATTAAATAACCCAAGAAGGTTGATATGTCATTAAACAAAGAAGTTAAACCAAACAAAATAGGAACTAACACAAAAAGTCAGCTGAGACAGTAGAATAAGCCGATTGCACCTTTGAAGAGGGGTAAAATCTTGGGTGGTGACCTGTGATGATTAAGGACGGAATCCTGGTGGCTAAACAGTCCATGTCATGAACACTCCACTTTTGCCATTACTTAGGCTAGACGAACGATCAGAAAAGCTCACTTCGATCAATCGGCTGGTCACGTCAAGCCCTAGTACCTATACGATTCTCCCAACCGTATTGCTCTCCTTGTAAAACACGTACCCTTTTATCATGTGTGTGCTAGAAGACGATGACTGAGGGTCTTAGTGTCGTAGGTATGATGTTGAATTGCATCTAGTGGTGAAGTTTCAATTCTTGAACCTTGGGGTGTGTGCAGTATCTTTTCATTGCAATTACTCTCAGTTCCACTCTGACCCAGAGTTCTATTACCAGTTAGGGTCCCATCTATGGATTAAATAGAAGACAAAAACGTGTAAAAATGAGTTTAGAAAAATCTTTGAATACCTATCAAGAATAAATCAAACAAAATGTGTTCGGCATAAAATAATACCACAAAAGTTGACATGCCGTAAAATCCATCCAACCAACAAAATAGGAATGGGAACGTGAGTGTATTATGTGTGTGTGTGTGTTTGTGTGTGTATGTGTGAGTGAGTGTGTGTGTGAGTGTGTGTGTGTGTGTGTGTGTGTGTGTGTGTGTGTGTGTGTGTGTGTGTACTAGCAATGAAAAAATGTACATTCTCCCTGCTATTATTTGGTTATGCTTGCTTGTATCAGCTATGTAATCTTCTGACGGTGTAAAGTGTCCTTGAGAATGGTCCAAGGGTTCTGGTATCCTGGAGAGAGCATACAAACATGAACGAACACTCTCGCCTTCCTTCTACGTCAAAGCAAAAGGGGTTAATCTTCGCGCCTATCCGATTTCTGTATGTATAAATGTTTAACTAGAATCTCCAAAGCAAACGTATAATACGCTACGAAATGTAATTAAATTAGGTCTTAATTAAACTCTGAGAATGGAATCCTTATAACATTGAAAAAGGAAAAGAAATGAAAGATTACCGTTTCATCAAGATATCTTTAGTTCTGATATTATTATTATTTTATTATTTTACAGATGTCATTATTTTCTGTTTTTTCCTCTTCCTCCTGGATTCTTTTTAGCTTTGAACAGAAATAACAAGAAAAACATTTTTTAATACAAAAGATGTTGGGAACTCATTATACGCATTCTTTCAAGTTCAATTCCAAAATTGAACAAAAAAAATGTTAAATTCTAAAGTGAACAAAAATCTTCCCAAGTGTGTACTTTTTAAAAGATTTCTCTTCTCTAATTCGATGGGTTACAGTAACTTCTTTGCATAAAAGGCTGTCGATGTTTCAACGTTACTGTAATCTAATTACTTCTAGAATTTCAAAGAAAAATTACTTCATTTTTTTTATCAATTTTCAGCTCATGCTTTTAAGACATCCCATTGCAATTTTTGAGGAGAACATTTTTCATTCTCTCACAAATCCTCATTATGAGTTTAATGATTCTTTTTTTTTCTTTTTCATTTATTGTTGTAAATTTACTAATGGCATGGTTAGGATAACTATTACAAGAATTACAAGAACAAGGCTGTGATTGGATAATCTCAGTCAGGTGACCAAAGAATTCTAGAAGTTTAGAAAAATAGTTTGAAACTTAATCAGATAGCCGAGAGCTTTTGAATTGTATAGACCTGTTTCCATCTATGACCCAAAAAGGTTAATTCCCGACTGACGTACGATTTTGGTTACTTATGTGGAAATACGTTTGTGATGAAAGAAATATTTACCCTAATAGTAAGATTTCACATAAGGTCACAAATATGGAGCATCCAGCGAAAATCGAACTCGCCTTTTAGTAGTAACGGATTTGAAAGACTTGTTTGCTAACCCTTACATCACGATAGGACGCCAGAACGCGTCTATAAGGAATAACGTTAACTGTGTGTGTGCAAAAGATGTTATCTTGTTTATTTAGTAGAACCATCAAATAACATGGAAAAGTGTGGTGCAGCGATTAAAGATGGCGGTGAGAAGAGCGACCACCGGCTGAGTAAGGACAAGATGGTGATACAATATATGGAAATAAAGTTTAAGTGTCAGGCAAGTCAGCAATGGTTTACTCAATATCAGTCAGGGAATTTTAGTCTCAATAATTCCCTTTGTGTGGATGACAAACTTCTATCAACAATCAAACTCACTGGACTGTAATTAAATAGAATTGTAAGCTAACAGCACGAACAATGCCATAACAGTTCAATAAAACATACAACAATCATATCTCCAGCTCCTTGAACTGAGTAGAATGACAAAAGTTGGGCATTGTCTTCTTCTTCTTCTTCTTCTTCTTCTTCTTCTTCTTCTTCTTCTTCTTCTTTTCCAGTTTTTCACACCTGTTTTTTCATTGATATTTGAGTGACAGCAAGTTTCTTCCAATCTCCAGTATTAGGTATTTACCCGGGGTAGGATGTGATAAGTTCGCAAGTATGGACATGCAACGAGGATTGAACTTGCTATTCAGTTGCAATCGATCTGCGAGTTTAGCTTGCTAACCATTACACCACAATGAGGCACCTAGAACTCTTTTAATTATTCTAGCTGATCTTAACAATGCTGTACTTTGGATAGCCCCGATTATTATTATTATTATTATTATTATTATTATTGCTGTTGTTGTAACGGATAGTCTTAAGTTAAAACCATGTGATAGTAAGTTTCTTTAACTCTCCAGGACTCTCCTCAATATTCCAGTGCTGCCGTTTGGACTGACTCAGTCATTCCCGATGTCTATATTTCCAGTCTCTTTTCCAGGTTACTTTGGAATTTTTCAAGTACTCAAAATATTATTCTTATTACTTTTATCTTCATATTCCACAACTTTTTAAAAACTCTTTCGCTCTCCTTTGGACTCAATGACCAGATCATGTTTTCTTGTTAAGTAAAACGAGTCTGTGATTGTGTGTGCCGTTCAGTGTATTCTTTTTAATGTCCAGGACAGAATCTGGTTTGTGCTTATAACCTTTGTCAGTATGTTTAGCCGCTTGCATAGTTCCCAATAAATCACTATCCTAAACCCAATCTTACCTGATATTGTATTCAATGTGCTTCATTTGCTTCTTATGTTGATTTCTGTTTTTACTGAGCGTCATTAAATTTAAATATTTTACATTACATTACAAAATGAATAGACTACCCCATTCAAGTCAATCGGGGGTCAAAAGCAGTCAATAAAATCCCTAGTTATTTTACATTGGTTCTTCTAAAAAAAACATTAATGTTTTTAATTTAAATATTCTACACTACATTACAAAATGTATAGGCTACCCCATTCATTATGTATCATAAAGTACAACACTACACTAGTCAATGTTGCTGGAATGTAATATCTAAGAAAGAAGTAACTAGCATCTCACTTTATTCGCACATTGGCTACACTGCAGTAGGCTCTACATAGATCATAATCTAGACTGTATGTATCTTCTAGAAAGAAAGAAAAAAGAAAATATATTAATGGAAGGAAAAAAACTTTTTGTAAAACTAATGCATTATATATATACTAGAAGTGGCTACCCGACGTTACCTGGGTAGAAGGGTATAATACAAAGTTAGTCTCGCAGATCCATTCATTGTTTTAGTCTTACATAATTGATTTATGCTTTAATCTCGAACGCAACCAATGACTTTCCCTTTTCTTACTATTAAAATCCTAATTCTTAGATATCTCCAGTAATATAAATACAATCTTCATTATTTTTACACAAAAAGCAAGCTCTGGTGATATTTAATGTGTATATATATATATATATTTACTTTGTCGTTAATTGTTTTATTTTCGAAGTTTCCTCCGGACATACACATACACACAACTGCCGTTTATATATGTATAGATATACAAAGGGTGAGTTTTTTTTTGCATTTCACATAGCGCTAATAACCTTGGGAAAGGTATGTATCCAATTACTCTCCCTCCAGCTATGGGTAAATAGTTGGGCACACAGGGTTCTTTAACTTCGGTTAGGTATCCAGTCTAAAAGAGAGAAAACTCTGAATTCAAACCTGAGTGTCTCCTCAGATCTCCAGGACTCTTCCAAATATCCAAAATTGTTCATCTTATCTCCAATTTCTTTAGTATCCTTTCCAACCACTTGGGAACCATTCCAAGCCTCCCATCAACAGTAATGTAATGTAAAAAAAAAGAAGAAAAAGAATAACGTACAACATGGTGGACATTCAGCAAAAAAAGGGAGTGTATTTAAGACTAGAACAGGTTATTAATCATTTTTGTGAGAAAAGAAAAAAGAAATCTATAGTATAGGCAAGTTTGCAGACTTAGAATTATGTGAGAAGGAGTGAAGACGTTGTAGGAATAGAATGGAAAAACTGTAAGTGAGATTTTTCAATGGCAGTTTTAATTGGTGATCTTTCTCAGGAGTCTGACAACAAGTCCTCTCAGGTCTGCAGAACTCTTCTGAATATTGTAGCCGAAATTAACAATCTTGTGGTCTGATTGGTTTCGATTCTTTTACTTATCTTTCATTCTTGCAGGTTCTATTTTGTGTTCATAATTTTTGTTTAGTCGTTTGCACAGTTCCCAGTAGATCACTTTTCTAAAACCAGTCATGCCTGCTATCTGATTCACTGTGCGTCATTTGCTTATTATTTTGTTTCTGTTTCCTATATTTTATATTAAAGATTATGAGTTTTAACACGTTTTTAAGTGGTTTTTTTTTTAACTTTAACTTTTTTTTAGTTTGTGTGACAGCAAGTCTCCTCAGGTCTCCAGGACTTTTCTAAGTATGCTAGCCGATCTTAACAATAGTGGGGTTTGTATGGCCTCAAGTTTTCCTCTCATTTACAATTCCTTCCAGTCTCCATTTCAACCACTTGAGAACTGTTTCGAGTCCAACAACGACATCTAGTATCATCATCACCTTCGTGTAGCAAATCCTTTTAAGCTATTTAGTAAGATTCAAGAATTTATCTATCTGTTTGTCTTCAGGCTGTTGTCCGTTGGGAAAGTACATTTCCCAACGGACCACAGATTGAAACAAGTTCTTGTTAATGGATGCTAGGTTTGGTATTCTGGACGGTATAAGGTGACTCGTTTGTATCTCAAAATTACTGGGATATAAAATTCTCTAATTTTGAGATACAAATGCATATATATATATATATATATATATATATATATATATGTGTGTGTGTGTGTGTGTGTGTGTGTGTGTGTGTGAATGTGTGCGTGCGTGTGTGTGTGTGCGCGCGCGCGTGTGTGTGTGTGTGTGACATTTTGGAGTACATATTCTAGTTTGTGCATATACTATTTGTCAGCGTGGACACATTTTAATCTCTTGCACAATTTTGAGCGGATAACCCTTCACAGTCGTGCCTCGTCTACTATTCATTTTGTGACAATTTGTTGCACTTTCTGATTATGTGATTAACGATTTCATATATGTCTCCACATAATCATTTAATAATCATAATTGGGAATCTGCGTATTCTCAATTTCTGTGTTGTCATAATTAGTTCTAATGTCATTATTCTGAGCTGCTATTAAGAGAGATTCAGTTTTTCTTTTAAGGTTTCCCTTTCCTAGCCATGTTCATGCCATCACGTTTTCAATTTTTGTAATTTGTCACTTGATATATCCATATAGTTGTTTTTCTTATCATTTCTTTTTTCTAGATTTTGTTATTTTGCTGCTTGTCCTTACGTTATTTCCGCTGACATTACTGTTACTGGCTGTTCTTTCTTTGCTCTTTTTAGTGTATTCATTGAGTCCATGAAATGTTGCACCTCGTCAATCCTGAATGCCGTCGAGTCCGTAACCTCCATCCTTTCTTGTTATATAGGGTGTGTCTATAGCATTACATAGGTGCTAAGCCTTATGCATCGTCATCCAAATCCTTGTCCTTTAACCTATCTGTCTAAGTACCTCCCTTGTCTATCCTAAGAATAACCCTGAGTATTTATAAGAAGGTCTACCCAGGTGTTTATTCATTTAATGAGATTTCTGCTACAGAATTTGGTTTCAAGAAGTTTTCGTCTTCTTCTAAGGTACTCGTTTCTTACTTTCTCTTTCATCTTTGTTTGATGGTATCCGCTTCTGATATTCCCAGGTAATTATAGATTTCTTCTCATCCAAGTGTTCTTTTTTCTTTCCTGATTGGACATTTCTATTGCTTCCGTTGTTTATCTTTTCCTTTTTTTCATCATCGGCGTGGCACATTTCTCAATCCTGCATTCCATTCCTATATCCTGGCTGTATATTCTTATATCCGTGCTGCTTATGCGACATGATGATGATGATATTCTTATAGTTTGGTTAATAGCCTTCTTCTTCTTCTTCTTCTTCTTCTTCTTCTTCTTCTTCTTCTTCTTCTTCTTCTTCTTGTCTTAACTATACAGACTATAAGAATATAGAGTCTCGATATAGAAATGGAATTATTATTATTATTATTATTATTATTATTATTATTATTATTATTATTATTATATCAAATCTTGTGAATTTGTCCCACCATCCTTATATGGTGGTCTTTCACTGGAGGCTGAGTGACAACAAGTATCCGCAATTCTCCAAGACGCTTTTGGGTATTCTATCTAATTTAAACAATGTTGTTGTTTGGATGGTTTTTATTCTTCCTTTAAATTCTAATTCATACAGATTCTTTTCCAAATCTTAGGTGATAGTTTCA
>CM042139.1:122502352-122514852 GCA_023376005.1 Doryteuthis pealeii
TCATTATTTCATTTCTCGTGCGTTTTTCAAACCAGATTTCTCTGATGGACTTTCGCTGGAGACTGAGTAATGGCCTGTTTCCGCAGGTCTCTAAAACTCTTCGAGTTCCAGAGAATGTTATAGCTTTCATTTTCCAGGGAGGATTTTTTGTTTGTGAATATACTATTTATTAGTATGGTCAAATTTCCCAGATCCCCTTTCCAACCCAATCATTCCTCATATTGTATTCATTATATGATCATCCTTGTAATCTCCGCCTCGAAATAACCCATCCTTGCTATTCTCAATAGAATTTGTCCTTATGGCATTGATATCCGGTTTTTTTCTCTTGGGGTTTCCCTTTCTTGCCCGTGCAAAGGTCATTTCGTTGCAATCTCCCTAGTTTGTCGCTTGAAATATAGATTTTAAGGTGCCACATTTTTTTTCAATTTCAATTTCCAGGTCTTTGTATTTACTGTTTTTATTATATTCTTTGATTGTTATTATCAGTTGGTATGCACATATCAATTAGAAGACAGATTTTATTTCCTTTTTTAGTCCGAAATCTCGATATGTGGTCTATTTCTTCTTTTTCTTCTTCTTCTTCTTCTTCTTCTTCTTCTTATTATTATTATTATTATTATTGTAAATACAAGATAATTATCTCCCTTGTTTTGTTCGGCCATCCTATTGCGTGGGTACAGGCACCGTTTGACACCGGTAAAAGTCACGTGTTTGCATGGCGCTGGGTTTTAATTCTTTTAGCAGCAGGATTTGAAGACGACAAGAAGGTAAAAAACATGCTTGGAACCTTTCCCCTTCTTTTTCGATTTTAGTTGTATTAGAGAAACTACATAGTCTATTTGTATTCTATTGTAGTTTCAAGTTGAAGACCAGTTGCGAAACAGGAGGATAGGCGACAACTCCCGTATTTACCCAAATAAAAGTGTCTTCATCAGTCGGACTCTGTCTTTACTCATTTCCTTGCTTCGGGCGGCCGTCACAATTATTATTATTATTATTATTATTATTATTATTATTATTATTATTTCACTGCTTGTGAGTTTTTCAAACCAGCGTTAGCCGGTGGTCTTACACTTGAGGCTGAGTGACAACAAGTCTCCTCGGGTCTCCATGACTCTTTTTAGTCTTCTAGCCGATTTCAATAATGCTGTTACCAGAATGTGCTCTCTAACATTGGTATAACAACCGGTCTTGAAGAAGAAAAACTCTGAATTAAAACCTGTTAAACCTCGTTTAAAATTTTCCCCTGTTTCGCATCCTACTCATGTGTAGGGATTAGTAAATTACCTGAAACAACGGCAGATAATTGGTATTTCAACCGATGGTAAAGGTTTTGTAAAATAAAATTCTGGTACAAAAAGTGTACAATGATAATCTTTAGACTCATTTTCGTTTGGTATTCAAAAGTTGAATAAATGAGAAAAATTCTAAAACCTGATAATCTACCGAATCTCCAAGATGCTATTCAACATTTCTAGATACTGTCGCTTTCTCCATTGAGTATAGACTGCTTTAATAATTCTTCTCATTTCTTTGTCTTAATAACCAAATTCTCTCTGCAATGGCTCTTTGAATATATATATATATATATATATATATATATATATATATATATATATATATATATATATATATATACATATATACATATTGTGCTACAACCTGTATTTATTATTTGATTTTTCATATATATATATATATATATATATATATAAAGATAATCTACTGAGTCAGACAAACCTACTATTAGTTTCGCATAAAGCTCTTCAGGGCTAAAATCTGACATTTAAAATTATATATATATATATATATATGTGTGTGTGTGTGTGTGTGTGTGTATGTGTGTGTGTGTGTGTATATTTGGGTGGCATTTTTTCCTTTATGCATGTTGAATTAAACAAAAGACACATCTCCTGTTTAACAATTTTATTTGTGATTTTTTCAAGTTTTCTGGCCAACTTTTGAATATTTGGGTGGAATTCGTGGATTTGTCCACCAAAATCACAAAAATTAAAAAATCACAAATAAAATTGTTAAACAGGAGATGTGTCTTTTGTTTAATTCAACACACACACACACACACACACACACACACACACACACACATATATATATATATATATATATATATATATATATATATATATATATATATATATATATATATATCCTTTGAATTCTAAAAATAATAGATGAGGTGTATCTATTATTTGACTGGTAGTGTAGATAATCAAAAAAGATTATAAACATAATATGAGAACTGTGTAAACTGACAGTTTAAGGTGAGTTCTCATATTATGTTTATAAAAAAGCTTATCTTTGATTGGATAAATGAATTTTTAATTTTTCTCATTATTCTTGTATCAACGGCATACATGCTGAGGTTTGAGTTGTCAATATCATTATCAATGTCTGATGTCACGATCAGGAATAAAAGTTGTCCCAAGACCAACCCAGGTGTCAAATTACAATTTGAAAATAGTCAAATTGTGAATAGCAATTTTTTCCCCTACATCTATTAATAATGAAGATTCGCTTCCGGTTTTTGTCTGTAACAAAGATTACGTCACTGCTTACGTCAAATTACCAAAATCGTCATAACAGAATAAATACACTCAAAATTTGAACATGCAACATTAGACTGTCCTCATTGTTTTTTAAAACAAGTTTTAATAAATACATGACTGGTATTATGTATCTATATATAGTTTGTTTTATTTTAATACATATTTAAAGTTTACATTTCAAATTGTTTTATTTTTTAATCCTTTAATGAATTTGATGATTTTACTTACTTGGGGTACAAACTCGTTGACATTGAATTTTTTACTCCCACCCCTCAGGCAATATGTTTCAAAAATCTATTTTTACATCGCCCGGATGGTGTTTTTTTTATTTTGTACTAGTTTGAATATAATAAAAAGTTATTGCCACTCCTATTCAAATTACTTTAATCAAAAATGTTAATGAATTTTAAGATGAATATTAAATAGAATATAAAATCTTAATAAATTTTGACAAAATTCTGATATTGTTTTTTTTAATTATTTTTAATATTGTATGAACTATATTTGTTCATAGTAAAATAATATATTTCATACAAATGTTTTCTTTGAAGAATTGATAGATATAAAAAAGAATCATAATTCAAATCATGTAAACATTTCATAAATTATATATTAGAAGAATGAAGTGAACAAAAATGGCCTTCGTCAGAATTTGATCTCAGTTCAGTGATTCCATTTCCTTCACTGATAATCATTATGCTATCTGCACATTCATAAATAAGAAATATAATATTTCTTCTTCGAGAAAATGGGACTTTCAGGAATAAGTTTGCCAAAAGTTATTCTTTTCTGGTACACATACCACAGTATGATAATTTGATTATTACAACGTTTGATATGTTTACTTTATAGCTATTACAATAGTTCAATATGTAAAAAGTATAATAATCTTGATTTAACCCTCTTTCCCTCTTTCTCAAAAGAGGGGTTGTAAAATATTTACATTCATTTTCTGATAAGAATCTGGGGTAGCGTTTAAAATATCTCCATTATTTTGCGGACAAAAAAGTGACAAAAAAACACAACCCGGAAAATATCTAAGTTGGGTCGGAAATTCACATTACGCTGGCTTTTAAAAACAGGGACAACATAATATCAAAATTACGAAAATATATCCGTAATTCACAATTTCAATATTACAAATAAAACAAAAATGTATCTTCTTCCTCTTTTTTCTTTTTTTTTTTTTTTCAATTCCTTTTAATTTTACATTGGGCATTTAAGCGACGTAAGACCATTTGGAATGTTACATTTTTGAAATTGGGGGAAATAAAATAGGAGAAATAAGAAATCTTCGATAAAGCGACACCAGATAATCTGGATTTACATTTTTGCATTGCATCTTAAAAATTTGGACGGCCTTATTTTCAACCAGAGAGTGTAGGAGGATGATTACGGACGGAAGATTTATGAACAAGCCTCAGGATATTTTGATAATATATCAAAATATCCTGCCCTGAAGAAGATCGCTTTATGTATACTTAAATGTTATCTTTCTCTATTATAATTATTTTATTTTATTTCATTTTGTATTTAAAATAATACTAAATAAGATACAATGTATACAAATACAAACTCTTGGTCGAAACACGTGTCGGCATTTCAATAAATTAATTTTTATCCATACAACATTTTATTTCCATTTATCTTTCAACATAATTGTCGGAATCACTTTCATTTTTCTCACTTATATATATATATATATATATATATATATATATATATATATATATATATTCAATTTTCATAACACAAAGAGACCTTTCGCCCCCAAACGATAAGCACTTAGTGATTACTCTTCATTAGCGAATGTTACACATTTTAGGATTCTCAGTGGATAATGGAGTAACTATTTTTAATTCTATATAATTATGACTTATTCCACATTCAAGCTATTCATCAATGCGTTCCGTTTCTGAATATAATAACCTCTGCAATTTTCTATACATTCTTTTGTAAATTCGACAATTTTCTATTAATTCAACTTTACTAAAAATAGTTCTTATCAAAATAATGACATATTTAATCATATATCAATATATATCAATATATAAATAAATACATACATGCATATATATATATATAAATGAACAAATAAAAGGTTTAGCTTTTATTTATTATCATAGGAACAATCTTTACGGCCGAGCGGTTTCTTGCAAGTGCATTCGACAGGTAAAACAAAATAGCATATATATGTATAAGCGCCTGGTGTAATGGTTAAAGTCATGGGAAATGGACTCGTCGCCCCGTGGTAATTGCATTTCACTTAGCGCTAATACCCTTGAGAAAGGTATGAATCCTACTTTACCTCCAGCTAAGGGTAAATAGCAAGGCAGACTGGGTTCTTTAACCATGGCTAGGTAAGCAGTCTAGGAGAAGGAAAACTCTGAATTCAAACCTGTTAAACTCCGCTTAAGAAATTGACCTTGTGTCGTATCCTGCTCGTGCGGAGGAGTTGGTAAATATGTATATGTATATATATATTCGTTTTGGTATATATTTAACTGCATGTAAGCTTATATGTAAAAATCAAAAACTAAATCTGTTCTTTTCTTTAGTATAGACTTATTCAAGTGTATGCGCGATTTTAAAGCTCAATGACATATTTTTTTCTTAATCATAAGTCAACACGTACATCCCGAAACAGACGTGATTCATTTAATCGTTAGAATCTTTACATTGAATCGAACAATAAACAAGTATTTTTGTACCGGTAGTTTAGAATTCCGCCCTAATGAACTCAAAGAATGTTTCGAAGGCTGTTGCTTGGTTATTGAAGGCCTCTTGCAATTCTGTTCGTTCAGTTTCTGTGAGTCATGCTGTTAGATTTTGGCACCGAGAGGAATATTTCCCCTTTTCATATTATAAAGCTCTTAAGGAAGAATAAGTGCCAGCTTCATTCCATTATCATAATTCCACATAATATTTTTCATTCTTAAATTATTGTTGAGTAAAATGAGTAAATAATTTTATAAGGAAGTTTATAGCTTTTGGGCTACAGTAGAAAGGTCAATTGCAATATCAATTCCAGACGCCCGTGTCCCAAGACACAGAACGGTTTTAGCCTGAAAAGATTCAGGACTTCGGTGGTAGTGGCTATGCATAGTGCTGCCTTTAAACTTGTAAAGTCCAGAAATTTGTGGATATTGGGAACTGAATAATACATGTCAAATGAATACAGTCAACTAGAAACATAAAGAATAAATATGGGGTTTGAAAGACGAGTAAGAATACACATACTTACAAAACAAATTTGCTTCTTGTAGGGGAAGTAACTCTGCTGAAACCACTCAGCTGCACTAAATTTTGTTATCTAAGGATTTCTTTCCAACAGTTAGTACTACCTAAAATCTATATTATAAATATACAATTTTGTATGTATGTTACGGTAAGAAAATGAAAAATTACGGATCATAGCGAGAATCTAGATAGCACATTATTGAATTTTTTTTTTTTTAGAGAATGTAGCATTTCCAATCTATTTTACTTCTTGTCTGTTTCCACATTAATTGTTTTTCATTGGATTAGAAATGATAACAATTTCCCATCAGATATTCAGTTTTTTTTCTGACCTCCCATCAGGCAGGATTTAAGCAAGGTCATTTTAACGTGGGGAACAACGCATAAACCGAAGGTCATGTGGTGGCCAGTGCAGAAGGTTCATGGTCCCCTTATGCATAACCCTTTTGGAGCAGTAAACCCGGTCCTGTCCCATTTAGACGAAGGAGGTGTTGCCTAGGGGACAGGCCCCTGGGACCACGCGATTAATTTCACAATAACTTACCGGCTCACAAGTCGAAGCTCCTGAACCAAGATAAGTATGGATCTTCTAAGTATATAATTACTTACTCGTTTGCCGCGTGTAAAAATGTGACACAAGTTTGCAAGTACGAGGAATCCAGCGGGATTGAATTCGCTATTCAGTACTATCGGGTCTGCGAGACTAGCTTGATAGCTTTTACACTGCAATGAGTATCCTAGCTGATTTTAATTGTACAGTCTCTTTTCCCGGTTCTTGGAAACTGCTCCAAGAGCGCTAACTACAATTGATACCACCGTCATTTTCATTTTTGCCATTTAAAAAAAAAATTTTTTTAAATTTAAAAAAAAAAGAAAAGACCGGCACATCCGTACTTTCTGAAAGCAATAATCAGTATCGTATGTATTGGCCAAAAGAAAAAAAAACACCGGGGGAGTTTTCTAAGTTTTGTATGTAAAAAGTGCTCAGTACATTAAGTAGAGCATGATTATAAGGACCTATAGGAATCAAGCACTATCTGCCTAGGTTTCACCCGAATGGCTCTTCAGGACCCTGAAGAGCCATTCGGGTGAAACCTAGGTTATATATATATATATATATATATATATATATATATATATATATATATATATAGTCACCCACAGACACGTGTTTCGACTCAGTGTGGTTAGACATTTTGCGACCTACAGCCGAGATAGAAACCGCACGGCTATAGTTACCCACAGAATGCGAAAGCGATTTTAACTGTTTTAATACACACATCTGTATGTATGTAACGACCGCCATAGAGTGTTCCATCCCTTTTATAGTAGAACGTTGCGTTTACGCTTTAGTTGGCGGTCGTCAGCAAAATCCCCTCCAAAGGGCATGGGGAACATATATATATATATATATATATATATATATATATATATATGTGTGTGTGTGTGTGTGTGTGTGTGTGTGTGTTGACATGAGTGTGTATATGCGTGTAGATAGATAGATATTATAAAGTAAAAGTAAAGTCATCGCGGTGGCCTAATGTCGGTATCAGCCTAACAGCGTGGGTGTCTATCCCCTTTTCACTAGCGCTAGTCAAGGAGATTGTCTTTGCGTCTGAGGTGGAGCACCACACCTACCATCATCTCCTCACTTTACCGCACATATCTCTGTGCTACTCATACGCTGAGTTGGCGAGGGCCGGCATAAAACCAGGAACATTGCTATTCCTAGGCAAGTGCTCTACCGACTGAGCTAAACCGAGTTTGCTATATTTATAGCATAGTATGGTTTCCCCACATTTTAGACCTTTTACTAAACAAACGTAAGCTGAGTAAATGACATCTCTCTCCACCAGTTCATAGATTCGACTGACAAGTTTTTGGGTTCTTCTTTTGAAGGAAGGAGTATTTTGTTGTTTTTTTTTAACACCCTTCTGTCCTTCGATAAATCTTCCTCGCACGTTTCTTGCCAGCTTTACTCGAGCTGCTCATTATAAAACTTTGAAAAGGCGGAGAATGACAGTTTATTTGATTAATGTTGTAAACTGCTTGGTGGAATCTATCGCCTATATGTATAGAACAAAGTACATCATGAATAAACAGAGAACAGATCGAATAAGACGTAGTAATCAAACAAACACAAAATAGTCGGATATTGATCTGAATAATTCGTGAAACTAGGTGTATCAAAAGTGGGGGCTTTTTTTGTCTTACTCAACCGAGACTTAATAATGAAACGCGTTGCTGATTGTCTTTAAAGATTATGTAATTTTATATAACGACTGAATAGTATATTTCACTATTTCATGACCTTAGTGGAGAGACACTTGGTTGTAATGGTTATCGTTATAGGAAATAGACTCGGAAACACGAGTTCAACTTCTAGACGAGGCTATTTGCATTTCACATAGTGCTAATACCCTTGGCAAAGGTATGAATGCAAATATTCTCCCGCCAGCTATAGGTAAATAGTAGGGCTGATTAGGCTCTTTAACCTGAATATGACAACCGGTCTAAGCTTTGAAATTACATTACACCTTAAAATTGACAGTGTGTCATATCCTACTCGGGAGGTTGGTAAATACATACACATTAAGATCCTATTTCTTTATCGACTTTCGTATAATTATTTTAACCACGAGATTATTTTCGAAATAGGCATCTTGAGACTTTTAACTCCAGAAAACAGAATTCAACCGCAAAATACTATATTCATTACAGAGAGAGAAAAAAAAACAGGTTTACAGTGTATTGAATAGGAATATTTCTTAAAGCTCTTTGTCATTTAACGAACAAAAGTTTTGGTATATAAACATCTACATTTTAAATCTACTGATATGCAAAAAGTTGTTGACAAAGGCCAGAGAATCAGGCGCAGATTGTCAGCTGGCGATGATATCTTACAGAGCAACGCCTATCTCAGCCTGCCTCAAATCGCCCACAGAACTACTCAATGGCCGACCACTTGTCTTCAAACAGCCGCCTGGAGATGAACACACACCTAGACTGCTTACAGAAAAATAATTACTCTGTGAAGGAGTAAATAGTTTCCTAGCCTCCCACCAGGCCGGATTGACACAATGAATTTTAAAGGTGGAGAGCCACGCAACAAACAGAAGCTGATGCTGTGTCTGGTGCAAAAATTAATTTTGATGCGCCTCAAGCATCGGGAAATAAACCCGGCTCTGTCCCTTTTAGACGAGGGGGTGGGTTCTGCCTGAGGGAACGGTTCCCTGGGATCACGGGATTTATTTTTCTATCCGGTCCAGAAGTCAAAGCTCCTGAACACAGGGTACTGTGCCAGGTAAGTCCGAGTGGAGGAGTATCACGGAACCAACAACAGCATATACAAATGTCTGCAGGTCAACGAGTCTACATTCAAGACCATGATACAAAATTATGGGAACCAGGTGTCATTGTATAATAGGGTAGGTCGATTTTTCCCTTTTTAAAAATATAAAATTGTCCCTCTATGCGAAAGTTGTGTGTTAGTATACTGAATACTGATACTAAAAATTAGATCTATTACTTTAGAATTGTTTGAGGAAATAGCATGAAAGATTGTTTGCTAAAATTCACAAAAAATCCTTGTTTTTACAACATTTAGCCTAGAGATTGGTTAGAAAATTTACACATCTTCAATTTGAATTCTATTTATAATATTTAATTCGTTTCATTTTAATAAAATAAAATAAAATTTTCTGAAATATTGAAAACGGTAAATTCTCTAACCAATTCTAGGCCAAATGTTGTAAAAACAATGATTTTTGTGAATTTTAACAGACGATATTTGATGTTATTTCCTCAAACAATGCTACAACTAAAATATTTAATTCTTGGTATCAGTATTCAGTATACTAACATACAACTTTCGAATAGATTGACAATTTGATATTTTTAAAAAGTGAAAAATCAATGTACCCTATTTTACAACCCACAAACGAGCCAAGATCCTGCATGATAAAACATATTAATAGATTTTCTTAAAACCCTTTGTCATTTAACAGACCTTACCATTTTTTATATAAACAGCGACATATTACTACTACTGATGCTAGAACATTTCCGTATTTATTATACACGTGTTCTTGTCTGTAATGTTAAAGCTGCTTAATCCACTCGCAAATAGCATAAGCAAAAGTAAATGCCTCCAAGAATATACACTTGGTAGATGGCAGAAAAGCCATGTCTTCCGCGTTAAAACGCCTCTAAGACATAATCAATCGATATTAGCTGTATTAGTTACTTTTCTTGCTGTTAACGGCAAATCAATAGCGCTAGGAATCCGTTTGTTTGGTAGCTCATTTCCTCCAACTAATTACATTTCTCTGACTGAATCTCATCGGCAAATTCAGCCTCTTTATAAACTTCAGAAATGTGGATTAGTATTGCTTTTTTAAAAGGCTTGTGAAAAGATTAACAGCAGCTTCCACCTGAATTATTCTCCACATCTTAAAGCTTTACTTAAGTTTTTTCGTTGTTAAGGTCATTCCAATTTTGTTGTTGTTATTGTTAATAATAATAATAATAATAATAATAATAATAATATGACACGGTTCCACATACCTGGATTATCGAATGTTTAAAATGTACAAAATATCGAACAACATCAAAAATTTCCTCAAAAAGCCATGGAAAACTGGAGAGTCCAATTAAAAGCAGGAGGGCAATCCCTGGCAGAAATAAAAATCCAAAGAGGTATTTTCCTAGGAGACTCGCTATCACCACTACTATTTATCATAGCAATAATGCCACTCAATTACATACTTCTAAAATGTACAGGTGGTTACAAATTCCCTAAATCACCGGTAAAAATAAGCCCACCTTATGTACTTGGATGATATAAACAAATTTGCAAAAAATGAAAAAGAATTAGAAACCCTGTTACAAACCATTAGAATATACAGCTAGATCATAGGCATGGAATTCGGAAATTGAAAAATGGCACATGTTCGTGATAAAAAGGGGGAAAGAAAACTAATGGACAGAATACAACTATCAAATCAGGAGACTATAAAAACACTTGAAGAAATAGAAAGTTATAAATATTTAGTAATTTTAGAAGCGGGCACCATAAAACAAACAGAGATGAAAGTAAAAGTAAAAAAAAGAATACCTCAGAAGATCAGGAAAACTCCTAGAAACCAAGCTCAACAGCAGAAATCGCATCAAAGAAATAAAAACCTATAAGATATTCTGGACCATTCTTAAAATGGACAAAAGAGGAACTACCTAGAGACGACAGAGATATGCTAAATGTATCGAAAAGGGAAGATGGAACAGGTCTTGCCAACATAGAGAATTGCGTAGATGCCACAATCAAAGGACTCGAAGAATACACAAAAAAGAGCAAAGAAAGATTACTTATGGGAGTCAACAACAGCAAATGCAACATATGGACAAACAGAAAAAACAACAAAAGCAAGAAAACAGCAATGGAAAAAAGAACAGTTATATTGATAGTTCAAACGTCAAATTGGAGAGGTTGCACATGAAAAAAAATTGGGCTTGGTTAAGAAGAGGAAACATCAAGTAGGAAACTGAATCGCTAACAATTGCTGCACAAAACCATGCCATAAGAACAAATTATATTAAAGAAAAAATTGATAAGACACAACAAACAGTAAATGTAGACTATGTGGTGACACAGGTGAGACCATAAACCATGTATTAAGCGAATGTGTCAAACGAGCACAACGGGAATACAAAGCTAGGCACGATTGGGTGGGAAGGTGATCCACTGGAAATTATGCAAAAAATTAAATTTTGAACGTACAACAAAATGGCATATGCATAAACTAGAATCTGTTCTTGAGAATGAAATGCATAAAATTCGCTGAGACTTTGAGATAAAGACTGATCACTTTATCCCAGGCAGGAGACCAGAACTAGTATTGATTAACAAAGAAAGAGAATCTGTTAACTGGTAGACTTTGCCGTTCTAGCAGATCATAGGGTGGAGATAAAGGAAAACGAAAAGATAGACAAATACCTGGGCCTTGCCAGAGAATTGAAAAAAACTGTGAATATGAGGGTGGAAGGCATACCAATTGTAGTTGGGGTACTTGGAACGGTCCCAAAAACTTTAGAAAACAGACTAATAATAATAATAATGATAATAATAATAATAATAATAATAATAATAATAATAATAATAATAATAATAACTTCAGGAATTAGAGAAAGAATTCAGACCATCTAGATCACAGCCGTTGAAATCGGCTAGAATACTCATTAGAGTCCTAAAGACCTGAGGGGACTTGTTGTCACTCAGACTTCAGTGAAAGGCCATCAACATATGCTGGTGTGAAAAACTCACAAGGAGTGAAATAATAATAATGACGAAAGGATATACAAATCCTTGGACCTTGCCAGAGAGCTGAAAAACTGTGAAACATGGGAGGAGTGAAAGGGGTACCAATTGTTGTTGGTGCCCTTGAAACGATTCAAAACGTTTGTTAAGGAGATTGGAAGAATTGGAAATCAGAGGAAAAATCAAGAGCATCCGAACTATGACTCTGTTAATGTTGGCTAAAATAGTCAGAAGAACCCTGAAGACCTGTGGAAACTTGCAAACACATCAGACTACAGGGAATACCCACCAACTATCACGAGTGGGAAGGAATCACAAGGAGTGATACAATAGGGTGAAAGTGATTACGAATTGTAGTTGGTGCACTAGGAATAGTC
>CM042139.1:122527352-122567352 GCA_023376005.1 Doryteuthis pealeii
ACTTCTCCAGCAGTGTCCTGCATGCCTTGTCCGTCTCACTCGGATAGTTTGTGAGATGGGGGCAGGTGACCGTACAGCTGTTTCCTTGTGGGGTGCTGTTTCCATGACTTGTTCAACACTGCTCGCAGTATCCTTGTGCAGCTCCCATCTAGCTTATTCTCAAGACGTTTAGTTAGGGTCCAGGTGGTGCAGCCATATAACAGCACCGACACAATCACAGCCTGGAAGAACTGTCGCTTCAGCTTGTTAGGGAGATCGGACCTCCATATGACTGATAATCTATTTGTGGCCGAACATGCCTTTGCTATCCGCGTATTAACATCGCTCTCTGTGGAGGATATATTACCTCCCAGGTAAGTGAATTGTTCCACTGGCTTAAGAGGCTTGCCATTCAGTGTGGAGATGTTTCCTTTATTTTTGAAGCTTATGAACTCTGTTTTACCGGAGTTCACATAGAGGCCTATATTATTTGCTGCCTCCTCTAGGCTATGTAGCAGTATTTCAGCCTGTGCCGGTGTATCTGCATGAAGTGCAAGGTCATCGGCATAGTCCGCATCTGTGATTGTTTGTGCGGGATATCGCCTGCCTCTTGCCCTTTTCAATGTGAAACCTTTTTCTTTTATGGTATCTAATGATGTTCGGAGTACGTAGTCTAGGCATATTATGAATATATATGGTGCCAATGTGTCTCTTGAAGGACTCCAGCGGTGATGTCAAAGAAATCTGTGTCGCCATCAGGCGAGCGTACCATCGCTTTAGTGTCTTTGTATAGCATCATTATAGCTGAAGCAGTTTCTTTGGGGAGACCATATGCTAATAGTATTTGTTCCATTTTTCCTCTATGTATGGAATCAAATGCCTTGGTGAAATCTACGAATAATAGCGTTGCCTCTAGATTCTTTGCTCGTACCCCTTCTGTAATCCTTCGAATAGTCAGGATCTGAGAGGTTGTGGATCGATTTCTGCGGAATCCATTTTGGTTTCTCCTGAGGATTTTCTCTATTTCAGGCCGGATGCGATTAAGTAGAAGGGTAATATAGATCTTGGCTGCAATAGCAGTGAGAGTTATGCCTCTGTAGTTTTTAGTGATTCCGATATCTCCTTTTTTAGGGAATGGGAGGATGCAGCCCTTCGTCCATTTCTCTATTCTTTTTTGTCTATATAACTGCATTGCATAGCCTAAGCAGTATGTCATTGAACTTTCCTATCTTCCACACCTCCTGGGGTATTTCGTCAAGTCCTGCTGCTTTTCTACCTTTTAGCTTCTTTAAAGCTTGGTTAATTTCATCTGTTGTGAAATTCCCTAGCTTGATATCTAATTGTTTATCTACGATCTTTTGGATACCTAAGAACCACAAGGTTCCGGGTTCGATACTGATCCTCGCCAACACACATATGAGTAGCACAACTTGGATCTGTGTGGTAAAGTGGGGAGCTGATGGTAGTTGTGGTGTTCCACCTGAGACTCATTACAATCTCTCTGAACTAGCGCTCGTGAAAAGAAGATAGTCTCCCATGCTGTTCGGCTGATACCGACAACAGACCACACCGCCGACTATATATATATATATATATATATATATATATATATATATATATATATGTGTGTGTGTGTTGTGAGTGTGAGTGTGAGTGTACAAATATGGGTAAACATATTATTTGAATTTAGCTGAAGTTCGTGTACTTTCGACCAAAGCTGGTCTTTATCAAGAGGGTATTTTTTATAATGATGTTTGAAATCCAGAGTTATTCTTAAAATCTTTCAATGTAATTCTCACCAGGTGTTTAATGAGGTCATCCGTACGTAGTGACTTTGTTGTACCAAGTTTAATATTTGAAAAACAAACGTTCAATATTTTCTTAACTGTAACATCTCCTAGGGCGTACATTATTGTTAAGTGCTAGATGCAATTTAAGAGCACAACTCCTAAGGCGGAAGATATTTTGTTTAGTTTCGATTGGTTCGTTCTTATAGCGATGGCTTCTAGCAATTTGATTTCTTTAACTAATGAAAGAAAAATAGTGTAATATAAATTTCTGCAGCTAGATATTGTTATATCTGAGTACAATTTTAACAAGTGTCTAATATAGTAGCATACAAATAAATGAACCTCGTCCTTTTATTAATAAAGGTCCCATCCTCTACGAAATAACCTATAGATTGGTTAAGATAAGAAAATAAATGATTTGATAACACACACACACACACACACACACACACACACACACATATATATATATATATATATATATATATATATATATGTGTCATAAAGTTATCGAGATTAAAGCTGTATTTACCAAGATAGAAATGAACAATGAATGGAACGTTAATTTCTTTCAGCATACAAGGTCTGTTATAAAAGTTCTGAGTTTGAAGCTGTATCTACCAAGATAGAAATGAACAATGAATGGAACGTTAATTTTTTTCAGAATACAAGGTGTGTCAAAAAGTACAAAAACTCTCGGAACTTTTTTGACACACCTTGTATATATAGTTGTGAGATTTATCCTGAAGATTCTTCTCGGTGAAACCTAGGTAATCAACTTCTGGTACTGATTCTGTTCTCTAAACCGGCTCTACGTATAAATTGAGCACTTTTATATATTCGTTATTATTCCGACAAATTCGATTTTTTTTCTTTTTTCCAACATCAGAATTATGACGTGCTTGATTTAATGTTTTTTTCTGTTAAATCATTCTATATTTCATATATATATATATATATATATATATATATATATATATATATATATAGGATAGGTTGATTTCAGGACTGTAAAGAGCACGTTCCGTGGAAATTACAAATTAACGTCAAGTCTGGGGTACCCAGTGAGGATCGGTATTCAGTATTAATGTAGATGCGACACTAGGTTGCAAATCATTATATCATGACTTGTGCAAAAACAGAAATAGGACGCCAAGAGACTGTATAAAAAGACACATGATTTCGAGTTTCACGCAACTTAGGCCAAAAAAGTAGATTTTGCGATTTTTAAAAAATGTTTACGAAAAGTAGTTTTATTGAGTATTGCTCATTGGGATAACTGAAAATACTGGTCATAAGTATTTGAACAAGTACATAATGGAGTTTAGGTGTCTCTGATAATTGCTTGCTATAGTGTTTTACCTCATCATTTTTCTACGGGATTCTTTTCTTTAAATGTTACTTGGATCTACATTGAATCGGAAAAATAAAAGAATGAAGAGTTTCAGCTTCCAAGACTAATTATTGTGGATTAGCGACTAAAGACAAGATTTCTTCTCAACATCAAAGACTGGGTGATTGTATTTTAGATTGATTGATTGATTGATTAATTGATTGATTGATTGATTTTAATGGCATGTCAACACGTCTAGGATTATTCTATGTCTAGAGGTTACAAGTTCATTGTACGTTTATATTTACATTTTTGTAGTTTTTTCTCAAGAGATTTTCTTTTTTTCCTTTTGCACACGGTTTTAGTGAATACAAATAATGTTCAAAAAAATCTATTTGACCCATGGATGGGATCCTCATTGGTAATACCACTACGGGTCAGAGTGGACCTAAGAGTAATGGCTATGAATGATTACTTCATACTCCCTAGCGTAGCAGAAGTAGAACTTCACTATCAGAATCACTGTAATATAATACCAAGGACACACATTTTTGTGAGTGCCCTACTCTCTACAGAGATATAGTCAGCGTTTTCTACGCTCCATCGGGTTTTTAGTTTAATTCCATGTTTCCGTTAAATAGGTGACAAATGGAAGGGTGTATTATTTTCATGTGCTTTAATTTTAAAGTCCAATCCTCTTTGCGGAGTTCTGTGGCGTAGTGGGTAACGTGCTGGACAGCGACATCGAAGTAAGCGACTTTGAACTCCAGCCACGCTATCACATTAACTTTAAGACTAATTCCCTTGGAAAAGACATGAACAACTCACCCCCACCAGGTATTGATTAAATAGTGCCACAACTGTTCTTCTATAAGGATGGAATTGTGTAAGTGGAACGTATAATGGTCATCGTCGAAGGAAATGGGCTCGGTGACACAAGTTCAAATCCTGAACGAGGCTAATATCATTAGGAAAGGTATGCGACCAACTATTCTACTTTATTCTATGGGTAAATAGTAAAGCAGATTGGGCCTTGTAACCTTCGTTAGGCAACTAGTATAGGAGAAGGAAAACTTTTAATTCAAACCCGTTAAACTTCGCTTAAGAAATTCGTTCGTTCGTTCGTGCGGAGGGGTTGGTAAATACATACAAAGATGGCTTTGGCATTAAATAATCCACGAAGATTTGTTACATAATTTATAAGCAGCTTATGAATTATGTACGTACCTGTAGTTAGAATGTTTGAATTAGGGTCCGTTAGATTCCGAATGACGGGGTTCAGTGGAAAGTTACTCGCGGTTATTGACCTTTTTACTTGACCCCTTGAAAAACGCGCGATTAGGCGTGAGAAAGTCAGAAGCGACGCAGATTTCGAAGTGAGTGGACTCGAAGTCGCATCTCCCCATGCGGCGGAATCAACATGGACTGGGTTGTGAAATAAAGCTTTATCAGAAAACAACCAACCCAACACAGAAAAGAACAAGAACCAACCCTTAACAGAAAGCCCTGAAGAGAAGTCAGCCTGAAGAAGATGCCGGCCGAGTTAGAAGCAGAAGTTAACAAGTAAGAACCATCATCTCATCTCTAACCTATCTATCTGTCTGTCACAAGCACACACACACACACACCTCTCTCCTCTCTCTCTCTCTCTCTCTCTCTCTCTCTCTCTCTCTCTCTCTCTCTCTCTCTCTTTCCTGGTTATATACACCCAAGTAAAGGGGTAATCAACATACTGATATGCTATTAAACAAAGAAAGCAAAGCAAATCTGATCTGTTTGTTGAAGAAATATTTTTCTCTGTAGAATTCCTGCCAACCTTCAGTGAGCGATCACTTGATCCCCTGTCTTTTGAGAACGATATAAAGTTCAGTTGTCCTAGGTAGATTTAGTACTTTCTTCCATTCACCGTTTTGATTGTTCCATCACTGTCCTCGGGGAATGCACATGACACTGGTTTTTATTGACGTTCATGCCATGACCAACTGTTGCTCCTTTGTTCATTCAGCTGTCTGTGTTGTCTAATGAAGAATCAGTTGTATTTGTAGCGAGGCAAAATAACAGGTTTGAAGGAAACACCCATCCATCCAAATTTTATTGATGCAAAAATTGTAGTCATGGGAAATATCAAGCGAGAATCTAAAAAATTGTAGTCATGGGAATATCAAGCGAGAATCTAAAATATATGCATAAGTACTCTCGCTTTTATCCCTGATGAAAACTTTCCGATCTCAGATATCAACTAATGTGTTGAAATTATATTTTTTTGAATGAAAACCATTTTATTTGTTTATTTGTTGATTTTTGTTTGTTTTTGTTGGGAACAGTTTTCTTTTCTTTTTTCTAGTCATCTTCATGTGTTAATCGGAAAATCAATGTTTACCTAATCCGATGTCCAAGCAGATTTGAAATTTCAAAGCCATTTTCGCTATTTGATTCTAAATTTTTATTTCAATTTTTCAGTTATTGATTATTACAAAATCCCATGAAATCTCACTTTTTATTGTAAATATTGTTTTTCACTTTTATTTATTTTTCTTTTCCTTTTTCAGATGCTGATTTCTTTTTTCTTTTTAATTAATTTCATTTTCCTTATTTGTCATTACGTTTATCTCCTTTTATTTTTAATTTTTCGCACTTTATTCTCATTTTCTTTTGGGTTTCTCGATTTTTCCTTTTTTCAAAACCTCTCATTTAAATTTTTCTCTTGTCTTTTTCTTCTTTCTTGAATTTCAGATTTTCATTCACATTCATACTCTTGCACTTTTAGTTATTTTCATCTTTCTTTTCACTTGCTGGTTTATTTTTTCTTTCTTTTGAATTATCTGGATTTTATTTACTTTCTTTGTTTATCTTACTTTATCTTTCATTTGTATTACTTTCTTCGCACTTAATTTTTCGTCCTTTCCCGTTTTCAACCTTCTCTTAAGTTATAATTTAAGTTTCTTAATATCTTTTTTTTTCTTCTAGAATTTCAGTTTTTTCGCGTATGTCTTTCTTGCATTTTTTATTTTATTTTCTCTCGTTGATTTTTTTTTTTTTTACTTATTGACGTTTTCTTCGTGTTTTTTTATATTTTTCATCCTTTAAAACGAAAATATCAGAAAACAACCAACCCAACACGGAAAAGAACGAGAACCAACCGTTAATTTCTCACTTTCTTCATATTTACTTGTCATTCCTGTCTACTTTCCCCTTTCTCTATTAAGTTATTTAAGTTTATTTCTTTTTGCTCTTTTTTTCTAAATTTTCAATTTTTCATTCACCCTCATATTTTTTCATTTTTATTTATTTCTATATTTCTTTTCACTGGCTGATTTTTTTTTCTTTTTACTTATTTACATTTTCTTTATGTTTCTTTACTTTTTTTCTTTATCTTCTTTCGCTTTTCCTCAAATCTTCACATTTACAACCTGATCATTTATATTTTTCTATTTGTTCCTTTTTTTTAAATTTCCAGTATTCTCTTATAGTTATCATTTAAGTGTTTGCCCTTTCTTCTCTAACTTCAATTTTTCTTTACGTTTTTCTTCCTTAATGTTCACTCAATTATGTTAATCTTCCTTTATGTTCTCTCAATGTTTCTCTCTATCTTCAAATTGACGTTTTGGTCATTTCCATTTTTCCTTTTGTTATTTTCTTTTTATTTCAAATCTTCTCTTATAGTTATGATTTAAATTTTGTCATTTATTCGCTTTTTACAAATTACGGGCAAATCACATAGAAAGCAGCTGTTCCAATTTCATTACAAGGTGAAGCAGTGATGGGTCTTAATTGGGTGACCACTTAGGCAACAACAGGTACCGTAAGCATCCTGAGATTTGTGTTTGTAAAAATGGCTTGATTCGGCATTATTTGACATGAAAGGGGTTGATATGCCGTAAAATAAAGCAAGATTCCAGATTTGAACTCGTGTCGACGAGTCCATTTCCTTCGACGATAACCATTACACTAATCGCCTTGTCGTCCCTTATAGTTATCATTTAAATCTCTTCCTTTCGTATTTTTCTATAGAATTTCAATTTTTCATTCACCATCATATTTACTTAAATTTCTTTGTTCCCTTGTTTTTTCTCTTTTTCACTTCCTTTTCTTGATTATATTTTATTTGTTATCTTTTTCTTCTTTTGTTCATTTAAAAAAAATCTTTTTATTGAAATTTACTATGTTTAGTATTGAACGAGAACAAACAAGGGCGGAAGTTTTACGCCATTTTTAAACTTGCTAATGTTTGCCGTATTTAAGATATTCATTATTCTGTTTATCTTGATCATTCTCTATGTCTTCCTTCCTTCTTTCCTCTTTCTCTCTTTTTCTCGTTAAATAAATATTTTTATACTTTCCCATCTGTAGCTTTTCTCTCTCTGTTTTCTTATTGGAACTTTTTCTAACTCCAAAACCTTAACGTCATATATCTGCTTATCAATTTTATTATCTTATAGACAGATTATCGATCATATTGTAAACTGATCTTTCTGATAAGACAAAGCGAAAATTCTTCCAAGCCGTGGACATATCAGTACTACTGTATGGCTGCACCACTTTGACTCTAAACAAACGCTTAGGGAACGCTGTCTTGAACAAATCCTGGAAGCAACACCTCACAAGAAAGCAGCTGTACAGCCACGTGCTCCCAACCAAACAAACCACCCGAGTAAGAAGAACAATACATGCTGGACACTGCTGGAGTAGCAAGGACAAAATCATAAGTAACGTTCTTCTGTATATGCCTATACATGGACACACCATTGTAAAACCTACATCTATCAGCACTGTGCCGATTCTGGATGCTGCACATGAGACCTCTCAGGGGCGATGGCCGATTCGGTTGGTTGAAGAGAGAGAGAGAGAGAGAGAGAGAGAGAGAGAAAGACAGAAAGGGAGAGAATCATGGATGTCCATGCTGTCAGCCTGACATGGTGATGATGATGATGATGATGATGATGATGATGATGATGCTATGCCATTTTAAAATGCAAATTCTGTCCTGCTGATTTATTGTTTTGTTTTCACTGTTTATTCTTGTTTATTTTACGTTGTCAAATATCCAACGATGGAAAAAGAAAATTTGGCCAATTCTATTGTATAATATAAAGATAAGACGTAAAACAAAAAGGAAAAGGAAAAAAAGATAACGAATAAGATTATTAACCAATTAGATTTTTTTACAAAATTGTAATATATTTTTGGAACAAATTGCCTAATCTGATCAAAAATGTACTAACGTACACCATTTTAAGATTTATTTGGATGGTTTCAGAAAAAATGATAAGAAGAATATTTAGAAACTCTCGGATGAATTATTTAACATTTGATCTGTAGATTGATGTTATAATAACAATGTATATGTTATGTGAAAATATTCTTTTCTTTTCTTTTCTTTTTTTTGTTAAAGGCTGATGAAAGATAGAAAAAAGGGGAGATAATCAAGGAGTCATAACAAATAAACACATTTGGTTGAACATTTCTCTATATATCCTTTCTACAAGTTTTCTTTCCTTTTTGTTCTTTGCATTTTTGACATTACATTTCAGCATTCCTTTGTTCCAATTCTGACATCAAACAATTTACCTAATCTGAGAATTTTATTGATATTTGTCGAGTTCCTTTGAGCGATATATTATTATCATTTTAGTCCCTCTGAAGGCCGAACTTTTCTAGTGATTAGTAAATAAATAAAGCATACATCACAAAAATGTTTTAGGTTACCCTGTAGAATATCTTAAGAAGTTATGAGCTATACAACAATTCGAAATTTAATGAACCGAAAAATGATGATATGCCGTAAGCTAAAACAATTAACAGAAATAACAGTAAACAAGTAAAACTATTAATACTGTAGTTATGGAGGAAAGATACAAGGCAATTATATTGTATATAATTGGGTGAATAGTTTATTGGTTGTAGTGTTAAATGTATTAGCATACAAATGGTGTTTAAATGTCTGTAAGAGGTACAACATATGTTTGAAGTGTATGCGAGAGTTCGTTAAACGGTAAGAGTTCGTAAATGTTGCTAGAGACGTTCGCTCGGCGGAGATATTAGGTATGTATAGATTTAAGAAACTTAACTCGTGTCGATTTGTCTCTGCAGTTGGTTCTGTCGTTGTTGTTTAGTTCATCTGGTCTTACGCTTTTGGTGCCAAGACAGTGTTTGTTGACCTTATTCGGCCGTTACTTGAAATGTTCTTCTCCTAGTGCCAGCTAGTTATGTTCCCTTTGCCTGTCGGGACTGTTCTGTGGAATTTTAGGGGTCTGCCCCTGGCGTCTCATTCCAGGAACTAATAGGGGCAGATAACCCAATTTCTGATACAATCAACCAAAACTGATTTAGATAATTTCAATTCTTCTCCGGATTTTGAATAATTCCAATCTTTTTCGAATATTTTTAGACTGTTCCAGGCGACCTGGTTATGATAGATATAATTGTTACCTTCATATGTAACGGTCTATAGAAAAGATTGATCTACTCTTTCTTTCTGAAAAACAAAAAACAACAACAACAACAAAAAAAAACCATAGAGCAAGCGAGAAATAAACAACACCTTTTGCCTCTGCAACCCTCTATTCTTTCGTATGTGTTTTTTTTTTTAACCCACTACGCATGTTGAATGTTGCTGCTTGTGTGTGACCTACTAGCTGACCGACCTACGACTATAAGCCTTTTATGGCGCTGTGACTACGCTACACATATTTTGACGAAAATTTCAGTTCTATGTCTGGTATTTATTTCTTGTTTTTTGATGAGTGGATCTTTGTTTCGATTGCGTGATCCGATTAGTTTCATAGTTCTCAGAAATTACTTACGAAACTTTCCGCTTTGTGTTTATATTTTTAGTCTGAATGATCAAACACATTTTGCACTGATACATCTATTTTTATACTCCTAGTTAATTAACTATATTCATAATGAACTAGCCGAGACGAGTTCCAATCACGAATGAGGCTGTTTACATTTTACATAGCGCAAATTCCCTTGGGAATAGTATGCGTCCAACTATTCTCTTTCCAGCTATGGGTAAATAGTAAGGCATAATGGGCTCTTTAATCTTGGTTAGGCAACCAGTCTGAGGAAAGGAAAACTCTGAATTGAAATCTGTTAAACTCCGCTTAAGAAATTGACCTTGTGTCACATCCTACACGTGTAGAGGGGTTGGTAAATATGTATTCAGTTTTTTTTTCATGTGATTATGATTTACCTAGCTCCTCCGCCACGAGCAGAATGTTACACAAGATCAACTTTTAAGTGGAGTAACTAATTTGAATTTAAAATGTTCCTTCGTGGTTGCTATACCAAGGCTAAAGAAACCAGTATACCTTACTATTTACCGATATATGGTGGAAGAAAAGAAGGGATCGTTACTTTACCAAGGGTATTAGTGAAACGTGAAATGCTTAAAATACTTAAACCAGTTGTGTACCAGTAAAGTCTGAGAGTGTTTCCTTGAAAGAAAACAGGTTCACCTATGTACTGGTGCATTTATTTACATAACTCTTCCCATGACCGTGAAGTCATTTTTTCAGCGGAAAACAGTTGGTTTGAATTCAGTTTTCCTTCTCCGAGACAGGTTGCCTAAAGAATTTAGTCTGCCCTGCAATGTAACAGTAGCTGGATGAACAGATAGATTCGTACCTTTCCCAAAGGTATTAGCGCGAACTGAAACGCAAACAGCCTCGTCTTGGATATGAATTCAGGTCACCAGATTCCATTTTCCTAAAATGATAACTGTTATGCTACGAGAACAACGGCTTATTTTTATGTAAGTAACAGTGTTTATTTTAGGAAAAAATCACAAGACTAAATTGAGTACACTGATTCCGTACTCATACGTGTCTACATCAGCGTTTTCTCTCTCAAACTAATCATCTGTTTTCACTGAACTATTCTCCCTCCGGGTTGACACTTCAAGAAAGGAGGACAACTCTTCTTATTTTGAAAGTCTTATTAAATTTAAAGATAAACAAATATCGTAAATTACCTTTTCTTTTCTTTCTTCTTTTTTTGTTTAACTATTTTATTCTTAACTTGTTAATTCTTTTAATTCTTTTTAACAAGTTATTACAACAGAAAATATTTTAACTCTAAGATTCTACCTTTCTAAAGACAACTGAGACGTTAGACACGGTTTCCACGTTATTGTAGGCTGTGGTAATTGTTGGTTTGCATCCCTAACGATACTTACCCTTCATAGGAGACGTCTTAATGGTTTTTACACGTTTTAATCTTACGTTGTATAGTCTTTGTAAAAATGATTTAAGTTTGTTCCAAATTTACACAGCCGTATCGGCTGGGGCTTTAAAATACACCGATTGCATCTCTGCAGAGGGGTATGACGCCTTCCCCCCAATGGGGCTACCTGTTGGCCGTGGGATGATTAAGGGCGGCATCCTGGTGGATGAGCAGTCCATGACATGCAACAATCCACTTAGACACTTACTTAGGCTAGATGGGCGATCAATCGGTTGGTCATGTCAAGCCCTAGCACCTATATGATTGCCAAAACCCTATTGCCCTTATGGTAAGCCCCAACCCTTTTTATCATATGGGTGCTAGAAGGCGGTGGCTAAGGATCTTCATGTCCTGGGAATGACGTTAAACTCTATCTGATGGTGAGGTTCCAGTTTTGGAGGTTTGAGGAATGTGGAGTACCCATTCATCACCATTGCTCCCTGGTCCACTCATACCCGGAATAATAGTATCTGTTAGGATACCATCTATTGGTTAAATAAAAAAATGTGTTTATAAAAGAAATTGAATATCCATTAAGAATTAATTTATTTCAAAACTTTATCGGCATTAAATGATCCACTGAGGTTGATATGCCGTAAAACAAACCAAGCCAAACCAAATTTACATCCATCCATTTTGGTTTGAAAATATCTCCGCTTTATTTAAAAAAAATATATCCCTTATCACCTGATGCAGAAATGTTTCGCTTCGCCGATTTTTTTTCTTTTCTGGAAAACATTACTTCCACTCTTCTAGAGCATCTGCTCCTCCTTGTCGCCATCATGTTTTACCTTCTTTTTCTTATCTAAAATGTTTTGATTTAATTTTTTCTATTAAGTAGTTAAGAAGGTATCGTTGTCGTTATGTTCATCGTCGTGGAAAATGAAACTTGCGAGTTGAATTGCAATTCTGACCTAAGATGTACGCATTCAGTTCACACTTATGCGCATGCAAAAGATATTAATCTATCTGTTGTAGTTTTAGGGTCATTACTTTCGGAATATCTCTTTTATATAAAATAGTTCAACTGAATTATCATTTGACTAAACATATTCTTTTTTTTTTAATTTATTACTTTTGCGTTCGAATGTTTCCACTGTTATTGATTTTCTTTAATTTATTGATTTCATTCTTTCCTTTGTCAGTAGAGGTTTTTGCGTCAAATTGACAATGATTGGTTGGTTGGTTGGTTTTTACGGCGTGTCAAAAGTTGGGTTATATTATACCGAAGACGATTTGTTTTATTCATTCTTGTTGTGTATTCAATTTAAAAAAACAAAAACAAATCAATCTTTAAAAAAATCATTTTTTGATCTATTTAACCCATACATGGGACCTTAATAGGTACAACCACTCCGGGTCATAGTGGACCTGGGGGCAATGGCAATGAAGGAGTACTCCACACTCCCCAGAGCTACAAAATTGGAACCTCTCCACTAGATGTTGTTTGACGTCATACCCAGGATATAAAGACCCATAACCACCACCTTCGAGTACATGTAAGATAAAAAAAGTATTATGGGTTTGCCATAAGTGCTAGGGATGTGATAAGCCGATTGATCATAAGGGGCTTCCTCACTCACCCGTATAGCCTAAGTAAGGGCCAAAATGGGGTGCTGTATATCATCGACTGCTCAGCGACCAGCAATTAGCCCTTAAGCATAATGGGTCACCAATCACAACCAACAGATCGCCCCATTTGCATGGGGTGGTCTTACCTCTCTGAAGAGGTGCAGTCAGCGTATTCTACAGCCCCAAACGCCAGGGTTGTATTCTTTTTAAATGTATTACTTTTATATATACTTTTATATCTTTTAATTCTGCTGTTTTTACGCGATTCGTATTTCTCGCGGTTGGATGTGAATGTTTCTGCTGTTATTGATTTTCTTTAATTTATTGATTTAATTCTTCCCTTTGTCAGTAGAATTTTCTGCATCAACCTGACAAGTCTGTTGCACGATTTCATCAGTGTCGTCTCTCTCTCTCTCTCTCTCTCTCTCTCTCTCTCTCTCTCTCTCTCTCTCTCTCTCTTCATATAGATTTTCAATTGAATGCAGAGATTCTTCATTCAATTCAGTTCTAGGCCAGAAACGAAAAATTATTTTCAAGATCTCTTTTGCAATATCAGCAAATCAATGGCTTGTACAGTCAAAGATAAGTTCCTAATATTTCTCGATTTCTTTTTTTCCCCAGAAGACTTATGATTTAAATAGCAAATAAAAACGTTTTCGTTTGACCAACAATCGCATTCTAAGTTCAAGGCTAAAAAGGAAATAGCTACAAGAAAAGAGAGCTAACAGGAACAGGAAGAGAACCAGGAGCTTCCTGTTAGCTATCAAGTAAACACTTACCAGCCATTATTCTCACTGAATTGTGACGTTAGGTCATACCAAAACAATAATGGTAATACCAGGAATCTTAGCACAAGAATACATTAGTAATCTTAGAAGTATGTTCACATACTAAGCCCTGTAAATACAAATAACTCATAGACTTTTTATCATGACTTATTTGGAAATATAATACAGTGAACCCAACAGATTTATGATGCTTAATGACGGAATCCACCTCCGATTAATTGGATAGTCTCGTCAATCCCTAACACCTATATGATTGTCCCGACCGTATTGCTCTTATGGCAAACAGCCCCAAACTTTTTTTTATCATATATGTGTTAGAATGCGGTGGTTGATGATGTTACTGTCATGGGTATGACTGTAAACTGTATCTAGTGGTGAGGTTCCAATTTTTGGAGCTCGGAGGACTGTGCAGTACCTCTTTATCGCCATTACTCCCAGATCCACTCTGACCCGAAGTGGTAGTACATGTTAGAGTTCCATCTATATAAAAATTTGTGAAAGAATGAATTTAAAAAATTGAATACACAACAAGAATGAATAAAACAAAACCGCTTTTATTGGCAAGCAGTCTATAAGAAGTTTTGTTTTTGTCTTTAAACGACCTTTAAAAGCATTTTCTTTATTATACAGTGTGGTTAAGGGCGACAGAGTTGTCTCCCCTTAGGATCAGCCCACAATAAACACAAAAGAATCTTCACCTTAACTTACCACTGTTCATTAATATTGAACTAGCAGAGCTACCCGGCGTAGCTCGGGACTTAAAAATTTATATATAAATCTTTATATTTACTAGCAAATATATGCACCCTCCGGGTGCAAGTATCTAAGTTTTAATGTAATAAAATATTATATTAAATTAGAAAGGCTAATGAAACTAAATAAGAATGCAGATAAAATGATTTGAAACGGAGGGAGGTATAATAGAAAAATAGAACAACTGAAACTTACTCTTCCATCACTCCCATCTTTCATTGTTATTTTTTCTAATTTAAGTATTTAGTTAAAAGAGGAAGTAAAGAATAAAATGACAGTTATTTTTTCTTGTTAATGGATTTCATTTAAGATTCATTGAAGAGATTGTTGCTTATATTCATTAAAATAAATCCAAACAATTAGAAATCAATAATACTAAGCACATATTTATAAAAAATCACATTTTTAATATCAATATGCAAATTAGCCTTCCCGTTCACACTATAAACCGCTATTTTGTTGTATATATAAATACAATTGCATTTTGTTGATATGTAGATATGGTTAACAGTATTAATATTGTACAACAATTTTATTAATAATTGAGATTTAAATAAAATTAATACCCTGAAGAATGTGATGTCAATAACTAAGGAAATTGTGACTTGAGTAGTAATATAGTTTCGGTTACAGACAGAAAAACACACAATCTCCATTATAAGATGTATGTAGATTAATAAAAAAAATATCTTTATATATTCGTTTAATTATCTTTTAATTTTTATATATTCTTATATTTAAATTGTTTTTTTTTTATAATTCTTCTTGTTTGTATTTTTCATTCTATTTGTCTTTTATTTGGTTTTTATTATGTTTTATTCTTTATTAATTTGTTTTATCTTTTAATCATTTTTAAAATGAATTTCCTAATGAATCATTGATTTAAAAATGTATATTTTTTATTTATCTTTAACCCCGCTCCGGAGATAAGAATAGGGTGTGGATTTTATTGAACTTTGGTCTTTGCTGATCTCCACCAATTTTTTCTTTATAAAAGGATTTGCACTCAGTCGTTGTACAAACTAATGTGCAGACATACAGACACACATACATAAATTTTATTGTACACACACACACACACACACACACACACACACACACATACATACACAAAAACACACGCACACACACACACATGCGCGCGCACACGCATACAAATATATATATATATATATATATATATATATATATATATTGTGGTTAAGTCAAATATAGTTGTTGCCTCCTGGATCAGTTCATTATAAACACTAAAGAATATTCATCTGAACTGGACCATAGTTAATTTTTCTCTTATAATAAATGCGAATATCAGTGACAGTGTGTCACATTTTTTAAAACTTTACCTCTAGAGACGATAACCCAACATATAAGATTTTAAAATCGGACCGTCTCCATGGGCAAATTAAAAACATTTCGGGTCGAATCTGGACCCACAATCCTCGAAGTTTTTGATTCCCAAGTTAAATTACTGCGATTGTTTTCGGCGATTTTTATGTTATTTTTACGATGAATTTGTTTGATACGATAACAATTTTTATAGCTTGGAAATAAATTACAGAATATTTGAAATTAATTGCAAAATTCAACGAAATTCACCCATGAAATAGAAATAATTGTTTGTACAGACAGTAAGCAATACGCACAATAAATTGTATTTAAATTAAGTGTCAGAAGAAGAATTATCGTTGAACTTTTAACAGGTGATATTAAATATAAATACAATGTTTGAATGTAGCGATCACTTTTGAGTTCTTCTGTAGTTTATTATTGCCGGTCACATACGGAAACAATATGCCTTTCCAACAGTGAACCAGATTGCAATCAAAAGAGCTAATGCTGCAGTGAGGAAAAGAATGCAGAACGTGTCATTGTTGGCACAAATCAAGAGCTCTCCATAGGAGCTAGGTTAATTACAGCGCAAGTGGGTGGCTTTTTAGTTGGTATTGAATAAAACTTGTTTGACTTACATATATTTTGTGATATTTTAGGGACACACAAAAATAAGATATCAAAACATACACATTTTCATGTTGTTTTTATTCTATTCTTAAATTTTTCCTTATTTTCTTTAATTCTATATTTTTCTATTTTTAGAATTCTTTCTTTATTGAAAATAGATTATTCAAAAATGTATTTCTTTTCCTATTTTTTGTCTATTTATTATACTTTTATTTTCAAGAGTTTGTGGTAAGAATTGGTCTTACAAAAACTCTTCTGTTCTAATTCCATTAACATGACCGAACACAATTGGACACATGGCAGAACTGATATAGGGGTTGAGTTAATTCAGTTCTAAGTGACAATCAACTATATATTGCAGGTTCAATCCTGATCACGGGTGATAATGATATAGAATACTTAACATAGCTTAACACTTGAACCTGGTCAACTGAATGAGAACAGTCTACCCAGTGGATTGAATAAAGCGTTCGGTTCGAAGTTCCGTAAAGGATTCCGATTACGACATGAAGGTTCCGGAGTTCGAGAATGTTCCAGAGTTCGATAAGAAACACCCGAAGAAGGCTAGAGGGCACATCGGCTGAAACTTTGTGTATATGACCATAAATACGAAGGCAACAATCAATAAAATTTAAACAATACCGAATGATTAGTCATTGGTTCCATCTAAAGAACACCGCCCTATCGGTTAGGGCTATAGAATACACCGACTGTAACACTGCAGGGGGTAAGAACCCTACTCTTCAATGATGCAACCTGTTGATCGTTGCGAATCGTAATGCCTGGAGACAGGATTGAGGTGGCTGAGCGATCTGTGATTCGGATACTAAGTGGTCCCGTGACATGCAAGGCTCCAATTCAGAACTTACTTTATCTAGACGGACGGTCAGAGGAGCCTGATCGGATCAATCGGTGGGTTATGTCAAGACCTATCACCTACATGATTGGCCCAACCGTATTTTCAAACAGTTCTCATGCCAAACATACACTCTTTTTTATCATACAGGTGGGTGAGGGTCAAAGACCAGTTTCTCGATACATATGAAGATTTTTTTTTCCAGTTTATTGATGTACATGAATTTAATATAATTTTACCAATTTGTTGATACACATGAAGTTAAACAAATACATATATATATATATATATATATATATATATATATATATATATATATATATATATTAAAACCGATTTGTCATTAGATAACCTCAAAGGATTGATATGCTGTTAAACAACCAACCACATTAAATGTCAAACCTCTAATATCAAAGGAATATTTATGGTTTGTTCTTAAGCAAACGGAGTCATATTACCGTAAAATATCGGTCGACTGATATCAACACATATTTTGCTTCAACTATATATATCTAACAACCCCTCCGCACGAGTAGGATGTGACACAAGGTCAATTACTTAAGCGGAGTTTAACAGGTTTGAATTAAGAGTTTTCCTTCTTCTAGACTGGTTGCCTAAACAAGGTTAAAGAGCCAAGTCTGCTCTGTTATTTACCCATAGTTAGAGAGATAATACTTGGATTCATACCTTTCCCAAGGATATTAGCGCTAAAATATAAACATACCCGTATTTGAACTGGCCTTACCATCTCCATTTCCTACGACGGTAACCATTACACCACGCACCGCATATATATATATATATATATATATATATATATATTATATATAGAGAGAGAGAGAGAGAGAGAGAGAGAGAGCAGACAGACAGACAGAGAGGCGGGGGAGAGGAGGTGTGTGCTGTAATGGTTATCGTGGTAGGAAATGGTTACCGTCGTAGGAAATATATATATATATATAATATATATATATATATATATATATATATATATATATATGCAGCTCTTTCCTAAATAACGTAAGTAGAGTCTTTGATTATAAAGGTATTTCTTCTTAAAGTGATTTTTATCCCTTCTGATCACACTGAATACATAGTAAATATTTACGTATGAAATATATTTACCTACTTGTATCTGTATTTTGAGAATAACATTAGATACAACTTCTATACTCTCTTTCAAAATTCTACCGTATTGCAGCTTTCATCGCATTATTTTGGTATCCACGGCATCCGAATATGGTTTGCACTCGTTGCGGATCAGAAACAATGCTTTGAGTTTAAGAACACAAATATGCAAAGACTTCTCTGTTTAAGATTGAAACAATTGTTATTCTATTTCGCAAAGAGTTCATGTTACTTTTTATGACTGCTCTACTTAAGGTGGAATTTCGTTCTATTTTTTTCCATCATTTATTCCCTCTTCATGTTCTTATCTACCTGTTAAATCTTTTCTTCTCACTTACACACCGACACTGAAATATATATATATATATATATATATATATATATATATATATATATATATATATGCCTCGAGATACTAAAATAGAATTTCTCTATAGTAAGTTCATATAAATATATATATATATATATGTATGTATGTATATATGTATATATGTATATCTGTGTGTGTTAGTGGGGGAGTAGGTGTCTGAATTGATGTGTGTGTGGGTTTGGGAACATTCTGACGCAAGACAACTGCAGTTATTGCAAAACAATATCTATGTTGTCTACATTAATTGCAAGAACGTATTCGTCGGTGTAAGCAAGAACTAGCATAGCGACAGGTATATGGAACATTTCATAAACATGGAACCGACAAAAAAACTGTAGACAACACTCTCTCATTCGCTTTATTTCTCTCTTACACTATCACTATCTCTCTTGCTATATATATATATATATATATATATATATATATATATATATATATATATAATATATGGTGATATTATGATTTCACACTCAAACTTAAAGTTTCTTGGTAATCCAATCATCAGATGAGAAGTGGTTGAGATGTCAAAAACCAAAGATCAGTATCGCCAAAAGATAGTTGATTCGGTAAGTTCCACTCGATCGAGATCAACCAAATTAAATCAACTTCTTCAGTGCTGACGGTTCTTTATATATATATATATATATATATATATATATATATATATATATATATATATATATATAGAGAGAGAGAGAGAGAGAGAGAGAGAGAGGAAAGAGGAGAGAGTGACCCTATATTCATAATTAAAAAACAAATAGTAGCCCATATCGGCTCGGTGCGATCATCAGAGCAAGCATATATATATATATATTATATATATAATATATATATATATATATATATATATATATATATATATGCTTGCTGTGATGATCGGTATCCTTGTCGTGCACCCAACTATGATAAAAAAAGACAGGAAATGGTCTTACTCGAACATGAGTTGAGAGCCAGTATTATTATTATTATTATTATTATTATTATTATTATTATTATTATTATCATATATATATATATATATTACGCAAAAATTGCATAGTTCTCCTTAAAATGGTTAGAGCACTCCTAGTGACCTCGTATGTTTATAATAGTAAAATTCTATTTTTGAAAGATGGGTATGTAGATGGAGCGGTGTTAACATGCCTGACTGATGGCAATTCGGTCGGGTTCGAACCCAGTCTGAAGCAGCCTGCCTTGTCTAGTCATACTGCTGAGCTGTGAAACTGCGAAAAAAGACGGTATGTGAATGACGGTATATATATATATATAAATATATATATATATATATATATATATATATATATATATATATATATAATATATATATATATATATGCATACATCCATATATGTATAAATAAAATGAAACATATTCGAATTATGACTCTTGAAATCCGTTACATTAAGTTTCATATGGATCACGCAATCATCACACGGAAATATGAGAAAAAGTGACTAATGAACCGTATTTATGGCGTGGGATATTTGTCACGGTTAAGATGTTTGTTCACGACACTCACCACCCGCACACACATGCTCACACGCACACACGCATATATATATAATTTTCAACGATATATATGTAGCTCAGTCGGTAGAGTGTTCGGCTAGAAATCCACAAGTTGGTTCGATACCGGCCCCCGCCAACACAGCGTATGAGTAGCACAGGGATATGTGCGGTAAAATGAGGAGCTGATGGTAGGTGTGGCGCTCCACCTCAGATACAAAAATAATCTCCTTGGTCTAGTGCTAGTGAAAAGACTCCCTCGCTGTATGGCTGATACCGACATTAGGCCGCCCTGACGACTTTACTTTTTACTTTTTATATATATATATATATTATTCAATGACATATATATGTTTGTATGTGTCACATTGTATTGTATAATAACCATATATATATATATATATATATATATATATATATATATATTGTATTCTATTTATTATTATTTTAATACAAAATAAAATAAAATAATAATAACATTTTTTAAAATCTTTTAGTATACCGAAAAGCGGTGTCATCAGGGTAAGATGTTGCCCTGATGACGTCCGTTTTCTGTATACTTAAAAATATATATGTATATATAAATATACATATATTTATTTGTGCGTGTGGGGGGATTATTATGTGTGTGCATATATATGTGTGCGTATATGTGCGTGTTTGAACAAATATGACTGAACAGATTAATTGAAATTATACCGAAATTACAGAGATATCATTTTTTTCCCTCGATTCTTTTAAGCAATATTCTGTTGCACGCATACGTTTTATGTAGACTTAGAAGAACATATAGAAAAAGGTCTCTATTTTTATCTCTTTTTATGATCAATTTAATAATATTCATGTTTTTATATGAACTAAAAAACAATTTCTTTATATAAATAAATAACTACAACAGAATTCCATTATCTTATATACCTATCGTGATTGAAATTGACAGTTATCTCACTCAATATATGGTTTTTGTACAGAAATTCTAATTCTTGTCTAAAAGGTTATTTTCGATGTTGTTGTTGATGATGTTTATTGTTTATCAACTCTGTTGTGAGATTTTATGTGGGGGTCGAACTAGTAGATTACAGCCTAACCTAAAAGTGAGAGAGAGAGAGAGAGAGAGAGAGAGAGAGAGAGAGAGAGAGAGAGAGAGAGAGAGAGAGAGAGAGAGAGACGGGGGAGAGAGTCCATCAAAACCTGACAAGATTCTTTCAAGACATCCAGTGTTTTTTCATACTAAAGTATACGTCCTGTAAATGAGACAATCACAAAACTGCTCCTACACCGAAATTTATTTTTCAAGTTATTTTATACGATAGATGCTAATAGACGCACAGAAATGGATTTTAAATGTGGAGCATTTACTAAGGTTCTCGTCATGTAATGGTTACCGTCGTTAGAAATGGGCACGGCAACCCGAGTTCAAATCCGAGACAAGCCTGTTTGAATTTTATATAACCCTAATACCCTTGAGTATAGATCCAACTATTTTTCCCCTGGGTAAGATATGGGTAAATAGTAGGACAGACAGGGTTATTTAACCTTGGTATGCCAACTTGTCTGGGAGAAGGAAAACTTTGAAACCTGTTAAACTCTGCTTAAAAAGTTGACCTTCCCTCCTATCTAGAAGCGTGCAGAAGCGTTAGGTATATATATATATATATATATATATATATATATATATATATATATATATGTTTGATTCTAGCCGTTGACCTGTTAGGTTCGTCCATCCGCTGACCCGCTTTGTATTCACCAGCCTTATTTATATATATACAATTTTAATATTATATATAAGATAAATTAACATATTTTTTCTGTATGAAGAATAGTTTTTAGATTTAAGATTTTTTTTGGCTTCATCCTTTTTTAACAACCTGTATATTTAGTATGTGACCCAAAACCTTAGGATTCGGAATGTCTCTGGGTAACTAGCATAAGAAATATGAGACCCGTTGTGGCAGTTTAAGTAAGGTAGACGAAGAAGAATCGAGAAATCACACACGAATTACTCAGAATGCAAGACAACCTCTGGGATTCACTTATCTCGAAAGATGCAACACGAATTGCACGATAACTTTTCTTTTTCGGAACATGATTTCTTCTGACTGGAGAAATGCAACACATCAATACTCTCGAAACCAACCTTCAGTATTTTGTGAATCAAAACTAGAGTGTAGACATTAGACGAGAAGAAGAAGAAGAAGAAGAAGAAGAAGAAGAAGAAGAAGAAGAAGAAGAAGAAGAAGAAGAGAGAAGAAGAAGAAGAAGAAGAGAAGAAAGAAGAAAGAAGAAGAAGAAGAAAAGAAAAGAAGAAGAAGAAGAAGAAGAGACATTTAAAATAGAAGAAGAAGAAGAAGAAAAGAAGAAGAAGAAGAAGAAGAAGAAAAAGAGAAAGAAGAAAGAAGAAAAGAGAAACGAAAAGAAGAAGAAGAAGAAGAAAAGAGGAAAGAAGAAAAGAAGAAGAAGAGAGAAAAGAGAAAGAAAGAAGAAGAAGAAAGAAGAAGAAGAAGAAGAGAGAAGAAGAAGAAGAAGAAGAAAAGAAGAAGAAGAAGAAGAAGAAGAAACGCTAAAAACAAGAAGAAGAAGAAAACGAAGTTAAAAGAGGAAAGAAGAAGAGAGTGTAGACGTTTAAAATAGAAACAAAGAAGAAGAAGAAGAAGAAGAAGAAGAAGAAGAAGAAGAAGAAGAAGAAGAAGAAGAAGAAGGTGTAAATGTTAATAGAGAAGAAGAAAAAGAAGAAGATTAATAGGAGGGGGAGAGTGTAGACGTTAAAAGACAAGAAGAAGAAGAAGAAGAAGAAGAAGAAGAAGAAGAAGAAGTCTGCTCAGTGTTTTAACAATCCGTTTCCCTAACAAAATCTCGATAGTTCTCTTTTTCATCACCAAGAATAAATATTAAACATCCTAACCCAGAAGAATCTGATGGACTAAATCGAGCGTTTGTCAAGAAATATTTCGAATACAAGCTGCCATTGTGAATTCAAGTTCATGCGTTAGATTTAGCCGACAGTCAAGGTCGGTTTTATAGATTACTCCGTCTATGAACTAAAGCATACATACAGAAGACATATTAGCACTTAAAATACTAACGTAAACAATAATCTAAGAAAGTCATTTAACTTTCTCTTGCACAAATGTATTAGAAACTACTAACCTGCTGAGAAATCTATACTACCCATGGAGGAATATAGAATTAGCACATCTAGAGGGTATTCACCTTAATTCTTTTTTTTATTTAGCAGTAAATAAACTAATAACAGATAAGACGCAAAATAGAAAATTCCTGCATATCTATACACACTTATGGAAATAGAAAAACAAAGCATTCCAAAAAAGATAGATTTATTCTAGATGTGAAGTCGACGTTAAAACGATTCAATCTTTCTCAGAATTTCAACATGACATTATGATGGAAAAAGTGTTGACAGAACAGTGATTGATATATTTACAAGATTAAACGGAAGATGAGAAAGTGTATTTCTGGCGGAGCTCCGAATTGACGCTACTATCAAATGTGTAGTGTACACCATCATTCAATTTTTGGATGCACAAATTTAAATCCATCGCCGATTAATGAGGAAGTACTGCAAGTCGTACATGGATATCAGAAACATCCACAAACTGTGTAGGGAGTCCAAAACTTCCTCAACGACATAGTTGAGTTGGTATGACATGGGCACACAAAAACTACAACAGCACCTACAAATCGCACTTACTATAGAAAATAGATATATATATATTCAAACTTTAAAATGATTTTAAACATCATTGACAATAAACAATAAATGTTTCTGTGATTTCTACATATTTTTTAGTTTTTGCCCATGGGAGTACATACATAGTGTATATTTATGTATCTGCATGTACATAGATATACAAGTATTAAAGTGCTAGCTAAAACACTTGGGAGGCCTGTAAACTTTAAAGGATAGTAAAATAGAAAGGAAGGAGTTTCTAAATAAGACCCGTTCTCCTATGGGAACCTACACATGGACACACCAATATGGATCGGGCAGCAAAATCTACATCGCTCAGCTCTGCGCGGATACTGGATATTGTGCTGACGAACATCCAGGATTAGTGGCTAAGAAGAGTCAAGGAGATCCGTGCTGTCCGCGCGACTTGATGATAATGATGAAGAGGAGGAAGGTTTGCACGGTTATATATAGAGTATTCTTATTCAATTATCACTCAAGAAATTCGTCGCAGAAATCACGTAAAAAATCGCCGAAAACAATCACTATAAATAACACTTGGGAATACAAAATTTCAAGATTGCGCGTCCGAATTCGGCCCGGAATGTTTTCAATTTGCTCATGGAATCGGCCTGATTTCAAAATGGTAAGTTGAAAAAACGTGACTCACCGAAACAGTGATACACTGAAATTCGCATTTATTATTACAGAAGTTTCTTGACATTGATAAAATGGAAATGAAAGGAATATTTTTTATAAAACGAAGATGTAAGCGCTAGTACGGTCAGAATTCAATAAACAACGATTCGACTGGGGTTGTAGAATACGCCGAGTGCACCTCAGCAGGGTGGTAAGACCTACCCAACCGCCCAATGGAGCTACCTGTTGTCCGTGAGTGGTGACTTGTAGTGTTTAAGGAGGGAATTCTGGTGGCTGAGTAGTCCATGACACACAACACTCCACTTTGGCATTTTGTTGGGCTAGACAGGCGGTTGTAGAGGCCCCTCTGATCTATCGGCAGATCACGTCAAGCCCTAGCACCTATATAATTGTCCAGATCTATCACTCTTATGACAAACCCCCAACCCTTTTTATCATACATCTGCAAGAAGGCGATGTCTGAGGGTGTCTTGTGTATGACGGCAAACTGCATCTAGTGGTGAGGTTCCAATTCTGGAGTTCTGGGGAGTGTGGAGTACCCTTTATTGCTATTATTTTCAGGTCCTCTCAGACTCGGAGTCTGTGGGTTAAATAAATAAAAATGAGTTTTTAAATTTTTTATATCCAATAAGAGTTGACATGCGTAAAAACCAACCAACTACATAACCAATAGACAATAGTATTTGGATGTTGAAGACAGGAATGCTGTCAGGCTGAGAATGTGTGTGTTTGTGGTTAGAGACGGACAGACTGACAGATAGATAGATGGAGAGGGAGAGGAAGACACAGAGAGAGATTGAGTGAGAGAGTGGGTGAGTGACGATGTAACACACAAAAACATGCCCACAATTTTGCTATACTTGAAGTCACTCTAAGCAAGGCTAGCTGACCACTAATGATAAGGTATTACAAAATGGCAAATGAAGAGTAATTATATGACAAAATCATAACATTAGACAAACAATGTAGGAATCCAAATGTTTGGTTCACAGTGCAGATTTCCTTGCAAAGAAACCATTGAAATAGAGCATTTATCTTGGGTGCAGAAGATTAACAAAGAACGGATGATGTTCGCTAGAAAGGAAGTTCTTCTTCTTCTTCTTCTTCTTCTTCTTCTTCTTCTTCTTCTTCTTCTTCTTCTTCTTCTTCTTCTATTAACGTTTACACTCCTTCTTCTTCTTCTTCTTCTTCTTCTTCTTCTTATTATTATTATTATTATTATTATTATTATTATTATTATTATTATTATTATTATTACTACTAACGTTTACACACCCTTCTTCTCCTCCTCCTCCTCTTCTTCTTCTTCTTCTTCTTCTTCTTCTCTATTAACGTTTACACTCTCTTCTTCTCCTCCTCCTTCCTCTTCTTCTTCTTCTCTATTAACGTTTACACTCTCTTCCTCTTCCTCTTCTCTTCTTCTTCTTCTTCTTCTTCTTATATTATTATTATTATTATTATTATTATTATTATTATTCTCTATTAACGTTTACACTCTCTTCTTCTTTTTTTTCTTCTTCTTCTCTATTAACGTTTACACTCCCTTCTTCTTCTTCTTTTCTTCTTCTTCTTCTTCTTCTTCTTCTTCTTCTTCATTATCATTCCTCTTAGCTGACCGGATCGTATATTCTGCCAATTTGTTATCTGGGCTGGTTTCTTTTTGTATTCTGATCTTCTTGAGGATTTCTTCATCTTTGTGTCCGTTCTTGTTCTTATTGGCGAACGCAAACATTGGGATATCTTTAACGACTTTATTCAAGTTCCCAATTCAACCAGCATGCGTGGGAGAGAAATAGTTTACAGAAGACAAACGCCATATTTACGTCTATTCTCTTCGATCACCCAGCTAAAATTCCCTCTGTAACTCTAACCACTGTTCTCACAATTGGATTAACCAATCAAAGACTAGCTAACAAAAATCTCGTCGATCATTTTTCGGGTATTTTTCATGACTCATAATTACAGTTTATTTTAAATTCTACACAACCGTATATAATTAATATAACACTTGAAGGAATCGGTTGAATATATGGAACCATTAAATGTAGCTCATTCGAACATCTTAATCCTGTCTTAAGTAAATAAAATAAACTGGGAGTCATCATCATCATAATCAGGTCGTGCTGCCGGCACGGATCCCATCTCTCTCTCTCTCTCTCTCTCTCTCTCTCTCTCTCTCTCTCTCTCTCTCTCTCTCTCTCTCTCTCTCTCACTTCACCTGCACCTATCAGTCATCGCCGCTGTTATGTCTTCCGTACGGCCTCCAGAATCCGCATACAGCTGATTGATGTAGGTTTTTGCTGGTCGGTCTACAGGATGTGTCGGTGCCCACAGGAGCACGTCACTTATGTGTTCATCCTTGATTCTCCAATAGAGTCCAGTATGTCTTGTTCGTCTTATTTGATGGTTTGTGTGATAGGAGGCAAAAAGCTGTAGCTGTAGCTGTAGTTGTGGCAGTGCTATTTTATGGCTGCACAACTTGGACTCTAACGGAATGCTTAGCAAAAAAGCTAGACGGGAACTACAGAAGGATGTTGAATGCTGTCTTGAACAATTCTTGGAAGTAGCACCCCGCAAAAAATGTAGCTATACGGCCTCTAAACTGGGAGTAAAGTACATAAATACGAGAATGGTATTCCAGGTCCTATACAAAAAAAACTAGGCATTTTCTTCCATCGCACAATCAAAGCTGGCCGATTAACCAGAGTAAATTTAAAGATCTTAAAATTTTTTGAGGTCAGATAATAAAGCGTTGTATAATCAAGAAAGATGTTGTTAATTGACTTGAGTACACAGTTAAGTCGTTAGAAAAATAAGAAAGAATTGGACTAAGAACAGAAATCATGGGAATTGAATATTCTTGGAAAATTTATCATTAATTAGTAAGCTTTGAAAATAGACATTTCCGGTAAAGGAATCCATTGACACATACTTTCAAATATTTTATTGTTCGTGATTGAAAATCGGTCATACTTATCTTTCATTGACTGTTTTTTACTCATCAATAGATGCCACCCTTAGAGATGAGTAGTAGTAGTTTCCTGACTAAACTGTTTGATCCTCAGTCCTGTAGAATACACAGACTGTACCTCTGCGGAGGAGTAAGGCCTACCCCAATGGAGCCACCTGTTGGCTCTATGTGGCGGCCTGTGGTGCTTAAGGATGTAATCTTGGTGGCTAACCAGTCCATATGTAGTACCGCTTCATTGCCAATACTCACCGATTCACTCTGACCTGGAGTGGTAGTACCTTTTAGGGTCCCATCTATTGGTTAAATAGATAAGAAATGAGTTTTTAAAAATCGAATACCCAACAAGAATGAATAAAAAAATCGTCTTCGGCATAAATTAACCCCCAAGGGTTGACATGCCATAAAATCCAAGCAACCACCCAACCTGCTTTATCCTGACCGTTGACCTATGACGTTCATCCACTCAACATGTAGTATTCGTCCGCCTTGATTTACATTCACCATGCTGCTACCCATGTCTTCTTGTGCTACACGCGTGCATGGTGTGTATAATCTAAGTAAGAGGAACAAAACATGCTATACACTACTGGAGAAGCAATGAAAAATCATAAGTGACGTTCTCCTGTGGACATCTACACTTGGACACTCAAGTGTGGGCCGACTAGCAAAAACCTACATCAATCAACTCTGTGCTGATTCTGGATGCTGTGCGGAGGACCTTCCAGGGATGATTGCCGATAGGGAGGGCGAGAGATAAAGAGAGAACGAGATAGAAAGAAAGAGAGTAAGAGAGCGAGAGAGAAAGAGAGAGTCATGTATATTCGTGTTGTCAGCGCGATATAATGAAGATTATGGTTCGTAAAATAACAATTTTGTAATAAAAGTAAATTCGAGGATATTAGTCAATACATTTCTCATCAAAAATAAATCGTAAAATTACAAGGAAACGAGGACAAACATACAGATATTATAACAAACTCTTTTGAAAGCGCGGGAAGGAAAACGATAGAAAACGAAGTGGTGGACAAACAAGCGGAGCCACGGGAAATTAAATTGAGACACAAAATAAACATCAGAATATATATTGCTAAGAACCATCAGGAAATTAATCAACTAGAAACGTCGTGTCTCACGAATATTCACGAGTATTGGTTTAAAAGATTTACTTCACAAACACCAAAATAGAGTCACTCTCGTGAAACGGCCATCGTCATAGGAAATAGACACGGCAATCTGAGTTCAAATGCATTTCACATAGAACCTTTTATTGGGTTGACAATATTTATCACTTTTTAAATACCAACTGTCGAACTTATCTAGCAGCATTAACGTTTGAAAAACATTCCTAGTCAGTGTTTTTTACAATTACACGTGTTTATTTTTATATACAGAACGTATAAGGTCGAAGAATGATACAAAACTTAAATGCCAATGTACCTGGTGCAAATATGAAACAAATTAAAACTATCTTGAAAAGAGCCCGTATTACATAATATATATATATATATATATATATATATATATATATATATATATATATATATAAATGTAAGGTATCTAAAAACTGGTAGTAAGGGATGATTCTACATGGGATTTTCCAAATCACTCTGTATAATTATTGCATGTTTTAGTAGTTGCAAATACAGAGATTTTTATAAATCCCTAAAGAGAGCTCAATGTATAATAAGCTTTTTAAGATTAAATTACTCCTAGACTAGGTAGCTGTTAATACTACCTCTCCTTGATGATTTTAAACATGTTTAATATAGTCTAGACATTTGTTCTATTTTTGTGCTATCTTAGATATTGAACCAAACATATACATTTTGAATATATCCGGTTTCAAAAGATACATTGTATCCTCTACTTAAATTGTAAACTTTTATTTTCCTGTTTGATACATTTTTGAGGGGTTCTGATAAAAAAAATTTTCAGGTTTCAAATTCATTTCTATCTGTGCCGTCTGTCTGATGAGACTAAAAAAATTTTAAGGAGTTTTGGAAATTTATTTAAATTTCTAAAAGCCATTTAAGTTTTGGTCGAAATAAATTTATTACAGAATGACGTTTTTTTTAGTTTTTCCTTCCTTTCAAAGGTAAATATATATATATATATATATATATATATATATATAATATATATATATATATAGATAGATATAGATATAGATATAGATATAGATATCATCTATCGAGAAATAATTCTACACCGTTTAATGTTTCGATGAATATTTAAAAATGCTGAAACGATATATATATATATATATATATATATATATATATATATATTATATATAAAAAACAACCCCTCCTTACGACCATTTATAACATGGATAGAGCATTTACGTATAAGTATGAGTAGAGTAGACATGGAGTCAACTGTTTCTTGCCTATGAGATTATTCAAACCGAGTACAAACTTGGTTTGTATATTCGCATAGTCGGGAAACAGTCAGTAACCAAGCGCCGCTGATTCCATGTCCACGCTACCCTTACTTATATATATATATATATATATATATATATATATATGTGTGTGTGTGTGTGTGTGTGTGTGTGTGTGTGTGTGTGTCTGTGTCTGTGTGTAAAGTGTTGATACATTTGTGTTTTATAATTCAAATGAAAGTAGACACATTATCATATTATATGACACAAAGGGTTCACATTATCTTTGAGAGTTGTAAAATTCATGACAGTTTGGATATAAGCGGTCCTTAAAAAAAATCCCCAATATATAAATCCCTAAGAAAACACAAACGAATGGCATTTTATAGATCGCAAATCACTTCATTTGATATTTGCGTGCATTCTCTTTCACTTGCCACTTTTATTCTATTGATTTAATGATGGTGTGCGCAAAAGCTTATCTTTGAGGCGTCCCCCCATAACAAAAAAGTAAATGCTGAACGCCATTCGGTTTTACCCATTCAGCCGATCCACCTATGATACAAATAATAAATCTTAAGTAAAACGACAGGCTTAAGAGATAAAGGCAATGTAGATAAAATTGAGTGTACAAGAATAATGGAAAGTACATTTTGCTTTCAGATAATAGGAAAAACAATAGAAACAAAAAACATTACAAATGAATTTAACGACTGTAACGATGTTTTTCAGCAGGTCATCGCTAAAAACAGAAAATGGGAAAGGAAAATGATTGAACAACCTGATAAACTAATTATGTCCAATCGAAGATGGACAGGAGATTAAAAAAACATATGCATTAAGATCAACTCTAAAGAAAATAACAAATTGGAAGTCACCAGGGCAGTATGGAATGCATGGATTCTGGTCAATACATTCATATACTTACATAAAAATAGCAAAACAATTAATAGTACAAAATCTGAGTGGATGGCGTAACGACAGGCGGAAATTATTGAGAAAGATGCCCAGGAAATAAAAAATTATAAAACTAATTATAAAACATTATAATGATGATTTAGAAAAATGTCAGAGGACAAGACGTAGTAGAAATATACTTTTCTTTAGAAAAAGCGATGTTCACACACAAAAATAATCTAAATATTATCATCATCTGGTCATGATGGCAACATGGATATCCATGACAATCTCTCACCAACTCTCCCTATCTTTTATCGCCCCAGGGAGGTCTTCTAGGTAGAATCCAAAATCCACGTAGAGCTGATGGATAAAGTTCCTTGCTGAGCGGTTCAAACAGGTGTGTCCATGTGCTGCCCTCTTCAGGAGAATGCCACTTATGAGTTCGTATTTGCTTCTTCAGCAGTGTCCAGCATATCTTGTAAGTCTTACTCGGATGGTTTGTGTTATAAGGGGTTAGTGGCCATATAACTTCTTTCTTGTGGGGTATTATTTTCCCCCTTTGTTTAGGACAACACGCTGCATTCTTGTGCAACTCCCATCTAGCTTATTCTCTAAGCGTTTCGTTAAGGTCCAAGTGGTGCAACCATACATTAGTACTGATATAACTACGGCTTGGAAGAATTATCGCTTTAACTTATCACTGAGATCACATTTCCATATGATTGATAATCTGTCTATAGCAGTCTATTCCTTCCCTCTGCTTGCATTAAAATCGATTTCTGTGGATGAGATATTACTACCTTCGTACGTGAACTGGTGTACCAATTTTAGGGGCTTACCATTGATTGTGTAGTTGTCTCCATCGAGTTTAAAACACATGAACTCCGTTTTATCGGAGTTCACACAGAGACCAATGTTCTATGCTGCCTTCTCCAGATTTTGTAGCAGTGACTCTGCTTGTATGGATGTATTTACAAGAAGCGCCAGACCATCTCCGTAGTCCGCATCCTTAATAGTCTCTTCGGATTATCGCCCGCTTCTTGCCTTTTTAGGGTGAAACCATTTTCCTTCATGAGATCTAATGACGTTCGAAGTATGTAATGTAGACATATTATAAATATATATGGTGATAACGTATCTCCTTGTAGGACTCCAGCGACAATGTCGTGCCACCATCAAGTTCTACCAAATTAACTAGAAAGTTGCCTAGAAAAGAATTATCAATATTATGAGTATTTAGAAAAGCGCCACAAGAGAATCAGTAGAAATATACTATTCTTTAGAAGAGCGAGATTCGCGCGCAAAAAAGGAACAAAATACAATTTTATGCGAAATTATCCAGAAATATGACTAGAAAATAATGGTTACAAGTTAAAAACAGAATTTTGAGGATTCAGAAAAGAGTCAAAAGATAAGACGTATTAAAAATATACAACTTTTTGAAAGAGCTATGTTCGTGCGCAAAAAAGAATCACATATTATTTTATGCCTAATTATACAGAAAAGATGCCTAGAAAAGAACTATCAAAATAATGTGAAAGTTGTCATCAGACAAGATTCAGTAGAAATATATTACTCTTTGATTCGTACGCAAAATGGAACCAAATAGAAGTAGATGCCAAATACGGACCGAATAAACAATAAGCCAATAATTTTATTCTGAAAGAAACAAGAAAAATTATATCATCAGGTCACGCTGGCAGTATAGATATGCATCTCTCTCTCTCTCTCTCTCTCTCTCTCTCTCTCTCTCTCTCTCTCTCTCTCTCTCTCTCTCTCTCTCTCTCTCTCCAAATCCATGGGAGGTCATCGCCCCTGGCAGGTGTTCTGCGTGGCCTCCAGAATACACACAGAGCTAATTGATGTGGGTTTTTGCTAGTCGGCCTACGCTAGTGTGTCCATGTTTAAGTGGCCACGCGACGAAATCTCTTATAAGTTCGTTTTTACTTCTCCAGCATTGTCGAGCATGTCTTGTTCATTTTACTCAGATGGTTTGTGTGATGGGGTGTAAGTGGTTGTACAGTTCTTTTCTTATAGACTATTGTTTCCAAGATTTGCTTAAGACAGCACGCAGCATCCTTGTGTAGTTCCCACCCATCTTTTACTCTAACCATTTCATTAAAGCTCAAGTGGTGCAACCGAACAATATCACTGATTTGTTAAAACAAAACTTCATAGCCCAATCCTTCAATGTTGGTTAGGTCTAAATACAGAACAGTGAGACTAGCTAATCACAAAATCCCATTTAAATATGTTTTTCTTTACTAATAGTATATGAAGTAAAATCAATATAGACTATACACATAATTTGAAAACATTGCCACAAATATATACTTATATATGGGAGACGTGTCGTGAAGTGGTTATCTTGTTAGAAAATCAAATAGGCAACCTGAGTTTCAATCCTAGGCGATTCTGTTTGCATTTTACATAGCGCTAATACCGTTGGGAAAGGTATGCATCCAACTATTCTCCATCTTCATACATATCATAGCAGACTGGGCTCTTTAACCTTGGTTAGGCAACCAGTCTAGGAGAAGAAAATATCTGAATTCAAATCTATTAAACTCTGTTGAAGAAATTGACCACATATCCCATCCTACTCATTCGGGGGGATTGGTAAATATGTATATGTGGGTACACAAAGGGCAATATTTGCTCTCTCTTAAAATAGCTGTGACGAATTATATTTCCCCGTATATTCACAGGATAAAAATCCGTCTTGATGCAAGTATCCTTTTTCTATTATGATGTCGACGTATCTTAGTCTCAATTTTGCATATATAAAACTGAGTCTACTTTTATATACTCAATATATTTGCACATTATAAAACTTTATGTAAATTCTGTTTCAGAAAACTTACTGTCTATTATTAGTAATTAGATATATTTTGCGTTATCTAAATGAATATCGGTTTTTCATTAGTTTCGTCTTCGTGTATTTTCAATAATGCACCAATTTACATTAAGAAACTTCCGAATCAAAGACATTATGCATTAGAATGATGAAAATAGCTATAAGAGTCACTCCCTAGATAATGTCGGCCAATCTGCTCTATTTATTGTCGTAAACAATAAAACAAAAATAATGATCTCTAATGTAAATGGGTAAAAGGTTGTATGGGTAGGAAAAAACACGTTCTTAAAGTGAAACTTGAGGAACACAAAAGAAAACTATATAAAAAGAATATACGATGAAGATCATATCTGAAGGGAAAAGGTTTTAAATTACTTTCTATGAGATAATGTCCAAGTATTAGATAGGCAACATCACTGAAAAATATAAAACAAAAATGAAAGAACGAGGGTATGTTATCCTTAAAGACAACAGTAAACTTTAACACTATGTAGATTTCTGTGCAGAACAGAAAAATGAGTGATTTTATGTATAGGATATGGAGCTCGTACTCAAACAAATCCTACTGCACAAGGGATTTAAATATGACGTCACCAGCACCTGCTGAACATTTCCTTTTATAAATTCCTTGATAACACCATTGTTTACTTGACGTCATGAGCAACACCATATCACTTAGGTTTTTGATGATGAACAACTATGACAGAAAATAATGCATATGATAAAAGAAAGCCTTGTACAATTTTTGTACAAAGCTTAATTCACATTTGCGGCATCTTATTCACCAGCAGGAAATATATACATATATATATATATATATATATATATATATATATATATATATATATATATTATCCAATTGCCCCTTTAACTTTTCCGTCGCAGTAGCATCAGTAAATAATCTAAATTTGCTCAATATATTAAAAATGCAGAGCAGTAATAATGCTACTAATATTATTATTAGAGAAAAAAAATAAAGGGTCTACCATGGTTTCAATCAAATTGAAATGATTTCTTCAGCACCCTACCCTACGTTACCTAAGTCGATGTAATTTCTTAGTTAAATTAAAGATATATTTCGGATAATAACGGTTGAACGATACTTAATTTTTCTCTCAATCTTTGCGTACCGCCTGCACGCAAAAATTGAGAAAATCAATGTATCGTTCCACACGTGTATTCATTCCTTAATTCTCATTTCTATATCGTTATCCATTTAATTATAATTATAAATAATAGCTAGTAAAAACAGTTAAAATTTAATTCTAATTATATTTTAGGGGTTTGATATTACTAATTCATAGTTTTTATTGTTTTTTTTTGTATTTATCCTATTTAGAATAAATAACTATTTAAGAAATTTTTTTCGATTTATTTAATTAAATTAAGTAATGTAGATCTAACAATATTTTAGTGACCGATCCAACATATGTCTACAATTGCAGATCGATTCAAATCTATTATTTAAAAGGTTTTTATTATCTGGGAATTTAATTATACTTAACTTTTCTTGTAGACAAAGGTAGCATGGATCATTTACAGATCTGCACACATTTGATTTTCTTAGGATATTCCATTCAATAATATATATATATATATATATATATATATATATATATATATATATATATATATATATATATATATATATAAATTCTAAAATGTAATTCAATTGAAATTATTTTTTAAATAATTTAAATTGAATTAATTGGGTATTCAGTCCCAACAATAGCACTTAATGCTTTGAGTATATATTACATTTTATAAAAACTTATTTGTCAAACAATTTTCACCAAAATAATGATATAATCTTATCTATCTGGAACTTATAGAAAAGCTGATAAACAACATTTTATTGTTATCGTAAAAAATCACGTAAGAAATCAACGAAAACAATCGCCGTAATTAAAATTTGGAAATCCAAAATTCCAAAATTGCGGGTGCGGATTTGGCTCGGAATATTTCTAATTTGCTCACGGAGTCGGCCTGGTCTCAAAATGGCATGGTAAGTTGGAATACGGCCTCTAGGAGTAAAATTGAAGAATGTACACACACAATGAAATTCGCATTTATTATTAGAGATGACTGGAAACGCACCATACACACTTTGTATATATATGACAGAACAGATTTTCATAATGAAATTGGCAGAAATAGGCCAAAAAGCCCGAGACAGAATAAAGAATATTTAACGGGGAAAGAAAGAAGCAAAATTAATAAACCAAATAAAATAACATCAGACGTGCGTCGGGAATTTCAATTTCTGAGGAACGCAAATTAGCGAAAAAGTTAAAATTAAATTGATAATACATTAATGCAACAATGAAATGGACAACGTAAATTAAATGAACCAGTTAATATATACAGGAGGAAAGTTAGTCACTGAAAATTTGGTGTTTGCTAAAACACACAAGTAACAAAGTATGATAAACCAGATAGTCATCCATAGTCGGGTATTAAACTAAAAAATAAGAATACAACAAATTCCTTCTTAGGTTAAATTCAGGTTGAAATTAACTAAAACAGGTAAGTTAAAAAACGAAAAAGTATTATTAAAAAATACAAGAAAATGCCAAAGTAAGACATTCAAATTAAAAATGTATGCATTTACGCGCCCCCTTACGCCATGGGTAGGATGAGACACAAGATTAATTTATTACGGTAAATAAAGCTGGTTCAAATACAGAGTTTTCCTTCACCTAGACTGGTTGCTGTATTAAACTTAAAATCGGTCTTCTCTATTTATCCATAGCTGAGGTGGGAACTGATGAGTTCCTGTCTTTCTAAAGGGCATAAGTGAAAGGGAAAGGAAAAGCGCCATGTCCATGATTTGAACTCGAGTTGTCGAATCCATTTCCTACTACAATAACCAGTACGCTACGAGCGCATTTGCTTTTACTCAATCCCTCCGTCACAGGTAGGATGCGACACCAGGTCAATTTTTAAGCGGAGTAAAACTGGCTTAAATTCAGACATTTACTAGATCGGTTGCTTTAGCAAGACTAAAGGGCCCAGTTTGAACTACTATTTACAAATAGTTTGTTGGCGAAGGGATCGATTCATACCTTTTTAAGGGCATTAGCGCGAATGTAAACGCAAACAGACAAGCAAATTAAGAAATAAAGCACTTTAAATAAAGAGAAAAGAACTGACTCGTTACTTTGAGAGAAAAAAAATTCGACTGTTTTCTTGAATTGTATTATCCTGGAAAATCCATCTATTGGGGCCTCTGAAACCCGGAAAATGCAGCATTGATATTTTTCTTAACTAACTGTGCTTCCTGTCAAGTCACGTTGATAGCACCGACTGCCTCTCGAACACCAAAGTTAATCACTGATGAGCCTGTTCAATACTTTGGTGATCATTTAAGCAACAGCTGGTACTGTAAGCAACCTGATATCAAGATGACTTGATTCGGCTTTAAATTACCCGAAAAGGTTTGACATGCCGTAAAACAAAAAATCCAACTTAACTAATACTCAATGTTTAGTTTTAATATAAGTATCAGTTATTACTTTTTCAGATTCACTGAATTAAGTCTTTGATGTAATTAACAATTAACAATGTGAATTAAGACAATAGGAGTTCATAGAAATACCAAATAAGTAAACTATTAATGTGGGTTGTCAAGGCAAAAGGGAAGTGAATTCGAGTCTCACTGGGAGCTTGTTATTGTCTCTAAACCCCACTGTTTCTCACTGTCGTAAAGAAAAACGGTTCGAAAAGAAGAAAAAAATGAATAAAGATACAACAGAAAATAGTAATTAACCAAATTAACAATAGAAGATAAATTTGTAAATGATGAAAATAAAAAAATAGTGATAATAATAAGGAACAAGAAGTTTACCATTTTATAGACTTGGCTGTACCAGCAGACGATGGGAAGATCCGCAAAAAAGAAGAAAAGTACCAGAACCTTGTTTGTGTTCTCACAAATTTGGTTTGGTTTCTTTGTTTAATGGCATATCAACCTTCGTAGGTAACTAAATACCAAAGCCATCCTTGTATGTATTTACGAACCCCTACGAACGAACAGGATGTGACATAATGTCAATTTTTAATCGGAGTTTAACACGTTTGAATTAATAATTTTTCTTCTCCCAAACCGGTTGCCATATGAAGGTTAAATAGCCCAGTCTTCCCAACTAATTTACCCATAGCTGGAGGGAGAATAGTTGAATGAATACATTTTCCAACAGTATCAGCACTATGGGAAATGCAAACAGCTTCGTCCCTTCTTATAGAAGAACAGCAGTTGTACTATTTAGCACATACTTTTCCCAAGTGTGTTAGTTCAATAGTGGGCGTAATGGTGTAACTGGAGTTTGAAAACACTTATTACAATGTCACAGTCCAGCACGTTAGCCCCTATGCCACGGGGTCTTCCTCTTCTCAGAAATATAGGAATGTTAATGTTAATCATATATATATATATATATATATATATATATATATATATATATATATAGGTTGGTTGGTTGGTTGGGTGGTTGATTTTACGGCATATCAACCCTTGGGTTATTTTATACTGAAAATGTTTTTGTTTTATTACTTCTGTGTGTTATGATTGCTATTGTGCAGTTATTTAAATAGTATTTTAGACGATGTATCTGTTGGTAATTGGGGATTCGGTATAGATGTAAGGGTTCGGTAGTTAATATCTTCTGAAATCAGCATCTCCTCAGAGGGTTTGATCATCCAAGAGCATATGGATATCTATTTGTGGGTGAAGTTTTAATCCATGGAGCCAATTCTTTTCAGGAAGTTGATTAGCAGGAGTTTCCCTGCAATGCATAAAAAAGAAAGCCTGGACAAAATGTATGGTGACCCTGTGTTGCCCAAGCGACAGACCCCAGCTCTCTGTCTCGCTGTCGTGATCCGAAGGGATGGTAAACCAATATATTCGGTGTCAGTTCGGCTGCAGGAGTTCCCAGATAGTGTTTTACACACTAAACTGCCTAACGGGGTCTAAGCCGTGATTTCTGTCAGGGTTTTCTCACTTAGCCCTTTTCTCTCCAGAGGATACCCACAAGGCAGCGGGCGATTGTTTAAACTATTAAACTATTGGTGAAACAGTGATTGGCGGACTCCAGGGAGTGTTCAAACTTTTCATGTCAGGAAGTTGATTATGTTATTATGATCTGTTGTTTCAAATACATCTTTCATACTTTTTTATTTTGTAGAATTTTCTTTGAGTGTGGTCGAGATTTCTGCATTCCATAAAAGTATATTTCATCTATATGGTGCTTCAAATGAACCTTTTGGTGTTTTTTCTTGTTTTAGTATGAGGATGTGAAATAGTTAAGGGGTGTCCAATTCGTAGCCGAGTCTCTTCTAGTCTTAATAAGTACATATATTTTTTGAGTTTGACACAATCCCAAAAGAGGTGAAATATTTTGTTTGAATGATCATTCATTTTTAGTTTTACCGTAAGTGTCAGATTTATTACTGTCATAACGTGTTAAAAAAGAGTGAGAATAATTATCAAGTCTATGAATAGTTTTAAAAGAAAAGAAGGAAGAAAAAAGGTAATTTACGATATTTGTTTATTTTCAAATTTAATAAAATCTAAAAAATAACAAGAATTCGCCACCCCAAACTTTAATAATGAATAGCGGGGAGGGCAATTTGAATGAAAACAATGAGTGAGGAAACCCACTGACCAGTTACAGAGCTTAAAAGTAGACGGACAAGGTTTTTTAAAAAGAAAGTTAAGAGAAAGATTTTTTGAAGAAGTGATTATTTTGAGACTGTTGGACCAGAAAATGCTGAGCCAGCAAAATTCTTTGAAGAAGGAATTATTTTGTAGACGAAAATTGAATTTAGTCTTTTTTTCCCGAAATGAAAAGAACATTTCTCTGGGGTTTGATATTTACTTACTTTGTTTTTTTGTGTGTGTTTAAAAACAGAGTAATCTGCTGGTAATAATTTAAATCTTGGCCTACCAAATTTCCCCCACAGCAGTACCAAATTTTCTTGGTATTCTTTTACCTGTATGATATATCAAAGTTCACTATCTATTCACCTCAGAACTCATTCAATTCAAATAAAGTCCTATTATAATTGTAATCCGAGTCCTTCGGGTTTAGTCATAATGGACTATCGACCAACGGGTTGCGGTAGGATCGCAGTAGTGGGCCGCTTAATGTAAGCAAAACTGAGATTTTCCTCTCCAGGGAGGGAAAGTATTTTCTCTAAACACTTACAAACTTATATATTGTTGATTTTTTTCACCTATTTCTCGGATGTGGAATAGATTATTTAATGAAATAATTATTTT